>CM032407.1:2682259-3282259 GCA_019049475.1 Eueides isabella
AGCAAACAGAAGTGTTTTAATTCAAACGGAATGTCCCATCACTAAATTACCAAATACCTAACCCGGGAGTCAAGATGAAGCGAAACATAATACTTATTTACCGAAGACATACGAAATTACGGAAATTATCAAAGTATTAAGATTCGCGATTATTATATTTTTTAAATGAAACAAATTTAACCGGATTAACTTCTTACATTGTTTTCCGTACATTTTTGGAAACCTGACGTTTCGAACACTTCACAGTATTCCGTGGTCACGGGAAGACAAACACAAACATCGGGCTTTCAAAAATGTATAAAACTCAATATACTCGATTAAACCGGTTAAATTTGTTTCAATTAAAATAATCAAATGTAGCTTTACGTACGCTTGTATCCCTAGCGAAATAAGCAGAGACAAAAGCCAAACGCTATGGTCTCAGCATACCTCTTTGGCCTCGTCCACTGTCATCAACCTCTTGATACGTGGCCTCCGGGGTGTCCTCATGCTTTACGTGACCTTCCTCCAGTATCGTAGATACTGTATTTTTGAAAATCAACCGAGGTCTCTCGCTCTCTTAGCCTTAACTTTTTTTATCAAAGTATTCTAACACTAAAAGTTCTATGTAAAATAGTATAGATAAGATTCTCTCTCACCTGTTCGTTCTCATTGTACTTGTCGTGGGACCACTTGTTGAGCGTTTCCGACTTGCGTGGCGGGCGACGACGCTCTACCGGCGCTTCGCTGCCTTCCTTTTTCTCGGATGGCGTCTCTGACGTCGTGTTCGTTGACTCTTCGCCGCTTTTGAAACAATAAAGTTTAATTTATTTTTTCAGGATATTAAATATTTATATTTTGATTTCTTCGCTCTAATAGACAAAGCGCGGCGTTAAATACCGCGTCTCAACACGCAATGCCTCTAATTCTGCGAATTCTAGGAACTCCAAGTGTCTTAATGCTAAAAACTTGGTGAAACTTCCTTCTGCCTACCCTTTCAGGTGCGACATCAGCATAAAATTGTAAAACAAAGAAATTCAATATGTGATTATTAGTAAAATATGTCTTGATTTTTTCTCTTAATACGTATAGATTCCAAGATAATATTGAAAAAAAAGTCTATTAGGCAGTTTATTAAGAATTTAAAAATAAAAAAATAACGAAAGTGGAACGGAGTGTCTTAACAGTAGGCGAACCTACTAAGTTCCCTTTGCCTACCCTGCAATGTGCGGGATACAGCGTGAAACTGAGTAAAAATAAATTTGGTTTCATAAAAAAAAAACAAAATTAAAAATATGTAATGTTCTTAGTCTAATTGTAATAATTATAATTTGAATATTCTATTACGATAAAAAAACTGTTTTCAATGTAAAATCACATACAAAGAAATAACTAACGGAAACAAAACATCAACTTTCAAATTTCAACAGATTAAACACAAAAAGAATCGTCAATTGGCTGTAAAAATTAATATCATTGCCAATAATTCCAAAACGATTAGAAAAAAAAAACCCAATATATGAAATAAGTAGAAGTAAATGTTAAACGGCAACTTTCTACATAATAGGTAATAATAACGTTACAGACGTAACACATCAATGGACAGGTCGGTCAATGTTCTGTTTAACAGCTGATTTTGTAGAAAAAAAAATAACAATTCTAAACTTTACAGTCCTTAGAATAGAGTTTAATTTAATATAATTTACGTATGTAAATCATTATTAAATGAACATTTCCGATTTTCATACAAAAATGCTAATTAGTTAATAATAAAGTAGAATTGAAAGTATTAATGTAGATAATAATGGTTGGTTTATGTAAATTAAAAAAAAAAATAGCTAAGAAATCTTATGTTAAGACACTCCGCTGTGCACTTTTAAGGTATTTACAGTGTGCTAAGCGGAATTTAACGCTGCGTTTTTTTGTAAAAAGTCTCGAATTCAGACGTGTTGGGGAGAAACCAGTATTTTTCTTTACTCTAAGCTCCTTCCGCCTTCCGTGCCCTTCATTTTATTTTTAATTGAGGCCTGTTGTGGCGCAGCGGCACAAGCGTGTGACTGTAACCGACAGGTTCTGGGTTCGATCCCCAGTCGAGGAAATGAAATATTTAATATTTTCAATTTAATTATTTAATGTTTCATTTCTTCGCTCTGGTAATAAGCCAAAGCGTGGCGTTGAGTTCCTCCACTCAACACGCAATGCCTCAAATTCGGCAGAAAGTGGGGAAGGGAAGTGGAACGGAGTGTCTTAACACTAGGTTCCCGGGTTCCCTCTGCCTACCCTGCCTCGTGCGGGATACAGCGTGAATCTGAAAAGAATTGAAAAGATTACATAATATATATTTCATTTTCTCGGATAGGGATCGAGCCCACAACTTATCGCGTTTACAGCCACACGCTTGTGCCGCTGCGTAAGCAAAAGTTGTTTAATTTAATTAAATTGATCGCACTCTCTCACAAACTCTAACTCAGCGTCACGCTGTGTCACATATCACAGGGTACACAGAGGGAACTTGAGAACCTAGTGTTAAGACACTCCTTTCCGTTCCTCAATTTTGCGTGTTGAGTAAAATAATATTAATTTAAATAGAATTTTTTTATAAAAATGCAGAAGTAATATACGTTTTTGTTGCTCTTATATGTCTATGTTCATAAGTTCATAGTTTTTTATTATAGAAAAAAGAAATATGGCTTCATTTATTATTGCTACAATGTTGTGAAACTTGTAAATAGAATGTCTAGGTTAAAACTATTTACGTGATTTAAAAAAAATTATTCATAATAATTATTTATGTCGAAAGGACGGCAGCATACGAGCGTTAGTTATAGGTTCAATTCCAGCTCAAACTGTTGTTTTATAAACGAACTATGGACAAGTTATATCTCTGTATGTAATAAAAACTGTAGCTACCTTTTTTATTGAAAAGACAAGGAAAACGTACGTACGGGTCACCTGATGGTGAGTGATCACCGTCGCCCACGGTCCTCTGTAACACCAGGGGAGCTACAGGTGCGTTGCCGGACAATAAGGTGGAGGTAAACGCGCATTTTCAAGGTATCCATGTCGTACTTTCTTCTAGCTTCACGCTGTATCCCGTACATGGCAGGGTAGGCAGAGGGATCTTGGGATCTTAGTGTTAAGACACTGAATTGCCATCGTGTGGTGAGTTGCGGAACTCAACGCCGCGCTTTGCTTTGTTACCAGAGCGAAGATATTTGATTATTTAATACCTAATTTGTATTTTTTCTTAAATCACTTCTTCGTGTGGGGTTTAAACCCACAACCTGTCGTTTACGATCACATGCTTGTGTTTCTGCGTCACGACAGTCCACAGTTGATACTTAAAGTTCAATTAAAAAAAATATATATAGAAAACCACTAATAAAACTAAGCTTTACTAGGTTAATAGCAAAATTATAAAGCAAAACTTTTTTATGGCTAATCTTAAAAACGTAACTAAAAAAAGTTCATTGTACGCTAACCCAGTTCATACAAGCCTGCCCGGTGTTTACATACGCATGCAGATACGAAAACCAAGATAAATATCTTTTTTTTTATACTAACATTGTAACAGTATGATAAAACGCGGCGTTTGTTTAAATAATACTGTCTCCAAATTGGCAAAATGTTAGAAAACGTGATTTTATCTATCATTGTTTATAAATGGATTGTTTCCAAAGCGAAGTAATGAGAATATTAAATATTTATATTGAAAATATTAAATACTTCAATGTCTCGATGCTTGTGCCCCTGCGCCACGACAGCCCTCAAATTTTAATAAAACAGCTCAAAGCCACCGCAATAAGGGTCTTCAATTAAAAAGAAACACATTTAAATCAGCACAGACCGACGGAGAGGCACATCCGGTAAAAATTACAACACCCCCTTTTGTTTGGGAGGTAAAAACTATGGACATTTTTTTAACTATACGCGTTAATATGACAATAATCTATCACGTGTCATAAATTACGTTTCAATTCAAAGAAACAAATACAAAATAAAATATGGCTTCATTAATGTGGGGTTAAAACAGATTACAATTAGACTGGGAGATATAAAAAATCCATAATTGGATTCAACTTTGCCCGCTCTTTGTTCTGTTCAATGTCTAAGACATTATAAGTTGATTGACGGAACCCAACGCTGCATTTTGTCTTAAGAATGAATGAAATTATTCTTATTTAATGTTAATAAATAACAGGCTGACTTTAGTCAGAGTCAATTCTTCAGTAATTAAAAAAAAAATACGCCCGTCGTGTCGCAGCGCCAAAAAGTTTGACTGTTAACGATTGTGGGATCAGTTACCACTCAGGAACGTCTTTTTTTTATTTTCTAACTCTAGTAACACTACAAACTGCGGCGTTGAGTTCCGCCACTCAAAAAAGATATCTCGAAAATTGGGCCCCCATGTCGAAAATATTTTAAAAGATACATAAAATATATATTACCCACTATATTTAAAACTAAAATAGTTATAAAATTATGTTCAAACTAACTATAATCATATGCATATATGAAAACAGTTGCATGAATCTATTATTCATGCATGCATAGTCATTAAGTGCAACTTAAAATTCTAATGTTTAATATAAAAATTGTTAAATTAGAAAGTACAAATATATATATACATATATATGTACAGCTCCATCACATATTAGTATATTTTATTTGTCTAACAAAATTAGATCATTGTAGTGCAGTGGCAAAATGTGTTGAGAAGCTTGAGGGTTCTGAATTTGATTCTAAGCTAAGGAATGACATTTTCTTAGCTTTACATTGTATCCTGTACATGGCAGGGTGGGTACAGTGGGAACCTAGAACCATTCTAACTTTCCGCTGAATTTGAGCACTGCGTGTTGAGTGGCGGAACTCAACGCCGCGCATTGCCTTTCACTTATTTCAGCAGGGACCACAACCTGCTGCATTTACAGTCAAACGCTTGTGCCGCTGCACCACAAAAGTTCTCAAAATATTTTAATTTCCCAATTATAATAAGTTAAATGATGAAATTAGATTACGCCAGTCTCTTTTTTGTTTATAATCATTACCTAAATTAAGATTGAACCCACAACCTACACATACACTTACAGTCAGACACTGCTTCATAGCACTACAATGGTTTCTAATAATAAAACAAAAAGTTATCTTTATAGAAATACATACATTTATATATAATACATATAAGTATTGAAAAAGCTGAACAATTTGCATGGTGTACGCACTAATCACAGTAATTATTACTTCCAATTTCGTCTTCACGTTTTTTGATAAATAAGTCATTTTTCAAGTTGTTTAATTAATACTCACTTGAAAAAATAAAATATTTTATATTCTCATATCCTCTATCTAATATTGAAACAAAGTTGTACAATTCAACAAATCCTTAAAAAATTGTCATTAGATGGAAAGTGAGGTTCCCTCCCAGGTTCCCTCTACCTATCCTGTCGTAGACGTAAACACTTGTATGTGGAGAATCTCGACTCCATCATTCCATACTCAATGTTTCACATGTCATTGCAATTTTTAGTTATTTTAATTTGGCCAAACAAAGTTGTATGTAAAGGCTAGTATATTAATTATAAATGCATAAAAGACTCACCTAGCAGCAGTTCTATCGTCATGTTCATAGAAAGTGCCTCTCTTGGGAATGTATTGTGGATTGCTACGATCCTCGTCGTCATCTACACGGCGTTCAGTTTCCTGCAAATTTGTATTGAATTTAAATTATCTATATATCAAATATATTGCATAATTTTTATTGAATGAAATTGATTGTATTGATGATACAAGGGTATCATCATTTGTTATCATCAAAAAGGCTATAGACTAGAGTAAGCACATAACAATTTTAAAATTATTTTTTCTCACTTATATTAATTTATAGGACAGTCACAATAAATAATTACCAACTTATAAAATAACACTATTATTAATTATGAATATTAAACTAACAAACACAAAACAAATATTTTAATTAACATGGTTGCTTTGCATTCAATTCACTATTGAATTTTTTGATCATTATAAAACCTATTGTGGATAACTTCTTAATACAGATATTGTTAATAAGCCATAATAGTACTTCTACAATGTAAATATTCATCGAAATTTATTTCATTTATAGTATAGGTATAGTTATTTCTTATATTTTTATACACTTAGTTTGTACAATATTTTATTTTGATTTACAATTTCTGACCTAATTAAGAATCAAATATTATAATTTACTATATCTAATTATTGATTAATCAAAAGTTAACAGTAACTTCAAGTATTTATTATCGAATAAGAAAAGATAATGCAATTCATAAGATCTACTCACCTGTTTGTCAGGATCCCCATCAGACCGTTCCGAGTCGCTCCCTTGAGAGTCATAATCAGATTCATGCTGACCACCATCCTGCAAATCCGTAGCTACCTTTAATAATTGCATTTCACGACACAAACAACAATAAATATTTTCCTATTGAACTCTAATGGGATTTGGATGGGTTTACAATGTATTTTAACAACAGTAGACGTTAGCGGTGAATGGTATCCAAATCGTGACCTCAATTTGGGGGAAAAGAAATGGACATTCCGACACGCGATTGCGCGGGAGAAAGTTTGCGACCGTGATACTTTAAGCGCCAAAATGAAAGTACAATTCACTAATGGTTAGTTTGCATCTTAAACTCACATTCCCTGAGTGGTTCTGCTCGATATCTTGGGACGCATCGGAGTATTCGCCAGAGTCGTCCTGCTCTCGTCTCCTTACTACGGACGTCATCTCGGCGTCCCCGCGGTTCACTTGTAATACTTCCAGATTGATTATCCTTAATTCACAGTTTTAATTTGTGTACACGCGATTTACGCGATAGATTCCTGTAAATCCCCTCCTAGATCAACGGAAAATGAGCGAACGTCAAATAAACAAGAAATATAGCGGCCATAAGATTTTTATTCCGTTTCACGGAAAACAAATTAGCATTTTATGCAGATCTTTACAGATAATAATTATTTTAAAAATATAACATAAGGTATTCAAAATAATACCTTCTTTATTCTGAAAATGTAAATATTTTTTATATATAGAATTTCAAAATTAACATTGAATTATTTTAATAAATTCATTTAATAAATTTTATTTTACATATTCATTTTTGCTCATTTATCCGTTATAGCAACACTGAAAATAGGGATGTAGTTAACTATCGTAGATAGGAATCGAAATTCAAACTCAAGGTTACTGCATCGATGTCAAATCCGTGAAAACATTGTCACACCAATTGTTGATACTAAGATAATTTTTACATTACACTTATTAAGGTATGCCTAGTCAGTTTTTACAAGTCACATTTGTTCATAAATTACTAAACGAACACTTGGCCATTAGCGATTCTACAATTAAAGTTTGTTTTGAGTTTTTTTTGATGGGAAATTGGAAAATTAAATGCTTAATTTTTGAGTTAATTGTACGGTCCAGGATATTTTTTATTTTTTTTGTAAAATATACTAAAATTTTATATTTTACAATAAGTGTTTATTTTACCATTTCTACCCAGGCCAATTATACACGTGTGATGGCTTGGCAAACGTTTTATTTAATGATAATCTTTATGCTAAATCATTCGGATTCCATAAGCACTGTAAGCTTCGGCCATAATTTAAATATTTAACTTCTTAAGTTCTTATTGCTAAGATCCTGGCTCGAAATGGATAATTAATCCAAAATGCCACAGTTTCTATATTTAATCTTTCCGAGGTTCTTATGAGGTGTACCTATAGTACCTATGATTAAAATAGGTAGGAGAATGTGAACCTGATTTCGACATGGACATCTATCACGCTAGCATATCAGGAACATACTAACGCTCTCATAAGTGTCTAGATGAGAGCCAAACATTTATAAAAGCTCAAAGCTTCTGAATGCCTGCGTAGCCATTACAAACGTACGATCAGCTTTAAAACACATAGCAAAAGGTTAGCGACAAACGATGTCTGTATGATCTGTATTGAAAAATCGACACTGGTCCGGATGAGCGAAAAGCTCTCGTAAGCCATCACAAGCTACGATAAATGGAGTGTATACATGTTGGGGCTTGTGGAAGCTCAGGCAGGCCAGGCAGAAATTCATGCACTTGAAGCAGATAAACGTCCATTTCTATTATAGTAAACAATAAATGTTCTCTTCCGTAGTCTTTGTATGATTGTTTAAAGCTAAAATTATTTGAATACGATTTTTCATAACGATAAATTTTATTTCCAAACTAAAAATAAAACAAATTTTCCAAATCAGTTTAGTAATTTTAAACACTGTTATTACAAATGAGCGAGTAATTTTTAATTAACTTACTTTTAAATTTGATCATCTCTTTGATAAATTGTCTACGTCAATTATAAATGCATAAACTGTCAAAATAAAGTTTTGACTTTTCAGTGATCTAATTTTTGATATTGCACTAATGAATTGTTAAGTTAGAATGCTGTAAACTGAATAATAAATCTTATTTAAAAAATATTACAAGAAACAAATAAAATTTAATTTAACAGACATGTCTCAAGCGACAGAAGAAAGGTAAGAATTAGTTTAATATTGAAAAAAAAAAACAAATTTGTTATATTTGTTAATACATTTCTGAATTATTTTATAGTATCATTGAGAGTACGGCCAATCCAGAAGACATCAAAACTGTGCAATTACTAGCAAAAGGGCTCATGGAAATATACGAACCTCCACTAGTCACTTTAAATACTCATTTAAAGGAATTAACGTAAGTAATAATTGGTCTTATTTTAAATAAGAACATGCTAATTTAGTTGCAAAATAATAAGTTTATTTAATTATAATTTAGTTAAAAATGTTATCCCACCGACGCAAACCGAGACGTAAAATAAGTTTGACTTGCCTGTCATCATAGTTCTTGAGTGATTGAAACAATTTAAGTGTGGTTTTTTAATTAATACTTTCAGATCTACAACCTTTGTCTGAATAAGTTAGAAAAAAAAATATTTATGTATATTATTCATATTTTAAATTTTGTTTATTTAGTGAAAAGCAAGAAGCTGTACATACTATGTTATCTTCAGAAAGAAGGAGGCTTGAAGATTTACAGAATGATGCTATGTTAGATGCATTAGTAAGTTTCCTTAAGCTTGTTGTAATTTAAAATAATGATTTTCTACTTATGTATTAAATTACATTGTATAAAAAATAATGATTGATTAGTATTTATGAATTTAGAAAAGACCTGAATTATTACTCAGCTTCACGCTATATCCTGCACATGGCAGGGTAGGCAAAGGGAACTTGGAACCTAGTGTTAAGACACTCCGTTCCACTTCCGTTCTCCACTTTCCACCAAATTTTATGCATTTGTGTTGAGTAGCGGAATTCAATGCCGCGTTTTGCCTTTTACCAGAGCAGAGAAATGAAAACATTAAATATTTAAATAGGAAATATTTAATAATTCATTTTCTCAACAGTTACAGTCACATACTTGTGCAGCTGCCCCACAACATGCCTCAATAATATTATCAATATAGAGTTGACATCATTGTTATGTAGTTAGTGACTCTCTGACTGATAACACCATAATTATGATTTTAATATAAGAACGTGGCCTACCACAGGGCAGGCACAGTGGCAGCATGTGACTGTAAACTCAACAGGTTGTGGATTCAATTCCCAATCGAGGAAATCAAATATTTAATAATTTCAATAATATTTAAATCTCTACTCTGGTAACACCAACAGGTGATTACTCAAACATTCGTCAGAAAGTGGGGAAAGGAAGGAAGTGTTTTAACTCTAAGTTTTTCAGTTTTCTGTTTACTCTGCCATTGAGCTGAGTACAGTGAGAAAAATAACTCCTTTATGATTTAGAATTTTGGGAGCTTAGTGCACAATTTAATTCTTTTGCGCAACATTGTATTGTTATGAATATGAAATAGCAAATTAATAATTTATTATTTATTTTAATTAATATTAGCTAATATTATATCTTAAATTGTTTTTTTTCTGTTTTGCGACTTCACACTGTATACCACACATAGCATGGTAGGGCACAGGGAACTTTGGAACCTTTTATTAAGACATTAAAAAGAATTGTGGTATTCTATAATAATAAATTTTAATATTATTTTAATATATATATCTTATTTTAGTTAGCAGATATAGCGACTAATAAGGAGAAGCTGACGTCATTGACAAACACAATGATAACTTTACACAAGAGAGTACAGTCTTTGCAGGTAAATTATTTAATTTTATGTAAGCAATTGTTTGAAATTGTTTGTTATCCCAGTTCTGGTGAACAATTTGCAGTGTTGAGTTCCGGGTGTTCTGCTAATGTTAAAATATTATTTATTGTAATAAATTAAAATTATGTATGTGTATATGGAATATTGTTGTAAAATTGTATAAATCAAGAATTAAGCAAAAAAAGTATAAGCCATTTTATTAGCAATTAGTGATAAAAAATACTTAAATATTATATGTTTTTTTTTTTTAAAAAATTACTTATATTATTCATTATTTTTTTTTCTCAGCTTCACGCTGTATCCCTCACGAGGCAGGGTAGGCAGAGGGAACCCGGGTACCACCTAGTGTTAAGACACTTCGTTCCACTTCCCACTCAAAGAAGTGACATATGTAATATTTTCAAATAAAATAATTAATATTTTCGTTTCTTCGCTCTGGCAACAAGGCAAAGCGAGGCGTTTAGTTCTGCCACTCTACATGCAATGCGACATATTCGGCGGATAGTGGGGAGAGCAACGGAGTGTCTTAACACTAACTTCCCAAACTACCTCTGCCTTTATATATATATATATATATATATATATATATATATATATATATATATATATATATATATATATATATATACATATATATATATATATATATATATATATATATATATATATATATATATATATATATATATATATATATATATATATATATATATATATATATATATATATATATATATATATATATATATATATATATCTATGTAAAACTTAATTATCTTTTTCAAATAATTTAAGGTAAGAGCGGCCAATGTGGAAAAGGTGGCGAAAGGGAAGACATCAAATTCTAAACCAACAAACAGTTAGTTATACAATTTGTATGTACATTATTATATTTGTTTTTGTACCATTTTTTAATATAACTTATAAAAACTTTATAGTACATATATCTAGTAGATATGACTGGTTCACTGGTTTTAATTAGAGAAAATGATTTTGATGGAAAAAAAATTTGGAGATATATATTAAAGTAAAATACTATTTATATAATTAAAGTAAGTTTTAAATAAATTAGCAAAATTATTAGTTAGACAGTTGTATGTACAATATTAAGCAGTACATTGTTTTTGTTGTTTTTCACTGACTTTGTTATTTTTAAATGTTATTTATATTTAAAGTATGAAATATCTTACCTTTCTATATAGCCGTTTTAGTGTGTAAACCTGCTATATCCGCCTTAGTTTGCTATGTATTTGTTAATATTAATACTATTAGACAGTGTTAATAAATATTTGAGGCCTGTCGTGTCGCAGAGTATGTGACTTGGAACTCGATAGGTTGTGGGTTCGATCCTCGTTTGAGGAAATGGAATATTTAATATATTACTGTTGAAGCTGATAAATAATATCATCAATGTGTAAATTTGAAAATGCCAAACATTTGTTCACCTATTGATTGCTTTAATTTATGATTGTTATTTCTAATAATTTATAATGAGTATAATAATGTGAAAGTAAAAAAAACATTGTTTATTTCATTTAAAAAAAATAAAACGCAATTTAATTTTAAACGTTTATTAATTTATTTAAGTTTGTTACAATATTATAATATTTTATTAAAAATAAATACAATTGTTAATGCTTAATTACTATCCATAGCAGATTCGTCCAGGCGGTTCGACCATTTGTAAGTATAAAGTAGTTATATTTTAAATAACTTCTAAGTTTTAAATATGGAAGATGGCAAATTGTGGTCAAAAAGAGTGTCTATTTATGAAAAAAAATACAGATAA
The DNA here is from genome assembly GCA_019049475.1 of Eueides isabella. NCBI lineage: Eukaryota > Metazoa > Arthropoda > Insecta > Lepidoptera > Nymphalidae > Eueides > Eueides isabella. The sequence continues at coordinate 2,694,270 of CM032407.1, forward strand.
TACATTGTTTTATTTATTTTTTACAGTGGTAACACTATTAATCAGACTAATTATGCTGTTATAACTGAAAGTTGGATAGTTGAGTTTCTTTAATATCTGTATTTTAATACTTTATACTTCATATAATCTGTGCATTCCATTAATTACTATAAAAAATGTAAACCTAAAAAATATACTTTATTGTCTATAATAATGAGAAGAATAAATTTATTTAAAAATAAGTGGTTTTTTTTTATTTTTTTACCTAAGACTAGTGCTTGACAGTGTTTGTTGTGATGTTTTGGCTTATTCACTGATATTGGTGATTTTTTTTTTTATTTTTATTAGGCTATTTATTAGGATGTATCCAGTATATAATAGGGCATGAAAAGGAAGCCTAGTGTTAAGACTTCCTTACTAATGAACTGACTACTAATATTCTAGAGTGGTCAGTCAAATATTTTTGAAAATCAATATTGTCTGAGTATATGAAATAAAGTATGAAGATTAGAATTGCAATATGTGAGTGAATAAACCAAAATTAAACTTACATATAAAAAAATGGCAGTTAATTTTATCTTTTTAATGTAATATCTAATGTGCATAACTGGGATTTTTTTTTATTATTATTTTATAACATTTATACCTTAAATTATAGCTTTCAGCAATTTAAAACGATCTTACGTATAAGTACTAGAAAAATAGACAGTGTGATTTTTATCACTACAATAAAGTGCTTAATTAATTGTATTTTATTTTAAGTTTTGTAATTTTTATTGACAATAATAAATAGACATTTAAAAAAATATGTAAAGATATTAACAATATATGTATAAGCTGTACACATTGTACTATGATTAACGCGACCAAAAGTCACGTATTGGGCGGAAATATCCCGCCTAATATTTTTTTGCTTCTGCTGGTGTTCCAAAAAATAGCACAGAGACAGTGCTAAGATTTTTTGATAAGTAATAAAAGAATGAATAAAATGTATGTAACGAAAAAAAAGAATAAAAAATATGTAACGAATCAAAATAAAAAAAAATGATAGTCACAAAAGTAAAAAACGAAAGCAGCCAAAATATATTGCTATTCATAAAATATTGTGTTTGTCCCGTTTTGTGTTGAAAAACAAAATAACTATGCCCTAAATAAGCTAAAAACAAATATTTACTTTATATTGGCACTCTACGACCTTGTCATATTTTGACGTTGACGTTTTTGTTTTTTTTCTCGTAATGTAAGTTAAGGCCGCATTGTTCAGATGCTGATGTTTGAGTAGTATCTAGTAATCTTTATATATGTGATATGATATCATTATTATTTGCATACAACATTCCTTTGAGGTTTTTTCTTATATTCAAAAAATAGGATGACAGTAAAAAAATGTAATTTTGTTTCTCTAAAAATTATTGATATTTGATGTTTTGTAAAATATTGAATATATATTTTTTAAATATTTAAAAATAATAATTTAATAACAGATTAAACATTTTTTTGTTAAGGCAACAAAGTAATCGCAAAAAATAAAGAATATCATTTTGGTTTATAATTTCGAAACTACTAGATATAACACTGGCATATTTAATTTGCAGCATAAACATTATTACCTCACGCTCAAAAACCAAATAAAAAAAATAAAAAAACATTACTTAATAAAAATTTTCAAATAACATCGGATTTCGTATCACCTGAAAGTCATTTTTCATCAACACTAATATAATACTCGGTAATTTTTTTTAACCAAAAAAGGCACTATCCAAAGTCAGTCGTACTATTTAACAATATCCAACCCCGGTTAGTTTTCACCAGTTTACTGATAACACATATGGGTTTGATAAGGAAAGGCGCGTGTTATTTCTTGAGGTAGGCGCTAGTGACGTCACACAGGACGGTCACAACGAAGGACTCGATTCCCGACTCGTTAGAGCCGCGAGCGATTCGGAAATAGCCGTTCTCGCCCCAGTCCGATCCCCAGCTGTTTGCTACGATCTGGAAAATATTAGTTTTTTATTTATATATTACATTGTATAAGTAAAATAAGGAAATAAGTATTTTATTTTACTGTATACTTCAGCATATGCAATATTGTTAAGACAATTTTCGAGACAAGTCGCGTTTTAAGTGGTGGAACTTAACGCCGTGCCCCGTTGCCGAAGCGATTAAATGAAAATATTAAATATTTAATTTCCTCGGGTGACAATCGAATCCACAACTAGTCTCGTTTGCAGACGCACTCTTGCACCGCTATGATTGCTTCACACTGTATATCACATATAAGATAGTATGAAGACCCTAGTGAGGTTCATGTGTGGTGGCAGAACTTAACGCCGCGCAATAACATAATATTTAAATAATAATATTTCGATCTTACCCAATACTGTTGGCCGCGGTCCTCACCCCAGCCGACGATGCGGACACTGTGCAGTCCTTTCATGGTCTGCTCGCCGTAGTAGCTGTGACGGTAGATGCCGTCGCGGTAGTGGAAGAAGTCTTGGTAGACTGTCATGACGGCTGCAATGAAATATTAAAAAAATAAATTAATTATAAACATCTTTAAAATAACAGGCTTGTCATAGAGCAGGACTTAAACGTGTGACTGTGAACGCGGCAGGTTTTGGGTTCGGAATACATTCGGCAAAAAATGGCGAACGGAAGCGTCTTAAAGTGAGCAGAATGTGTTAACACTAGGTTCCCGAGCTCCCTCTGTGTACACTGCGATGTGCAGATTACATCGTAAAGCTGATAAATAACTTCGAATAAGCATTCAAATAAGGCAATCATCGTTCAATGTACTTGGTTGGATCATCGTTCAATGTACTTGGTTGGCAAACAAGTGGAGGACAGTACATTGTAGAAAAGAAGGAATTTGGGAGAAGTGTTAAGACACTCCAATCAGATCCCAAATTTGTGGGAATCTTGTGCCTCTGTTGTGCCTCTGCGCCATAATAGACTTCATAATCTTAACTGTTATTACTATGAATATAAAACCTACAATGTAATATGATACCTGATAACAATTTAATACGATATCAAAGTTTACGTAGTGAAATATTCCTGTGGGAAACTTTGCTTCCTGTTTCTATTTAATTTGATCTTTTCTCATTACGTTATAAACTAGAGTTGCCCGCGCGGTTTCGCCCGCTTTAGCTATACGAATATTTATTTAGTATTTTGATGTCTTAAGAGGAAATACATTTTTTTTTTCAGCTTTACGCTGTATCCCGCACTAGGCAGGGTAGGCAGAGGGAACGAAAGTGAAACCTAGTGTTATGACACTCCGTTCCACTTCCGTTCCCCACTTTCCGCCGAATTTGAAGCATTGCGTGTTGAGTGGCGGAACTCAACGCCGCGCTTTGCCTTATTACCAGAGCGAAGAAATGAAACATTAAATATTTAAATTGAATATATTAAATATTTCATTTCCTCGACTGGGGATCGAACCCAGAACCTGTCGGTTACAGTCACACTCTTGTGCCGCTGCGGCACGACAGGCCTCAAGGAAATACATTGTTTTATAGTATGGCTATTAATACTGTTATGTACCTAATAAGTTGAAATTTAAATCAATAAAATGCTGCAATGCAATTTCATTATCAAATTATTCAGTAGGACACCCGCATGGCAAACATAGTTTCTCCCATTTAAATTCTGATTAGGAGGGAATTCCGGGATACAGATATTCTAAGCGTTGCCTCACAAGCCTCTCTATCTTACAACGTTAGTCCTATTAAACTTAGATCAGCTGTTTTAGAAACTTGGCCGATCATAGAAAAAGACAAACACACAGACAATAATTGTAGAATTGTTTGTTATTGCTTTAGGAAAGTGTAAATGGCTATAAGCTTTAAATTTCTGGTCTTTTTCGTTCCGGGTCTAGAGCAAAGATACTCTATTCAAAGCGCACCGCCGAACTGAACACTGCGCTATCTCAACCAGACCAGGAAAACTTAAATATTTTTTATGGAATTGTTAATTTCGGTCGGTTAAATATTGGTTTTTATCATGTAGAATCACGCTATAGAGTAAAACTTTCATATTAATATGGACTATGTAGAAATATTCATTTTCGTCTAGCTTCTCGCTGCACATGGCAAATTAGACAGAAGGGACTAGGGAACTCAGTGTTAAGACACTCCGTTCTCATCACACCACTTTCCCACTTTCCGTCTAATTCTGCATGCTATGTGTGTTGCGTGGCGCAACTCAACGCCGCAAATTAAAAATTATAATCTAAAACCGCTATTTTCACTACATTACTAACGTAACGAGTGTAACTATCAACATATACATATGTACTTATATAATATACAACGTATAATATTTACATCGTAAACATCCCACTTAGCCTTAAGGTCGGGAAGTACTTGACGATAGCTGATGTCGCTAATGGCAATAAATTCTGAGTATTCAATGCGTTTGATTGTATCATCATATAATTACTGTAATTAGTACTCGATTGCGGTGAATGGATTAAATAACTTGTAGATTATAAGTGTTATGAGAATGTTGCTATATATTTTGTTTGCTTTTGAAAGGTTTCTTTGTTACTTAACAATGTGTCCCGTGTAGGGAACCTATTTTGTTTACTTACCGAAACATCCCGTGAACACGTGTGACAGTGTCCGGAACTTAAATTTTTTTTTTTGATTCAAAATAAGAAGTTATATGCTCCATTTTTTGAATATAACCTAACGTTAAGACATACCGTTTCGTACCGTACTTTCACCTAATTTTAAAATGTTACGGTTTAATGGCGAAACTCAACGCAGCGTCACGTCTTGTTACCAGAGCAACGAAATGAAAATATTTCATTTCCTCGAGTGACGATCGAAACTCCTCCTCGAGAACGATTTCGTTATACATATTTTCATTTTAAGACATATATTTTAGGTTTATTTTTTTTTTAGCTTCACGCTGTATCCCGCACGAGGCAGGGTAGGCAGAGGGAACCCGGGAACCTAGGGTCAAGACACTCCGTTCCACTTCCGTTCCCCATTTCCGCCAAATTTGAGGCATTGCGTGTTGAGTAGCGGCCTCAACTCAACGCCGCTCTTTGCCTTACCAGGTTTATTTTAGTTTATTATTTTAAGTTTTTTTTTTTTCATTTATTAATTCTAACATCATTTTTTCTTGACATCTTCTCAATTAACTTTTCTTTACCCCCATGACATGGCTGTGTTAAATGGCAAATCTGTAAAGGCATTTTGCTATTCAGATGTTTTAATTTTTTTTTATTTATTTAGTAATTACTTACCCTGCACGGGACCAGAATCCATGATATCATACATAATATCGCGTTCGTTGATTAACCTTCCGGGAGGTGCCACCTTGTATCTAGAGGTTCTTTGTTTCACTGGTATTCTGCAACCATCCTCAATGAGATTACCGTTTCTCCTCAACGGGCATTTGGTCACTCTAGCCTTGTATGGGAAGCATTCTTCGTCTACGATTCTGTACAAAAATATAAAAATATTTCATTATTCGAATTTATTAGACAATGTGATGAAGAGAGTGGTAAGAGAGGGAGGGGGAGACCTCGGTTGACCTTCGATAACACAGTATCTATGATATTGGAGCAAGGTCACGTAAATAGCAATAGGCCCCCCGGAGAGCTAGTATGAAAAAGTTGATGACAGTGGACGAGGCGAAAGAGGTATGAAGAGACCGTAGCGTTTGGCGCTCCGTCCGCTCTGCCTACCCCGCTAGGGATATAGCGTGAAGCTAAAAAGAAGTAGAAAGATTAAAGGACGAAATTCTCCAAAACAATTCATGGAAAAACAATTAAATAGTTTAATAAAAGTACAAAATACATTCTTATAGAATAGATTATAATTCTGATTTAAAGTTTTTGGTTTGCCTGGAATCTATCCTATGACCTCTTGAGGCCTGAAAGATTCTAGTAAGTAGTTAAAGCGCGGCGAAACTCAACGCCGCGCATTAAATAGTTACCAGAATAAGGCCTCAATTTACATAGTAAACAAATATTCAGCTTGCCCGTAGTGTCTAGTGTTAAGACACTTTGTTCTTCATATATATACTATTGAGGCCTGTCGTGGCGCAGCGGCATATGTGTGTGACTGTAACCGACAGGTTGTGGGTTTGATACCCACTCGAGGAAATGAAATATTTAATATTTTCAATTTAAATATTTAATGGCAAAGCCACTTAACACGCAATGCCTCAAATTCGGCGGAAAGTGGGGAACGGAAGTGGAACGGAGTTTCTTAACACTAGGTTCCCGAGTTCCCTCTGCCTACTCTGCGTGCGAAAAAAAAATTAAAGTGGTATTCTGTACTTATAAGAGAAACATAAAAATAAACATAAGTATTTTAACAGTCAAGAGGCAAATAAAATATGTCTCTACACTATATATTTTCTTAGTCTACCAGTAACAAACTCACCCCTGGCCTCTCACGTAGTTCCAGGCGACGTCGATATGCCCACCGTCACAGCCGCTCTGTTGCCGATTGTTGCAAGACAACAGTGTTTGTGGACTGAGCACCATGCTCTCAGCACCGTTGGACTGGATTGCGTATCTGTAAAGAAAAATACATATTATTTCATTACTTCGCATTGGCAACAAGGTGACGCGCGGCGTTGAGTTCCGCCACTCAACACGCAATGCCTCGAAATTCGGGCGATGGAGTGTCTTAACACTAGGTTCCCAAGTTCCCTCTGCCTATCTTACCGTGTATATCCCATACACGAAAATAAACTCAGAAATATATACACGTAAGTACCTTAACTGACATTTAAATAGTAAGTACGTTTGAATTTCATCAAATTCGATTGATTGATTTATTCTTGAAACGTTATAAGATTGGTAGATTTATTTAGCAATTATAATATTATAGGATAGGTACTTTATAAGGCTGTGCTTGTAAACCTAAATGTCTTAAGGAGTGGAGCGTATTATGTTAAAAAATATGTGCTAGTAAAGTATAGTTCAGATTATTAATTCATTAACTACGATTTTTTTTTAGCTTCACGCTGTATCCCGCACGAGGCAGGGTAGGCAGAGGGAACCCGAGAATCTAGTGTAAAGACACCGTTCCACCTTCCGTTCCCCACTTTCCGCCGGATTTGAGGCATTGCGTGTTGAGTGGCGGAACTCAACGCCGCGCTTTGACTTATTACCAGAGCGAAGAAATGAAACATTAAATATTTAAATTGAAAATATTAAACATATGAATTTATTTGATTTATTGTAATTAAATATGCGATTATAAACGCGACAAGTTGTGGTACGATTCCTGCTTGAAGATTTGAAATATTTAATAGTTTAATGACTTCGCTCGACGTTGAGCTCCGCCATTCAACGCGCAATGCCTCAAATTCGACGTTAAGTGGGGAACGGAACGGAGTGTCTTAACACTAGGTTCTTAAGTCTCCGTCTGTCTTAACCGGGATACAGCGTGAAGTTGAATTGTGAGAGTTAAGACAATATGGCGCGTTGGCTTTTGTGGTTGGATATTCTATGTTCGCTACGATAATATAATTATATATTATTTTTATTTCTCTACGGGTAGTGCGGCGTTAAGTTAAGATACTGAACACGTTGTGTCTCGAAAACTGTGCTAAAATAAGATAATAGAGGGTTTTAACTCGAGGTTCCTGACTCGGAATTCTAGTGTTAAAATAATTCATTCCATTCTCCATCTTCCGCCGAATTATTGTGGAACTCAACGCCGCGCTCTGCCTTGTTACCAGAGCAAAGGAATGAGAATATGAAATATTTAAATTGAAAATATTAATTCACTTCCTCGAATGGGTATTGAACTCGCAACCTACCGGATTTACAGTCACACTCATGTGCCACTGCGCCACGACAGGCCTTTGCCATAATTAGTATTAACATTGTTCTGATATACACTTCCATATGCATAACCACGTTCAGAACACAACAATGCTCAGTTCTCGTTCTGAGAAAAGCTTAAGAACTTTCAAGTGGCTCTTGTAACGTCTTATTTTTAGTTGTAGAGCACTTTGCATTTGAATTCTAGCTTTTGTGAAGCAAAATGAGGTTCCCTTTTTGTTTTCTACTTACATAGAATGGACCTATTAACATTGTTCTTGTAGTACTTTGTTTTCATGTATATACCTACTTCATACGGTGATTTGTAGCATAAGCAGGTTGTGGGTTCGATTCAGCCCGAGGAAATAAAAATTGTAATATTTTCATTTTTCTCGTTTTTTGATTTTCCTCTCTTTTTTTTTTATTTTTGTGGACTATTTATTAGCCCCAAATTCGGACAGAATTCGGTGTAAAGTGGGGATCGGTCGGCAGGTCGGAAGTGAAATGGAAACGGTGTGTTTTAACACTAGGCTCCTAGGTTCCCTCAGGTTACTCTGATTCATGTGAGGAAGTTATAATAAGTCAATGTGTCTTAACAACTCTGAATTCTATCATTATTCAAAGTATTTCTTGAATATTTAGCGACGTTGGACAACATTTTCTCTGCCTTCTGTATAATGAAGATGTTGCTTAAAGGAAAAAAGTAGCAAAACATTGTTTCTTGAGGCCTGTTGTGACGGAGGGGCACAAGCGTGTGACTGGTAACGGGACAGGTTGTGGGTTTCATCCCCATTCGAGGAAATAAAATATTTAATATTTTCAAATGAAATATTTACCTAACATTTTCATATCTCCGCTATGTTACCAAAGCAATCACTCAACACGGAATGCCTCATAATTAGAAAGTGGAGAACGGATCAGAGTGTCTTAACACTAGGTTCCCAAGTACCCTCTGCCTACCCTGCTACTTGAGGAACAACGTGAAGCAGGAAAAAAATAAGAAAACAAAACATTGTTAAAATAAAACAATGCTAACAAAATAGCGGTATTATTTCTCAAACAAATTCAATCGTGCGTTGATAATAAACTTCGTTCATACGAGTATAAAGAATACGATCAAACTTGATCTCTTGCGGTCGACTGAGCGAAGATATGGCCGTGACAGCTTTAAAGCACCAATTGTTGTTATTATAATTTTTTTTTCAGCTTCACGCTTTATCACGCACAATGCGGGATAGACAGAGGGAATTTAGGAACCTAGTGTTTAGATGCTCCTTTCTATACTCCACTTTCCGCCATATTTGAGGCATTGCGTGTTGAGTGGCCAAACTCAACGCTGCGCTTTGTCTATTTTCAGTTCAATTATTACCAGTGTATAAATGAAAATATTTAATATTTTATTTTTGTTGGAAATCAACACAATAGGCAATGCTAATTTGCCGAAAAGTGGGGAATTAAGTATCTCAATATTAGGTTCCCAAGTTCCCACTCCCTACCATACATTGTTCGGGATACAGTGCGAAGCTTATGACAGTTTATAACTGGCGAAAATAATGTTGACCATAGACAAAGGGTTATATCATAACTATTAACATGGTTTTGTATAGCTTATCGCTTTGCTCAAGAAATGGACCACGGACCAACTGTAAAATAATTTTTCATATACAAACTATCGATTCTCAAGTTCACTTCGTATTCCACATACAGAAGTTTAAGCAGAGGGAACTTAGTGTTCAGACTCTCCATAATTTACTTCCCAAAATCTAAATTACTGCACAAGCGATAGAGTGTGGCGAAACGCCGCATTTAGTGTTGTTACCGGATCAATAAAACTCATTCTCCCGAACGAGAATCGATTTCACTACCAGTTGACGATTAAAATCGGACGTGCTACAGAGGATTTTTCGAAATAAAACAAATTTATAAAAGTAGTTTTACCTGTCTGAAGCAATAGTAGCAATGGATACAGCCCAATCTGATCCGCACCATCCCTGATCGACGACAGGCGAAATATATCCTGGCCATCGCTCACGGGAGTCGAAGTGGGTGGGATATGCTATGTTTTTGTCGTATCTGATGGGGCCCATGCGCCTTGTTTCCCTATTCAACGGGAGCGTACCTGGAGGGTAAACATTTAATATTTAATTGGAAAGTGTTCCATTTTGTATATGATGCCTTTGGACACGACAGGCTTCATGAAAGGCCTTTATTTCTAGATTATACTAGATCTTTTAATATCTATTTGTTTGCTAATCTGCCTATAAACGTGATTGAATGCCGAATTTAAAGAAATATTTTAGGCACAATCTGTCGTACTACCAGCTTCACGATGTATTCCGCACATGTCAGGGTAGGCAGAGGGCACTTAGGAACCTAGTGTTAAGACACTCCGTTCACCTTCTGTTCCCCACTTTACCCCGAATTTGAGGCATGGCGTGTGGAGTGGCGGAACACAACGCCGCGTCGTACAACATGTCGTATTACCACGCATGTACATATCTATATGAGATACTCTCTAGAACCGCTATTGAAGAACAGAGATTATTTTTGTCATCTACGAGTACGTAGTGAAGCTGAGAGATGTCTAGCTTGGCACAATGGTTGTGGGTTCTCAAATTTCACGCGTTCATATTTAAATCGTAGACCTTTCGCCGTTCTAGTTACAAAAAGTTCACTTATGCGTCATCTCTAGATAGACGGTATTTAGCAAAATGAATTAACTTCTCCTGTGTCTCTGAATATATATATATATATATTATATATATATATATATATATATATATATATATATATATATATATATATATATATATATATATATATATATATATATATATATATATATATATATATATATATATATATATATATATATATATATATACATATACATATATATTTATAGATTCACGCTGGATTTCAGAAGCAGGGAGCAGAGTGAATCTAATGTTTATAACCCTTTTTCAGACATGAGAACGTGAACGTGGCGAAACTCAACGCACCCGGCGTTGAGTTTTCTTTTTCAGACATGAGAAAGTGAACGTGGCGAAACTTAACGCACCCGGCGTTGAGTTTTCTTTTTCAGACATGAGAAAGTGAACGTGGCGAAACTCAACGCACCCGGCGTTGAGTTTCGCCACTTTTGTTGAGCGTTGAGTTTTTTTGTATGTCTTCTAGAGTAAGAAAATTATAAATATTTTCCCTCGTATGGTAATCAAGCCCTCAACCTCGTAGCCTCTATTGAACACATTAAATGATAAAATGTACTATTGAAAAAGTTACTTCATTTGACTACACCTTATAAAATTACGTATACATTTTTTGAAATACTGATTATTTACCTCGATAATAAATAAAACTATAGTGAGGTCAATTTTTTGTTCGTGTCTCTGTTTACATATTACATGTTGAATATGTATCCAATTAACACATCTTGACAGGAAGATATTAACTAAACAATGTTAATTATAGAGTGTACTGGTGTTTCAATATTTTTATTTTATTAGCTTTACACTGTATTCTGTACATAGCAGGGTAGGCAGAGGGAACATGGGAACCTAGCGCTAAGACACTCAGTTCCCATTGAAATACTTGCGTTTCTACTTTCCACCGAATTCTGTAGGCAATTCATGTTGACTCAACGCCTTGCTTTGCCTCGTTACCACAGTGGTTGAATAAAAATATTAAATTGACTCAAATGGGGACCGAACCCACAACCTGTCACTTTTGAGCTGCACGCCAGTGTCACTGTGCTACGAGAGTCTTTAACCTAATCATTTAAATTTGAGTGACACACTAACGTAACTATAGACTAAACATGTATGTACATATTATATACATAACGTGTAACCATGAATTGTCATAGAAAATATTATTTATGAAGATGACCTACTAACTTAGTATAATTTGTTTTAATTAGAGTTTCAGATAAAGAGATATTCTTGTGCCTTATCTTAAAACGATTGCAAATAACGATAAGAAATTCTTTGAAATTATTGTTTAACCAAAAATTACAGAGTGAAAGTATGTAAGTTGTATTGATAGAAATGTTTTATTTCCTCGTTCTAGTAACAAGAGAATACGCGGCGTTAAGTACCGCCATATACCACACAATATTCGTCTGGAAAAGTGGGCAATGCGCGGAATTCTATAATATTACCTTTATAATTCTAAAATTTACATTCCTAATTTTTTTTTAATTTTTTTTTCCCGCACATAAAAGCCTTGGCAGTGACAATTTTGTATATTGAAATAAAATGCTTTCCGATTCCAGCTTGTCACTAACAATTTCAAGTATATATCCCTCAAAGCCAGACTAGGTATTGAATCCATAGCCCTCGTCTTCACAGGCAATTTATACATTTTGCAATATGGTTATTTATTGAAGAGGATTTTTATAAGATAAAGCATACAATATGTTAATATTTCCTTATAATATCTTGTTAAAACTTGAGTACACTCCATAATTATCATTGCTGAGTTAATTTCTTCCTGTTGGCAAGTGTTAATTGAATGCTAATAGAAAAACGTCACATATAAAGACGAGGAAATATACAAAATTTTAAATTTTAAATTGCATCAAAACAATATCTCATATTGAGAAAGCGATTGTATCTCTACAATTTCTAATTTGATTTTCATAAAACACATTTAAAAATCACCGCTAAGAAAAAGGTTTTAATTAAAAAAAAACCGCACTCATTCATACAGAGGCTACTGTGCCACAGGCAGACAGACAGGTCACTCATATAGCACCCTCCTTTTTGCGTTGTAAGTTAAAAATCGATCACAAAACTTTTATAAAATGGGGAATGGAGGTGAAACGGAGTGTCTTAACACTAGGTTTCCAAGTTCTCACTAACTACCCTGCCATGTGCGGGATACAGCGTGAAGCTGAGTACAAAACGTATATAAGATAAGGATATATGTACATAAATCATCTTTCGTTCCGCCTCTACTATTATTAAATAGAGCACTGCAAGGCCTAGCTTAGCCTCAGCATCTAGATCTGTAGGGACTTTCACCTTAGCACTACATTCTCATACTTTCACTTACATTGTTATTTTAAACCGTTTTTGATATGTTGTTTCTTTATTACGAATTTACTGTTTGAGTTAGATTAAAGGGTTTTGAATGACTCTTTAACATTAAAATAAAAAAAAACATGCGTGACGTATGAATATTAGTCACTCACTCAGCTTCACGCTGTATCCCGCACACGTCAGGATAGGCAGAGGGAACTTGGGAACCTAGTGTTAAGATACTCCGTTCTGCTTCCTTACCCTATTTAATGAATATTAAAAAGTAGGTACAATAAGAATGGCGATGCGATGCGACATATTTATTCATATTAATATCAATATTAAAATTTAAAATAAACATTCAATGTTCGACGCTGGATAGCGTTGTATAAATCAAAAATACAACTTTACAAAGAGCCAAAAAACTTTTTAAGAATTGATTAAAAGCTTATAATTCAATGTAGAAACTAGTTTTTTGGAAAGATAAATATATATATATATATATATATATATATATATATATATATATATATATATATATATATATATATATATATATATATATATATATATATATATATATATATATTTCAGTATAAATTAAATATGAAATTAAGGCCTGTCGTGGCGCAGTGGCACAAGCGTACCTATGACTGTAACCGACAGGTTGTTTGTTCGATCCCCACTCGAGGATTTAAATATTTAATGTTTTCTTGTTGTTTGAGACAATTTAAATATTTAATGTTTTCATTTCTTCGCTCAGGTAGTGTCTAACACTAGGTTCCTAAGTTACCTCCGCCTACCCTGCCGTGTGCGGGATTACAGCGTGAATCTGAGAGAGAGAGAGAATAAATTAAATATTATTTCCATACCCAGTTTATAAACGAGACCTTCCTTCAATTTCCTTCCATAAAACTGGGAATAGTTGGACGCGCGCCAGCCTCCCATTCTGTTGACACCTTGCAGCACATCAGAGCTGATTATGCAGGGGTCACTCTCGCAGCTCCACTTTAGTGTGAGAGAACCTCCTACGGAGACGCATTTACTGTGAAATAATAAGAATAATAAATTTATTAAAGTTATACAATTATAATACAAGTATTCAGGCTATGTGTGGTTTCACTCGAGGGCCTTAATTATTTTCATTTAGTCGAGTACATACATGGGACTGTAAACGCGATTATTTTGTGCCCGTATATAATTGCGCATATAGTTACTCTATATATGTACACGGTAGGGAAGCAAAAAAAAAGTACCCTGCTAAGCGTTCCCCAACTAAATATGCCATATTCTGAGTATTTGGCGATACATTGGAGACAGAGTGTCTTAAAACTGAGTGCCTTCTGGCTAATAAGGCCATTAGGCCAGACTAGGCCTTGTTTTTTTTATGGAAAAAACGGCAAACGAGCGTACGGGTCACCTGGTGGTAAGTGATCACCGTCGCCCACGACCCCGAGTAACTCCAGAAGAGCTACAGGAGCGTTGCCGTCTTTTAAGGTGGTAGGGCACCGGGGCCCGGCATTACCTAATGCGAAACGCAGTGGCCAAAGCCACTACTTAACGCCAGTCTTAAATGCCGGGGGTGGTAACAATCCGGTCGAATCTGCCCATGCGTGTTGCCATTACTGGCAACGTGACTCTACCACACGTACTTTAGTCGCCTCTTACGACACCATCAGTACCAGGGTGATCCTATTCTAAGCCGGAATCACACGGCAACAAAACGGCCTTGTGTGAATACTATAGGAATTTAAAAAAAAAAATGTTACACTCCTCTACTCAAAACAAAGAAAGAAAGAGGGAGAGAATGGTAGTGTAGATATATTCTGCCGAAGCATTTACTTTAATAGTAATATTTCTTCTATAAAATATAATTAAAATATAAAAATATAATATATCGTAATCAAAGAAAATTAACTAAGGTCTTTGATGGACACAACAATGAATGTTATCTATTAATAACGTCATACTTGTAGACGCTAATTGATATTGCGTTACTAAGTTTATTTATATGTGACCTGATCTGTCCGTCCGTATAACAAAGACTAGCTGTTGCCTGCAACTTTGTTCATGTAGACTAGATTTATTTGTTTTCTGTCCCGCACTTCCTAATCTAGCTACAATCCAAGTTTCAACTCTCAAGTCCAGTAGTTTTGCCTGCGCGTCGTCTATTAGTTACTCAGTAACGGTGAGGCCTGTCGTGGCGCAGCGGCACAAGCAAGTGTAACCAACAAGCTGTAACCGATATGTTGTGAGTTCGATCCCCACTCGAGTAAATTAAATATTTAATATTTTCAATTTAAATATTAAATGTTTTCATTTCTTCGCTCTGGTACAAAGCAAAACGCGGCTTTAAGTTTCGCCACTCAACATGCAATGCTTCAAATTCGGCGGAAATTGGGGAACGGAAGTGGAACGGATTGTCTTAAAACTAGGTTCCTAAGTTCCCGCTGCCTACCCTGCCATGTGCGGGATACAGTGTGAAACTGAGTAGGTAAGGTTTTATATAAATATACTATGGACCCGCTCGCGGCTTTGCCCGCATGAATTACACAATTTTTTAATCGGAATTACTTAGAACACTAGTTCTAATTGCATTAATATTTTAAGACATATATTTATATACATTCGTAACTAAAGTTACTATTCAATAAAGTTTTTTTTGTAAGTAATTATGTCGATCAAAATATTTTATATTTACAAAATGTTGCTATTTATGAGCCGATCAAGATAATATTAACACTTATTGTAACATATATAAGTAAAGACGTTTTTGAGTTTAGCGTGAAACATAGAAAAATATATAAAAAAAAAACGTTGTTTAGGGTTTGATATATTGATATAACACCGATTATATATTTTTTGAACGTAGCGGGATTTGCGCGAACGTGGTGTCCAAGAGGCGCCACTTTAAATTCTGCTACGTTTTTTTTTTTTAATAACAATGCCTCAAATTCGGTGAAAAGTGGGAAACGGCAATGGGAAGGAGTGAGAGAGTCTTAACACTAGGTTCCCTGTAATACATATATATATATATATATATATATATATATATATATATATATATATATATATATATATATATATATATATATATATATATATATATATACATATATATATATATATATATATATATATATATATATATATATATATATATATATATATATATATATATATATATATATACATATATATATATATATATATATATATATATATATATATATATATATATATATATATATATATATATATATATATATATATATATATATATATATATATATATATATATATATATATACATATATATATATATATATATATATATATATATATATATATATATATATATATATATATATATATATATAACTTCAATAAATGATTTTTTCAAATCAATTGTAAGACCACAAAGGAATGTTCACGAGATAAATTCAATTGCTACGCACTTGTCTCCATGTAATCAATTAAAATAGTTAGCGTACAATACTAGGAATGTTATAAATATTGAACAATTATTCCCGCTTAGATACGTTATATATATGACAGTGTAATAATTTACAATTAATTAATTAATTAATTAAGAGTTTTCTCACGTTTAATGAATATTTTATATGCGTAGTTGTTCTCCGCGTAGGAAGCCGCGCCACCCTGTCTTTCCAGCTTCACACTGTATCCCACACAAGGCAGGGTAGGCAGAGGGAGCCCGGGAACCTAGTCTTAAGACACTCCGTTCCACTTTCGTTTCCCAATTTCCGCCGAATTTAAGGCATTGTGTGTTGAGATGCGGAACTCAACGCCGCGCTTTGCCTTATTCCCAGAGCGAAGAAATGAAACATTAAATATTTAAATTGAAAATATTAAATATTTCGTTTCCTCGACTGGGGATCGCACCCAGAACCTGTCAGTTACACTCACACGCTTGTGCCGCTGCGCCACGACAGCCCTGTCTCTCCAGACATACATTTTTCGCTTTCACTAACGTTTATCTTTAAAATGTAGATTTTCCTGTGATCATTCGTGTTAGATAAAGAGCGACGCATAGTTTGCTTAGTATTATAGTAGTTTACACAATCTATGCTACACCCTGGAAATAAAAACTTTTAGAATTTTACTTTCATATTTTTTCGTATTCGTATGAATCCGTTTAAATAGTCCAAAAAATTTTGTACTCTCCAAAAAAGGCGCTAAATCAATTGATATATAATATATTTGTCTAAAATACCACATCTTAAGTGTGTACATCATAATAACATCATATCCAACAGACACAAGTGACACAAGAAAGTGTTGTATATAATCGCAGTAGTTGCGGGTTCGATGCTGATCGTGGCAATGGTTACATTTAAATTATGTCAATTTCATAGCTCTATCACGTCAGAATCGCCGCCTTGGACTTCGTTATAATGTCTTGAAATTCGATAGAAAGCCGATAAGCCGGAGTGTCTTAACACTATGCCTGTTCTTCCGACTCTACTAAATACGAAAAGCGCGTGTAGCTAAAACAGAAGCGCACCCGCATGGTTACAGACGCTACGGTCGGTCGTAGGTTCGATCCTCAATCGATATAGTGTAATATTTAATATTTTAATTTGTTATCTCTGGTAACAATTTAAATCGCGACGTTGAGTTCCACCACTCACGCAATTCATCAAGTTCGGCCGAAGTGTAGAATGGAAAAGAGTGTCTTAACACTAGTTCTAATACCCTGCCATGTGCAGGATGCTTAAAGGAGCGTGTAATAAAGTACTGTGTACCGTGAAATTTATAATTTCGACAGCGAATGTTACGCACGCTTCATATAATCTAAGCGTATTATTACCAATCTGTTCTCGGTTTTCTGTAACAATTGTTTGGTTGATACTTAGGTATTTAATGAGAATAAAGTCCAAGAAGTATTAACGGTTTTGGATAGAATAATGGTCTAAAAAAGTATAACTACATACAATAATGTTATATTTTTTTATCTGGTTTGCTTATTAATTGTAGGTTGTGGGTTCCATCCCTGGAAATAGTGATGTCTCGGAAGTGAAGCAATATAATTAAATTAAATATTTTCAATTGATCATTCTGATAACACGGTGAAGCGTGGTGTTCAGTTTCGCCTCTCAGCACACAATATCTCCCAAATACGATGGAGAGTGTGGACTGGAATGCAGTGTCTTAACACTATGTTCCTAACTTTTCTCTGTCTACCCTGTCATGTGCTGGATACAGCGTAAATATTTTTTTTTCTCTAAAATCAATTTTAAACATAAATATATTAACCATTTATTTGTTTTTTGCATTGGTTCGATTTCCATTCAGGGGAACGAAATATTTAATATTTTTTTTATTTCCCCGCTGCAACCAGTTAATTCGAGTCTAATTCGAGTTCTAGAAACCGTTACCTTCAAAAAATTATATATATATATATATATATATATATATATATATATATATATATATATATATATATATATATATATATATATATATATATATATATATATATATATATATATATATAACATATAATAAAATAAAATACTTTACAATCTTCAAGATTTATATATGTACATGATTATTATATTGCTTTAATCATTCTATGAAATAATGTTACAGTTATAAATTAAATGAGATTGTGTAAAGTGGACCCTTCAAAACTTGAAGAAGGTTAAAATGTTATAATTACTACTTGCAGGAAGACGTTTAGGCACATTGGTATGTATCTAACCACGATGGATATGAATTCAAATTCGTTATGTAAAATTAATATTTTACTTCAATAGACCGATTGTTGAGTTGCAGATAGATGAATATCCATTCTCTCTCTCTCTCATTCTCAGCTTCACGCTGTATTCCGCACACGGTAGGGTAGGCAGAGGGAGTTTGGGAACCTAGTGTTAAGACACTCTGTTCCACTTCCGTTCCCCCACTTTCCGCCGAATTTGTGGCATTGTGCATTGGGTGGCAGAACTCAACGCCGCGTTTTGCCTTGTACCAGAGTGTAGAAATGAAAACATAAAATATTTAAATTGAAAACATTAAATATTTCATCTCCTCGAGTGGGCTCGATACCCACAACCTATCGGTTACAGTCACACGTTTGTGCCGCTGCGCCACGATTAATATCGCGTTTTATACAACCATATCGCAGTAATTATTAAATGTTAACATATGTAAGTATATCTATTAAGGCCTGTCGGAGCACTGAAACATAAGCGTGTACACGTGACCGGTTGTGGGTTCGATTCCCACTGGAGGTTTTTACAATTTCCAAACAAAAGTAAAATGTGTAACAAAAATGTATTAATGGTGGTTATAAAAAATAGTGTAAAAACACTCCGAAATTCTCTCCTACTCTTCTATGTATGGGATACAGTGTGAAATTAAAAAGTAGTTCTAAAATCATATGGAAGTTACAACCATGAGCGTATACAGTCGAACAATGGCGAGCTTAGCTTTTATGGCATGTAAAAAATTATATTTTTTAAAAAAATCTCATTAGTTAAATGTGTAAGAAGTAATTGTTATTATATGCAGGTACGCGCGTAAATCTTTCAACCGTAGGAATTTATATGAATATGAAAAATTTAAATTAATATATAAATTATTTTGCATTGTTAATTACATTTACATATATCGACATAAGGTCTGATTTCTTTATCTATAGCTATAATATATTCTATCCGTGTGATTCTGGCTTAGAATAGGATCACCCTGGTACTGATGGTGTCATACGAGGCGACTAAAGTACGTGTGGGAGAGTCACGCTGTCGGCAATGGCAACACGCATGGGCAGACTACCCCCGGCATTTAAAACCGGCGTTAGATAGTGGCTTCGGCCACTGTATTTCGCATTGAGTACTGCCGGGCCCCGTCCACATTAAAGGCCGGCAACGCTTCTGTAGCTCCCCTGGAGTTACACGGGACCGTGGGCGACGGTGATCACTTACCATCAGGTGACCTGTACGCTCGTTTGCCGTCTATTCCATAAAAATAATAAAATAAAATAATATACTAATAAAAAAATCTACTACAGAGATCCCTATTTTTTTTATAGTATATTAGAGCACCGCGCCTGATCGCTTCGCTCACCAAATCCTAGCTTCGAATGATCGAAAAACAAAATAAAAAGGAAATAAATGGTAAATTGGCTTCGCTACGTATTTTTTTAATAACTTTTAAATTTTCGCTCCAACAACACGAGAAAATGCCACTCGCGTAAATATATTTTTATATTATATAAAAGAAAGATAAATATATTTAATAATACCAGCGATTTTACTGAAAGACAGAATGGAAATATATATTCTTGTAAGATGATATAAACTACTTAAAATACAAAATAATTTAGGATATCTAGCGATCGAAATCGAATCGAATCGATCGTATTTAAATTGTGATCGGAATAAGTGTGCCAGTTTTCAAACAACTCGCTCACTGGGTTGCCGCTGCGTTCCCTACTATTTGAAGGACACAACGGAAGGCTTAAAAAATATTTCAATCAAAAAATATTTCAATCAAATCTTCAAATTACTAAAAAAATAATCAACATTTTAAAATAACTGAAAACAGAAGAACTGTACACGAAATTTGGTGATAACGCGCTCTTTTCCTACACTGGGTACTATATATAAATATATATGAAACAATAAACCCGCACTATACATACTCGTATATGTCATTGAGATAGTATCAACATTATTCCTAGAACGAGATATCGTTAGGATTGTCATCAATTGTAATGATTATCATTCATCTTTTTCTTAATGATTCAATCGGCTGTATAACAAATGGTCTACATATTTTATTACATACACAGAAGTATAACTTTACATTGTAACTTGACATATACTGCGTGGGTGTTGCTGTGTCCTACTTTGTATATAAATATTATACAAAAATAAACTGATGTAACTTTTTTATATAAAGTATAATTATGTACCCAATTGTAGGGAACGTAATGGAGCGTCTTAACTTTAGGTTCCCAAGTTGAGGGAACTTGGGAACTTGCCTACCATGAGCGGGATAAAGCGTGAAGCTGAAAAATAAATTGTCCCTTCAATGAAATATGTACAGCCAAATTTCAAAAACGAACGATTTGCACCAAATTTACCCCTTAAATAAATAACGTGTAGTATAGTTTAAATATAATTGAAAAAACCATACTTTTTGTTTAATAAAACATAACCAAGCCAGACTTGGCGCAGTGGCACAAGCAGGCGACTCTTAACGCGACAACTAATCAGTGCGATCGAATGAGATATTAAATATTTTCATTTCCTCATCCTTGTAACGAGGCAAAACGCGGCGTTGAGTTCCGCCATTAAACACGCAAACTAACTGGACGCGGGATACAGCGTGAAGCTTCAAATAAAAAAAAAATATGGACAACTATACAAACATACAAACCTAATTAATTATCTATTAAAGTCTTTAAATATCATCACGATGCATACTAATACAGAATTATCGTAAATTTAAATATATTTAACGTGTAAAATAATATATTCCTCACAAGTATATAGATCTAACGCATTAAACGCTAACCTCGACGTGAATACCTAAGTGTTTTTCAATTCGTATTGTAATACTCACGTCAAGGTATTGGGATTAACGTTATCGCATACAAAACACTACAAATTCTTGTAACATTGAAATGGAGTACTAGGCTTTATCATATTTGTATTTAAATAAGTTGTTATTAAAGGCCTGCAAAAGCGTGTAACTTTAAACGTTACATGTTGTAGATTCAATTTACAATCGAGGAAATGTATTTCCATTTCTTCGGTCTGTTGTTCGAAATTTGACACGTGATACTTCAAAATCAGCCGAAAGTGAAATTGTCTTAGTGTGGACAGAGTGTCTCAACACAAGGTTCCCAAGTTCCTTCTGAAACGTGAAAGCGAAAATCCATAAAATATACACAATTTTGCTAAACATACTCAACTTCACGTTGTATTCTCACACATAGCAGGGTAGGCAGAGGGAACTTGGGAACCTAGTGTTAAGACAATCCGTTCCGCTTCCGTTCCCACTTTCCGCCGAAATAATTTTTTTAGTCTATATTTTTTTAAATTAAACTTTTCAATGAAGATGTTAAAAGCTCACGACACAGATACATATTTTTCATTTCACTTTTCCGTATTATATTACAGTGGACATAGTGCTTTTAGTTTTCAGATACTCCATTTTTCATACTTATTATCTATTTTTTTTTCTATATATTTTTTTACTTCATAACGGAAACGTTAAAACTTAACCTATTAGTACATTTCTGTTCACGCTTTCCACCAATTGCGAATAGCGAAGAAATGAAAACATTAAATATTTAAATTGAAAATATTTCATTATATAAATGGAATTAATGTAAATTAAGCATTGTACCACACGCCAAACTACTAGGTCATGAGGACATCAGTATATAATTTCATATGCGAATTCATAAAGCGGAGGACATTTTAACTATTAAAATGAAACCGTCGTGCTTGAGATGAATACTAATTTCTTAGTTTTAATGGAAATATAAAATAATATTGTACATACATAATTAACAAGATTTAAAATATATTTTTTTTAACAAATTTAAAAATTTATAAAAGTTTTAACTTAACGGAATTTTCTCTTTCTTTTTGGAAACCGTCCAAGCGCCCCGTCCAACTAAGCCATACGTTCTCATCGAGCTACGTCGAAGCTAAGTGAAATCGAAATGCTTATACGTTAGTTACATCTTATTTAAGTTGTTAGCATCTCTGTAGGGAGATTTTTACAAATTTCCGCTATCCAAAGACAATTCGTTAGAATTATTTTTTACCTATATTAGGTAATGAGGGCCCGTCTTCTTCACTTAATTCTTTATATTAAGGGCCTGAGAAGATATCTTTGTATCTTTTAATTTTTTCTTTGTATCACGCACCTTACGCAGTTGTCAGAGAAAAGTCTACGTTTTCCATTTTCCACTCAAATTAAGCTGCACAATCTAACGCCACTATTTCTTGTTAGGGCACAGACCAATTAGTGCAGGAAATTGGTCCCTGTTCTTCTTAGGGCAGAGAATAATTTTAGTGTTATTATTACCACAAGCGGGAATTGAACTCATTCCACATTCCACATTCTTATCACATGAGGAGAAGCTCTACCACAGAGCCATGATGCCTTAAAACTTGTACATTTTAAATGATGTAATCCCAAGCTTCTTCAATTAACTTTTAAAATTTGAATGCTGTTAAAAAATCCGCATATTAGAGATCTTTAAATATTCGACAAGTATTTTGTTTATTGGAATCGTAAAAATAAATAATATACAATATAAATATATGATGTCATCATCAATCAATTAATATGAATTATGCATAAGTTAATGCGAGTCGAACAAAAACCCTACCAAATGCAGTGTTCTCTAAAAATACCATAAATGTATTTTTTTAATTGAATTCATGAATGAATGTTAAGCATTTTAATGAGTAAAGAATATAACTTAGAAAGTCATTTTGTCGCATTTTCGGTTTGTTTTAGGGATATTGCGTACTTATTGGCGGAACTTAACACCGCGCTGTGGTCAAAAAAATGAAGAAATAAAAAATTTGAAGCGAATTTTGAGCTATAATTCAAACTTCATTACGTTTACGTAGTCCTTTCCTTTCATCGTTGAGCCGTAAGATAAAAAAAACTGTATTTAATAGATACTTCTCTCTTCTACACTAACTAACACTCAGCTTCACGCTTTCCGCCTTGGTTCTTCGGTTTGTTATTTATCCGGTAAAGGAAGATTTTTTTCATATGTACGTACATATATTTAGATATACAATAAAGCAAATATTGAGTGTCTGAGCAAGTCACAATCTACCCTTGTTCCCTCTGCCAATCCTGCCATGTGCGGAATACAGCGTGAAGCTGAGTGAGTGAATGAAAATTTATGTTTCGATATTTCTTCCACATTTACGCAAAAACTACTGAACTGATTTAGATTAAGCTTTTACACTAGAAGGATAAGGCTTATACATTAAAAGAACACTTAGGCTACAATTCCTATATTTTTTTTGTTTTTATATTGTAATAAGTATAAGCAGGCGAAGCCGCGTTAAAGCCGCTAGTCATATATATGATGTAAATAACACATGTGCGGAAATAGATGCAATGAAACTAAATTATGATCTCCATAATTTACAATATTAAAAGCGTTTAGTTCAAGAATGATTAGTTACAATCAATTAGTATCAATGTCAAATAAAAAAAAACAGATTAAAAATATATATTTAAAGGTACTATTAAATTTATAACTGTAAATTAAGTTTTTGACCTTTTTGTCGTGTGTCGTCATTGTAATTAGTGAATGATGCAACCGTTTAAAATGTATTATTTATGTTCGTGATATTTTATCTAAGCATTTGCTTGTTTATATTGAAAAGTTTTGTTTTTTTTTTATTATTTTTAAAGTGTTATTTCAGAATTAGGAAAGAAAATAATAAATATAAAAAAAAAAAATCACTATGTCCAAATGATAATTCTAACGTGGCCTTTGGTTAGTGGAAATTTGTAAAAATCTCCCTACAGAGATGCTAACAACATAAATAAGTTGTAACAAGCGTATAAAAATTTCGACGGAGCTTGGTGAGAACGTATGGCTTAGTTGGTCAGAGCGCTTGGACGGTTTACAAGAGACGTGGCTTCAAATTTTTATACGCTTTTAAAACATAGTATATATTTTTAGGTTTATTCAATTAATTTACGAAAATATTTTTATCATTTTTAAAGCGTTATTTCATACTTAAGAAAGAAAATAATATACAGAAAGATTTGAACCCGCTTTTCTTGGAAACCGTGTAAGCTTATCTCATATGGCTACGGTTAACATTCTTATCCATATATTGTTAGCATCTCTGTAGAGAGAGTTTTTACAAAATAACGCTGCACAAAAATAATTATACCGAACTATAATTTGGCAAAAGAGAATGTTATTTATAAAATATATGTTAATTACTTGGTTAACTCAGGACCGAGTAGTATATAATATAGACGAATGTACAGGGGACGACGGAGGTAGTATACAGACCACGTAGCTTACACACGCTAATCTGTTACGGATAATACTTTCATACAAAGTTACATACATAAGGTACATACGTTTTTAAAATAAAAGAGAGAAAATAAAATAAATATTGAAATTTAGAAAATTATAACTTTTTTAGTTGTCCACAGGACCCTTCATACTGAGTCGAGGCCTGTCGTGGCGCAGCGACACAAGCGTGTTACTGTAAACGACAGGTTGTGGGTTCGATCCCCATTCGAGGAAATAAAACATTTTAATATTTTCTAATTACAGTGTAATAAATATTTAATGTTTTGTCTTCGCTCCGGTGACAAGGCAAAACGCGCTTGAATTCTGCCACTCAACACGCAATGCCTCAAATTCGGCAGAAAGTGGGAAAGAGAATTTTAACGGAGTGTCTTAACGCTAAGTTCCCGGGTTCCCTCTGCCTACCCTGCCTCGTGCGGGATACAGCGTGAAGCTATGTATAACTTTTTTAGATGTATGTTACAGGGCAGGGTAGGCGGAGGCACCTTGTTCCTATTAACACACTTCCTTATCCTAGATTCGGCCAAATTTAAGGTATGGCGTGTTGAGTGTGGAGCTCAACGCCTTACCATGTTAACAGTTCTATAAAATATTAAATATTTCGTTTCCCCGAGTTAATATGAAATCTGCAAATTGTCGTTAATTTTTAATGTAGATACATTCCAGTAAGCCATAAAAAAAAGGTGATTTTTTATATTTCCCATTTTAATACCTACTATATGGTTAGTGAAGGACTAACTACTATCCTGGAAAAGTTCACATTTCGGCAAGTGCATTTACGAAGACAGTGGACAAATAAGCACCAATAACTGCTTGGAGTGTAATAAAGTGGGGAACGGAAGTGGAACGGAGTGTCTTAACGCTAGGTTCCCGAGTTCCCTCTGCCTACCCTCCCTCGTACGGGAAACAGCGTGAAGCTAAAAAAAATACTGGGAGTGCTTATAGAAAATATTTGAAATGTGTGTTTCATATAATTTAAACAATAATTTTAAATGCAATATTTGTATGTAAAGCAAGAGGTGAATGCTCCTTCAATGATCTATAAATAAGAATTTGTCCACTAAGAACGAGTGTGATATGAAATAAGTAATTTTTTTTTATAAGTTATTGTTATTGAGTTTTATATAAAAAATATGATATAATAAATAATTTTCATACAATATTTTCTGTACAAATTGCAACTTTTTATTTAGCCTCTATAGCCTTTAAATAATCTCCTTAGGAGTTAAGTAAGCTTCAGGACAGCGATTCGGTCATTGAGCTCACAATATATCAAAATTGGACGACAAGTAGAGTTGAATGAAGTAGTTTCTCGGCTTACGCTGTATCCCAAAATGGCAGAATTTTGAAAGAATTGACTATTGAATGGCGGAACTCAACGCCGCGCTGTGCCTCGTAACCAGAGCGAAGAAATGAAAATTTTAATATTTAAATTTCCTCGAATGGTAATCGAACCTACAACTTATCGCGTTTGCAGTCGCATACATGAACCCCAAGGCCAGATCTAAATATGATAAGAGTATTTAAAATAAATATTATTACATATTAAACAAGTCACAGTAAATAATTATTTTATAAAAGTTTCACTAGATTCAGTAAAGCAAAATTAAACAACGAAAAGCTTTACTATTAGGATTCCATAAAATTTATGACTTAATAAAAGCAATATTTATTATTTCTATTATATTTAAAAGCATTATAATATTTATATTATTGTAAAAATCTTGTTGACCTCCATCAGACTAAAACGTCATTACTTTTGAAATATTATACATTTTAACATTCTTCTCAAATGTCATCCACGGCCATGACTTATCTATGTTTATTTATTATCTACGATCAATTTAAGTTGCAGGTAAAACATTCAATACTGTATTTATTTATATTATTGAATTTATTTTGAGTAAACTCTATGTAATTGTAGCGATAACAATGGCGAGGCGTCGTGGCGTATACAAACGTGCAACTTGATGTGGATTCGATTCCCACTCGAGGAAATTAAATGTTAATATTTTCATATCACCTTGAACTAGTGAAGAGGCAAAGCGCGGCGTTAAGCTCCAATATACCATGCTTTAAATTTGGTGAAAAGTAGGGACCGGAAATGCCTTAACGGCAACCGAGTATCGTAACACAGGGTTTCCAACTTTTCTCTGCCTATCCCGCCTTGTGAAGGATGGAAGCAAATAAATGAAACTTATGATAATTAAAAGATTGTGTAAGATATAAAAGAAATCAGCACAATGTAACCAGGATAAAAGTTAAACTAACGAACAACAGATGAATTTATATCACTTTAAAACAATTTCTCTAGAAATACGATGAACAATCATGAATACAAATGTTTTTAAAACAATTTAGCTGGTGATCGATTGATGGATGTACCGGTCTTTCCCAGTTTCTGCAACAACAACGTGAACTGCGTATGAATGGGTAATGGGCTAAATTAAGTTTGTCACATGATTTTAATATCGGCACTCTATCTATCGGCAGCTTCACGCTGTATCCCGCATGCGGTAGGGTAAGTTGAGGGAACTTGGGAACTAATTATATATATATTCGTTTCGTACATCTGTAGTAAGGCAAAGCGCGGCGTTGAGTTCCGCCACTCAACACGCAATGCCTCAAATTCGGCGGAAAGTGGGGAACGGAAGTGGAACTGAGTGTTTCAACACTAGGTTTCCGGGTTCCCTCTGCCTACCCTGCCTCGTGCGGGATACAGCGTGACGCTTAGTTAAGTTAAGTTAAGTACATCTATAGTAAAAGCCCCCGACGTACGATGGTTGCGGATGTGATTCTTACTTAGGGGAATATTTATGTAAATTATATTTATGTTAAGAATCATCATGATATTATTAATAATTCACTAACCATCACAAAATTATAATAATAGAGGATTGGCGTTGACACAACGTTTTCTCACATATGTACATAATCAAGTGCGAATTAGTAAAACAAACGAAAAAGAACGTTATTTCAATAAAAAGAGCTTAAAAGTTAGAAAGAAAATACTTAAACTGTACTAGAATAATAGAATAGCTAGTTTAACTATAGTTGTAAATGTACGAGCGTATCGTGACCGTTTCAATGATATTGTGAAAGGTAGCAAGGTAAACGATATATATTTGGACTGGCTACCCAGGTTACATGCAATCAATCTACTGGCGCGTCGCCATGCACTTTGTGTGACAATGATTCTATTTTTAATGATTATTCAAAATATTTTTGCAATATAGCTGTCATTGATCATTACCTATTTGTAGTGAGAAAACACATTAGTTTCATTATCATTAAGAAATAGTTATGGCGAGGCCTCTTGTGGTATAGGGGCACATACGTGTGACTGTAAACGACAGGTTGTGGGTTCGATCATCACTCGAAGAACGAGATGTTTCATATTTTTATTTCTTGTAACAAGGTTTAGTTCGGCGTTGAGATCTACCACTCAATATGCAGTGTTTATTTAAATCAATTGAAAAATAAAAAAAGTTACGTCAATTTAAGATATTTCGTTTGGCAAAAATGGGCACTTTCTGCCGAATTTGAGGCATTGCGTGTTGAGTGGCGGAACTCAACACAGCGTTTTGCTTTGTACCGGAGCGAAGAAATAAAAACATTAAACATTTAAATTGAAAATATTAAATATTTCATTTCCTCGAGCGGGAATCGAACCCACAACCTGTCGGTTACATTCACAGTTATATATTGTCTTAAAAGTGATAACGTCAAATATGAAAGTAATTCTGATTAGTAAATAACATAGTGTAATTCAAGCGGGCGAAGCCGAATGCTTAATGCTTGTATGTATTCGAACAGACTTCCCTTGTAAAATGGCTGGCGCCACATGTAATATGACACTACAAAGACCCGAACCGCTCTAATAGAGCAATGAAAAGCGACGTAGCGAATTTATTTGGTGTTTTACAATTGTTTCGTCCGTGACTTTTGGTTTTTTTTGCGTTAAATTAGGTTCAATTGGATGTAATTTCGTGTGGTTACTTAATTACTTATCGAATATCGTTGAGATATTAAATATTTATATTTTTTCGCTCTGGTCATAAGGCAAAGCACGGCGTTGAGCTCCGCCACTCAAAACGAAATAAATCATTGGAAAGTGGGAAACAGAACGAACTTAACACAAGGTTCCTAGGTTTTTTCTGCCTACCCTGCCATATAGCGTGAAGCTGGCAAAAAATAAAAATATCGTCGAAACCTGTCATTTAGCAGGAGCACAATCGTGCGGCTGTATAGGCGACAGGTTGTGGGTTCAATCCATACTTGGGGAAATCAAATATTAATTTTTTTCATTTCCTCGCTCTGGTTATCAGAGAAAAGCTTACCTTCGTAAACTTTTTACTTTTGCATATTTGTCTGTGCAGTCACTCAGTTATTTATTAGTCTTCTTTTGAAAGAATAACCTTATACATAATTAGATCTTAGAGGCGTACAACACGCGTTGCCATAGCAACGTGAATGTCGCTTTGTTTGTACAATGGTCTATAATGAATTATACGGTTGTGTGTGTGTGTTACATTTATATGTGTGTTACATTTATATGTGTGTGTGTCATATTATAATAGTATCAAGGAAAATAATTATATTATATCTAAGCTGTTGACGTTTTTGGATAACTTTTAAGGCACGGCCTAGACATATTTTAGTCTTCCACTCACTCAGCTTCACACTGTATCCCGCACATGGCATTGTAGGCAGAGGGAACTTGGGAACCTAGTGTTAAAACACATCCGTTCCCCACTATCCGCCGAATTTGAGGCATTGCGTGTTAAGTGGCGGAACTCAGCGCCGCGCTTTGCCTTGCAACCAGAGCGAAGAAATGAAAACATTAAATATTTAATTTCCTCGAGTGGCGATCTAACCCACAACCTGTCGTTTACAGTCACACGTTTGTGTCGCCGTTATAAAAGAATATAGAAGAGGAAAAAACGTAGAAGTATACCTCACTCTGGTTATAAGACAAATCGCTGTGTTTAGTTGAGCAAATACATCTAAATTTCTTAGACCAAAATTGAATTTCTTAGACCAAAATTGAAATTCTTAGACCAAAATTGAAATACTTCCCGTATTTCAAAATCAGGTTCCCTCCAGCCATCCAGCGTGAAGCTTAAATTTTTATTTCTATTAAGAAGTACAATTGCCATCATTTGGAATCTTCCGTAATCCATGAATAATGTACAATAGAATCACGTGGCCTTGGTCCACGAAAAGGGCCAAAATAGACATGTTAATTCAAATAACAAGTACGTAAACAAATCACCTTATAAATAATTCATTGTATTTGTATTTATTTAAATCCTTCTTCACACTGTAAGGTCAAAATATATCTTTTGTATGATCTATACAACAATATAAATTAATGTAAGTATTTAGGAGACCGTTGTGGCACAGGCTTGCGATATATAAGCGCAATGGTCGTAGGTTCGATTCCCATTAGTATATATGAAATCTATACTTAAATAATAGTAAATCCGTAACTAATCTCTGTCTGTACATAGAAGATATACTAAAGAAAATCTTATACGTGAATTAGTGTAGTATGGCTCAAAATAATGTTTTTTTTACTGTATGTCTGTGCGTTTGTACGCGGTAATCTCAGTTAGTGTTTATTCTCATAAAAATAAAAAAGTTACGTTACTTTAAAATATAAAATTTTCATTAATGTAACTAAAATTTTAGTTCTCAATGTATAGGTATATATTGTTTAAAAAGTAAATAATGCTATGTAAATAATTCGATTAGTAAATAAAATAGTATAATTCAAGCGGGCGAAGTCGCTGGCGGCAAGTATTTAATAAATGATTCCAGTTTCCAGTTTCTAGGTTTTCAGGCCTCCCCTCTGCCTGGCACGTTAGGTACGGAGATAGTATGAAGTAAAACTTTATGCTATTTTATTTACGTAAAATGTTCACTTTTACGTGGAAATTTCTAAACACTAAGATTTTCTTATAAAAGTTCACAATAATCCTAATTCTAAGGTAATGTCTAGCCGAAAAGTAGTACTACGGTATATCGTTTGTGCTTCAAGAATTAAATATTGATATTTGAGTATTAAGCATAACACCTACATACATCAAGTTTTACATTACTTTAATGTACAATGAAAGTAATTTAAATATCATATATTCTAAATGGAAATTATCCTCGGATTACCGGCCCACACTTGGATGTGATGCCAGTGTAAAATGGATAAAAAGAAATAAGGCATCTTTTCATCACGCAGTATCCCATATGTATCAGGATAGCCAGAGGGAATCTAGTGTTAGACACTTTATGTTCCTATATGACTTTTTAAGACATTGTGTGGTTAATATTTTTGTTACTCAAATTCAACCTCTTGTTTCAAAATATAATTGATTTCAAGATAAATGATGAAAGGAAATATTTGACAGCGTTTGGACCTAGCATATTGCTCAGTATCTAGAATCCACCCACATGAACAACATTCATTTCCTGTTTTACTTTGTTTCTACCTAATACAGCAATAATCCTTCGAATAAATAAATAATAAGAATATTTTATCTTGGCGCTATAGAAGAGTTGTCCGTAAGTTATGGGTTCGATCCCCATTTAGGGGATATACGAGTATATACATTATACAGCGTGTTTTAAAATTGTATCATTCAACGAGCAATGTAGATGAGAGAGAAAATGAGAAATGATTTTTTTTTTTTGGTTTATAAAAATTCAATATTCTACTTCCGCTTTTGTGTTACTTTTTTTTTTCGCTTCACGCTGTATCCCGCTCATTGAGTAATATGCAGAGGGAGCCTGAGAACTTAGTGTAATACTCCGTTTCCTTTTTTCCGACTGTCCATTCTCTGTCAATTTTCAAGGCATTGGATATTGAGTGGTGGATCTGAATGCCGAAGAAATGAAAATATTAAATTTTTCATACTCCCGAGTCGTAATCAGAGCCAATAACCATCGCGTTTTAAGGTGCACGCTTGCACACTATCGCACCACGACGACCTCTCCGCATCTATTAATTATTAGATATAAATTTAACAATATAGAAATATATACAAAAATTTCCAACGTTGAAATCGGATTTAATTCATAAAATATTTCAAATTTATACTTCCGATGCCTCTCGGAGTCTGCCTGTAAAAACGATAATTGTGGGTTCAATCCCCACGAAGACATAATTATTACAAGGCACTAGTATCTGTCATCTACCTAAATGGTAAATACATAAATAAAAAATGTAAGTTGGGGGGTGTTCCCCCCCTTAGTACCTAAACACTAGGTTCCCTAGTTCCCTCTGCCTACTCTGCCATATGCGGGATATAGCGTGAAGCGTGAAGAGAGAAATTCTAAGTTAACCACAATTATAAACTATTTAACGTTTCGTGGAACCATAACCTCGGAAACTACTAATCGATATAACCATATGTGCAAAGTAGTTAGATCAAATTTAGAAGGTCACGGTAGTAAATTCAATTCAAGGTTATAGATATCGTCTGGAATTTGAATTAGTAGGTGTTTAGATTGATTTATTATTTTGGTGGCGTTCATTTGCATTGCATTAGGTAATATGGCATCTTTTTTTTTTTGGATTTACTGCTGTATTTCGAACATGGTAGTGTAGGCAGATTGAACCTGAGTACCTAAAGTTAGCTATTGAGAAAAAAAACATTTCCGATGTTCCCATTAAGACACTTCTGTTCCCCATTTTCCATGGAATCCTTAAGGAATACCATGGTATTCTTCAACATGTTGAGTGGCGGAACTCAACTCGGCATCACATCGGGGAAATAAAAAAAACTCGGGTGGTGATCGCACTCACAATCTGTAGCGTTTTCAGTCATGCGTTTGTGCCTCACGCGACGACTGGCCTTGATCTAATATTTTTTTGTAAATTTCTGTTTGCATCTCCTTACTTAAAGAAAAGGAAAACCCATGAAGGTCTATCGAAGAACGCGAGCGGAGGTATTATTCTAAAATTCATATCATATATATGTCTACAATTTATTGGAGGATACAAAAAAAAATTCTAGGTAAATGCAATTATCTATCTCTGTACAGAGATGCCTACAGCTTGATGATAATGTACAGCTTAGTGATCAGAGCATTTCGACGGATTCTAAGTATAGTGAGTTTAAATCCCTAGTTTTCTAGTTGACTATAATCGACAGGTTGGGGTTCTCGAATCCCACTCGTAGATGTGAAATATTTAATGTTTTCAATTTAAATATTTAATGTTTTCATTTCTTCGTTCTGGTAAAAAGGCAAAACTCGGCGTTAAGTTCCGCCACTCAACATGGAATGCCTAAAAATTCGGTGGAAAGTGGGGAACGGAAGTGGAACGGAGTATCTTAACACTAGGTTCCCAAGTTCCTTCTGCCTACCCTGCCATTTGCGGGATACAGCGTGAAGCTGAGTGAGTGGAATAAGTATTTTTTTTCCTTAGTATAAATTAACACTATAGTCAAAGAAACTTACCACGTATTACAGTCGTCCATGCGAGTTTCACCCTCGTAGTATCGTTTCCTGTTATGTTCGCAAGGCTGCTTCAACGGAGTTGGCGCCGACAGGCACACCGGCTCGTAGTCGGGGCAACAGTCGTCGTGGTTGCGATTGCAGAATTCATCACAGTAGCACAGTGTGTCTGGGGATTTGTTTTACTTTAGTATACAAATATATATTTGAAGCCTGTCGTGGCGCAAGGGCTCCTCACAGGTTGTAATTGTATTTAAACTATAACATATATATTTCAATATGTTCACTATTTTTAAAGTATTATTCCACATTTAGGAAAGAAAAATACTAAATTTAAAAACGTATGAAAATTGAACTGAAATCGTCCCTACAGAGATGATAACAACATAAAGTGTATAAGAATTCCGACGTAGTTCGGCGAGAACGAATGGCTTAGTTAGTCAGAGCGCTTGGACGGTTTTCAACAGGCGCGGATTCAAGTCCTGATTCGTTCAATTTTTTTCACGCTGTATCCTGCCGGGGCAGGGTAGGCATATGGAACTGGGGAACCAAGTGTTAAGTTCGTCACTCCGTTCCGTTCCCCACTTTCCTCTGAATTTAAGGCATTGCGTGTTAAGTGTCGGAACTCAACACCGCGCTTTGACTTGATAACATAGCGAAGAAATAAAAAAAAATATCATATAACATACTCTATGCTCATATGTGACATGTATTTATGTTATATTTATAATTTTTACTTAACTCTCCATTATTACTTTACAGTTCCCAAGTGTACACAAGTGTTTCAAAGTTATTGACCTTCTTAGAACGTCATTTCACGCCAGGATTATTACGGCTAAGTATTATACAGATTGGCATATCAGAAAGCCTAGGTTATTTATATATTTTACGCTTTGTGGCGTACATTGAGTGGGTATTATTGTAACAGCGATGGTCGTCGATTCCACCCAAAGATAATAATTATAGTTAAATTATTAAACAAATAAATAGACATAATTTTTTCAATTATCGCGTTTCGATTTACTAAGGAAAATATATTAATTTCATTTTTTCTCTATAGTATCAAGAAAAAGCGCGGGGTTGAGTTCCGCCAATGTGTCAAAAACATTGATAGGTATGTTACCAAGTATCCTATGAGAGCATCCATCTTCCCTGTCCTTACAGCATTTTCGATTCACGCCGCAGTACGGGCCCGGGGGAAGGTCAGGGTGGTAATACGCTGTGACGGCGCTTAACAACGCGCCCAGGATGAGGAAACGCATTCTGTAACCAAATAATTTGTTTTAGCATTTTATTAAAATTTTTTTTTTCTTTATTGTTCAGTTTTATCTTTCGCCAGAGAATAAAGTTCCAAACTGCATATCTAAAAAATCTAATAAAATTTATGTACTTTATTTTTTAACTTGTCGCAGGGAACAAGCGTGCGACTCTAAGCGGTATAGGTTCTCAGTTCGATTTCCACTCGAGGAATAAAATACTTAATGTTTTTTTTTATTTCTTGGCTGTGGAAACGAGGAAAACGCATGTATTGAGTTGCAGGATACAGCGTGAAATAAATACTATAAACTGTTTTCATTTCACGAAATATTTTATTTCCCCGAGCGGGAACCGTATTCACAACCATCGCATTTCCATTTATGTTTTAACAGATACATCTTACATTTCTTATTATAGATATTTCGTGATTAATATGCACGTGCCTGCGCTCTTATCAACTATAATGGACAAAACAGAATAATTAATAGTTATCGAATATTTCTGAAGCACCTATGTATATATTTATTGTTTTTTTTTAATAAATAAATAAAAATATTGTAGCAATTTTGTCTAAATATTTTAAATGGATATAACTTTTTATTTATTAAATGGTTAACTGGTTTGAATAAAACATACACTAAATGTTGAGAGAAGGTAGCAAACATGTAGCAGTGAAAACTGCCTTTAAATTTAGTTAGCTGTTTTTGAGATTAGCGAACAAACGCATAGACAACAGCATACAAATTATTATTTTGCTTTATTACATTAGTACACCTTTGCTTTAAGATTTTATATATATATATATATATATATATATATATATATATATATATATATATATATATATATATATATATATATATATATATATATATATATATATATATATATACATATATATATATATATATATATATATATATATATATATATATATATATATATATATATATACATATATATATATATATATATATATATATATATATATATATATATATATATATATATATATATATATATATATATATACATATAAATAGTGTACACACTTTCTTTTACTATCTTTAAGTAGTCTTCATTACTGAATTCTTTCATATTCTTTGAGAGAGTTTTCTTTTATTAGTTATGTTATATTTTCTTTTTTACTACAAATGAAAAAGTTATATCTAATATCGTCATATCGAAGATATTGTATTTTTTTTATTTCTGTCATAAAAAAATATTTTTTAAATGCTTCTGTGCAAAGCTAATCTACAGCACATTGACCTATTTGCAAAATAATAATAAAGCCGATAAGA
The DNA here is from genome assembly GCA_019049475.1 of Eueides isabella. Lineage (NCBI taxonomy): Eukaryota > Metazoa > Arthropoda > Insecta > Lepidoptera > Nymphalidae > Eueides > Eueides isabella. The sequence continues at coordinate 2,730,153 of CM032407.1, forward strand.
AAAACACGCGGTACTAAAATTTACGTTTCAATTTGGAATGCACTTAGCTAATGGTATTTCAAATACTATAGTAAATATATTATTTAAATTTACTGGTATATTATCCAGCACACGGCAAGGTGGGCAGAGGGAACTTGGGAACCTAGTGTTAAGACAAAATGATCCTTTTTTGACTAATTTTCATGTTTATCATAATAGTAAGATTGTTTTTGACATAAATATCCCGATTCCGAAAACTGAAGGCAGAGAGTACCTAGTGTTAGGACACTCTGTTCTTCATTTTTCTCCCAAATTTATGAATTTATTATAGAGTAGAGGAGCGGAACTTACCATTATTAAAAATCAAAATTTACTAAAACACTTCGACATATTACGGCGTTGAGGTACGTCCGTGTATTTATAGAAGGTTATTTTGTTGTCTCCTTTGCTGTGTGATATTCCGTATTTACATACCTCGATGTATTTGATGGACAAGCAAAGTTACTAAACGCAGAGAATGCGTGAAGATAAAAAATAAAGTAATGAACATTAAATTCACTAGCTTGAGAAATCTAGAAACTTAAAAAAAAATATCGTGAGGCATGTCGTGGCGCAGCGGCACAAGCGTGTGACTGTATCCGACAGGTTCTGGGTTCGATCCCCAGTCGAGGAAATTATAATATTTAATATTTTCAATCTAAATATTTAATGTTTCATTTCTTTGCTCTGGTAATAAGGCAAAGAGCGGCGTTGAGTCCCGCCACTCAACAAGCAATGTCTCAAATTCGGCGGAAAGTAGGAAACGGAAGTGGAACGGAGTGTCTTAACACTAGGTTCCCGGGTTACCTCTGCCTACCCTGCCTGTGTTTTGTGTGTGAAGTTAAAAAAAGCAATATTGTAAGGAGTAAAAAAGTCTTTACATAAAAACATCATAAACACGAACGAGATGTGAAAATTCGAAATGTCATATCGCCCCGAATTCAAATAGAACCAACAACTGCCGCCTTTGCGCACACTTGAGCCCCATGACGGCCAAAAAAACGTAGCAGTCCTACTAGGATTCATTATAATAATTATAATTTTCCGTACTATTTCAACCTTTTAGAAGACTAATCGCGGCGTTGAGTGCCGCCACACGCAATTTCTTTACAATTTGGCGGAGACTGCTGATGGCAGTGTTTTAAGAATAGTTTTTATTTCCTGCCTATATTATTATAAGCGGGAAGAAACGTGAACTTGAAACATACAAGTTAGAATACTTAAAGATCTACTAGTAACAAATTGTATTTACAAAATTATTTTTCATACACTGACAGATTTACTATCGTGTGAATTGGCACATTTTATTGCGTATGTAGAACACATGTCATTGAAATATATTTATTTTACTTAATGAAATCAGGTCTGTGAGGCCTGTCGTGGCGTAGGGGTACAAACATGTGACTTTAAACGTGATATGTTGTGGGTTCAATCCCCACTCGAGGAAATGAAATACTTAATAATTCGGTTTAAATATTTAATGTTTTCAATTCTTCGCTCCGGTAACAAGGCAAAGCGCGGCGTTGAGCTCCGCCACAAATTCGGTGGAAAGTGGGGAACGGAATTGTCTTAACACTAGGTTCCAAAGTTTCCTCTACCTACCTTGCTACGTGCAGGATACAGCGTTCAGCACGTAAAAGGTCCTTGTAGAGTGCAAAGGTACACGGAGACGCTGTATCCCGCACGTGGCAGGGTAGACAGGAGGAGATTGGGAACCTAGTGTTAAAACACTCAATTCTGTTCCCGAGTTTGAGGTTGAGTGGCGGAACTCAACACTGCGTTTTGCTGTGACATGTGTTCTACATATACTTTCTTGTGCATGCCTTTACGTAAACGCTTCAATAGTTGCAAAGTTAATTGAAAATGACAGACCAAAATACAGTTACCATTAGCACACTCGTGAAATTTATGGACCCTTCCATAAGTGTAATAATAAAATTATGCATGTATCAAAAATGTAATCGTACCTTATCAACTTAACTAAGATTTTGATAAGATAAAAAAAATCACATTACAAGTAGTTTATAATGAGTATTAACCTAAATTAAACAAGTTTTGGACTGAATTGGTCTAAAATGAAAAAAAAATGACAGAATTGGGCTAGAAATCACTATGTTCTCTTTTTCTACCTTGCCGGGATACATCAGAGAACCTATTGTTTAGGTACTCCGGATTCATTAAGACATGTTCCGGGTAGTTCACCGCATTCTGGAGTCATTGAGTGGCGGAACTCAACGCCGTGTCAAATAAGAAAAACGCCTAAAATAAAAGAAAAACAATAAAAAAAAGCGCCGCGCATCGATTTTGTAACCCTTTTATTTTCCACCGACGTGTCGCCTTAATATTTTATGGCGATTCTCAAATTCCACATATGAAACCTATACAAAGGGCGTTGTTGTAAAAATTTTTACAATCGCCATCGTTTTTAATTCTATTTCTATAGAATTTCGTATCTTATTTGGATATATTTAAAGTTAAAATTGATCTAGCTTTTAATATAATTTGTGTAAAAATACGCCGTAATCTTAAACTAAGTCTGACTTTTAGTGCCCAATTGATTTATTACAACGGACTTGTTACGAAATGTGCTAAAGTAAGACGACACTATATTAAATTTAAAGTGGCATATACAAAAAATCTTCTTTCGAATTTGAATTTGCATAGCTCATGTTCTGACATCGTCTTTTTGTTTATGTTTCCTACTCGGAATTATATATATCGTCGACAAAATTAAATTGTTTTAGGACCAAGACCAAGCACGACGTTTATTTTGTCAAGGAAATGCGTGTTTAACGCAAAGTAAAAAATGAATGTAAGGAGCACCTCTTAACACATGGCTTAGAATGAATTTTGCGGGATTCTAATTTAACTATATGACAATAATCGATGCGATCGAACTTATTTGATATTTGTCATAACGTACATAGGTGTTAGCGGGTTCAATTACCGCTTTGACCAAACTAATAAAGAAATTATTTTCTTCGCTCTGGGTCTGATAACAAGGTAAAGCGCGACATTTAGTTTTGCCACTCAACACGCAATGCCTTGAATTTGGAAAGTGGGGAACGGAACAGAGTGTCTTAACACTACGTTCCTAAGTTCTCTCTACCTACCCTCAAATCTGCGGGATACAGCGTAAGCTGAAAAAAATCATATATGTACTGTACATATAGCCATATACAAGTTCCATAATAATAAAGCAATTTATATAACATAGATAGGCTATTGTGCTTACTTATATGGTATTTTGAATTTTCTCAAGTGGCTTTGAGGCATTTTGATGTCATTCATGACACGCTCATGAATCATGAAAACATTTTTTTGGTTAATGCTATGCTATGCGTCATTTAGTTACGTATTTGTTTATTTTTATATCGTATATTGCAAGTGTAGGAGGACAGTCGTTTATATTGAGTATTTGGTGGCGGAACTCAATTTAGCAGTTTATTTAAAAAAATCGTATAATTTAAGGCCTGGCGTGGCGCAGCGGCACGTGCGTGGGACTATAAACGACTGGATGTGGGTTCGATCCCCACTCGAGGAAATGAAATATTTAATATAAATATTTAATGTTATTAAACTAATTCAATTTTTAAAAAAAGTTTAATTAAAAAAAAATATAAATTATTAAAAATTCTTCGCTCTGGTAAAAAGGCAAAGCTCGGCGTTAAATTCCGCCACTCTCACAATGCCTCAAGTTCAACGCAGATTCGGGGACGGACGTGTCTTAACACTAGGTTCCCAAGTTCCCTCAGCCTACCCTGCTTTGTGCGTAGTTATTGTTTCGTGTGGAGAGGCGAAACTCAACAATGCAGTTTGCTTGGAGTGGGATTGAACCCACAACCTGTCGCTTAACCAGTCGTGCCTCTACGCTAACTAGACAATTATATACATACATTTTTTTTTTAAAAAAGATATATTATAATTTAAAGTTATTTCCCAAGCTTATCATAATAGGGTCGATATAAGGTGAATATTTTATTTATCAGTTGATAATATTATTATAAATATATCAATATTGTTGTTATCATCAATCGCTAAACAAAATGTTCGATGAATCTACTTACTGCGTATGACTCAGAGGGCAGATTACGATAACGGCCAAGAAATAAATGATTTACAGAATCATAAATTAATGTAAAACATTGCATTTGTTACAATGTAATTATTTTTATTTACCTTTTTAGAAAATTTATAATTAATAGTACTCCGACTAACTAGATCAAACGTCTCTTCAGCTACACTGAAATTTTTATACACTCGTTACAACTTTTTCCTGTTGTGTGTATGTGTGTGTTAGTGTGTGTTTTTTTTTATGTAAGAGACGGCAAACGAGCGTACGGGTCACCTGGTGGTAAGTGATCACCGTCGCCCACGGCCCCGTGTAGCTTCAGAGGAGCTACAGGAGCGTTGCCGTCCTTTAAGGTGGATGGGCACCGGGGCCCGGCATTACCTAATGCGAAACGCAGTGGCCAAAGCCACTACTTAACGCCGGTCTTAAATGCCGGGGGTGGTAACAATCCCGTCGAGTCTGCCCATGAGTGTTGCCATTGCTGGCAACGTGACTCTACCACACGTACTTTAGTCGCCTCTTACGACACCATCAGTACCAGAGTGATCCTATTCTAAGCCGAGATCACACGGCACACAACACAACGTGCGTGTGTGTGTGTATAAAAAAATTACATAGAAATTCGTAAATTGTTCTTGCGAGTGTGTGTGATGTTTTTCGTAAAACAAGGACAAAATGCAAAAAAAGGTTATAATTATTTTAGGGCACGTGACTGGGGGAATGAATATTTAAATATTTTCATTTCTTTGCTTCTAGTAATAAGGCCAGCGTTCAGTTCCGCCGCACAACACGCATTATCTCGGAAATTCAGTAAGCAGGTCTCTACTTTCCAGTTACGTGCGGGTTACAGCGTGAAAGTATTTACTTACGTATTGAGTATCTTCCATACAATATATTCACAATTCGATGTTAAAATTTATAAAGTTAGTATTGCTCTACTTTTTTTTTATATTGCAATACTTTTTGGCGCTACCTCACTAAAATATTTTGGTAAAAGACAAATTACTTGTACGTCCTTCGACACTCGTCATTTTCTTTAACGAATTCCGTTCAGTTTCATTTTGTCATGTAAATTTTATTTATTATACTTTAGTGTACAATTGTGTGAATTTGTCACGGTGCATCGTTCATAATGAAATATTTCAATATTTTTGTTTCATGTTTCATAATAATTTACATATATTTATTTTACAATAAGTAATAAGTATATATTTCATTTTCTTGCTTCAAAATAACTAATATAAAAACTTTAGATAATATAAAAAAAACCAGTAGGGGCAGTGAATTTACTAAGTTATCAAGCAATACCTACACTTATTTAAATGAATGTATAAAAAAATTAACGTACTTAGCGGGATTTGAACTCACGCCTATTGGAAACTGTCCAACCGCTCTGACCACAAAGCTATATGTTCTTATACGTTTGTTACAACTTATTTGATGCTAGCAACAACAACGTCTACACGTTTTTGAATAAGTATTTTTCTTACCTAAATATGGAATAACACTTTAATAAAATAATTCTTCACCTTTTTGTCTATTTCAATAAGTATTTTTAACTTCCCGCTTTACACGCCGGAATCTTACGTTAACATACGTTACATACACCACCCATTTTTCAAGACATAACGATTAAAAGGCATATCGAATATAAACATTATATAAACAACGCACACAAACATTAAAAAAATAATTATTTCTTGAAGAATTTCTTATTTATAACCAATCTATAACCATTTTGCAAATTTATGTTACGTATATTCTTTTTAGAGGTCTGTTGTGGCGCAGCGGCACAGACGTCTGATTGTTAAAGACAGGTTGTGAGTCCTCGTTCGAGAAAATGAAATATTTGGTGTTATCAAATTAAATAATTATTAATGTTTTTATTTCTTCGCTCTGGTACAAGGCAAAGCGCGACGTTGAGATCCACCACTCAACACGCAATGCTTCTAATTCGGCGGAAAATGGGAAAAGGAAGTGGAACGGAGTGTCTTAACACTAGGATTCCAAGTTTCCCCTGCCTACCCTGCCATGTGTAAAGCTAAAAAAAATAATTCTTATAACCATACAGCTAAGATAAAACGACACCTGTACAAGCGTGTGGGCGAATCTAAAATATCCTATGTCAATATTTAGTCTGCCGCAGACTGATGATGTTGTTATAGCATAATGATAAGACGTTGTTTGAAGGTCTGTTACAGTGTCACCATTAGACATATTTTTCATATGTTTTTTTTTTGTTGAATTCCGCACATGGTGTGTTAAGGTATATTCCCCACTTGTGGGACTTGAGTTATTGCGTGTTGGTGGAACTTAACGCCGCGCCTTAAGCGTTGAGTTTAGCCATTCAAGACATCAAGGCTCATCGGATAGTAATGGAGTATCTTAAAACTAGATTTTCAGGTTACTTTGTCTGCCTTTCTTCACACGGAAAGCTTCCCGAAAACAAAGCTCATTAGAAATGTATAACCCATTAAAGAAGTTTTTTTTTAACTCGAAACTTGTGTCTGTGATTAAAGCTCTCACTCTTAGCTTCACGCTGTATCCCGCACATGACAGATTAGGCAGAGGAAACTTGGGAACCTAGTGTTAAGACACTCCGTTCCACTTCGTTTTCCACTTTCCACTAAATTCTGGAGGAATTGCGTGTTGAGTGGAGACTAACGTGATCACCCACAAACATTCCTTACTTTTATTATATAAGTAAATTCAAATTTTCAGCAAGATAAAATTAATCGTTATCTCAATTTTTATTTCAATAATTCAATGTACTGACTCATCTGTACAATATCGCGTCCAAATAATAAAAAACTGGCGCAAAAACCATTGCAGACTAGAATGAGGGTCAATAGCCGAAATGTAAACATTTACTTTAGTTAATAGGCAATAACGGTCTTCAATATATATTACGAGTATATATTATTATTTATTTGTATACAAATTCGCATTTACTTTTAATGTATTTATATAGATGCACATCGGGCAATTTCGTTTTTATTAGATTAAACTATTATATCAAGAAGAGCGAGTTCATACATAATAGAAAAATTGTAAATTATGACACAAAGAAAAATCTTGGTTTGTGACATGATATGCTTAGAAGTGGCTATCGAATTTAAGAAATTATATTAAATATTTCCTTAAATCTAAATCCAATTGGATGGTAAGTCACGGAAATCAACTCGACGGGCCATAATAAAAAAATAATTATATCCCATTATCAGGACCAAACCCACAATCATCCAGACGCTATCACAATGTACCACGACGGTCACAAACTAGTACTAACTAAAATATATTATTAAGTATTCATTTCACTCTTAAAAAATGTATATGTTATTTTCCAATTAAACATATTTTTCCAAAAGATTTTTAACATTTATTAAAAAAAAAAAACAGTTTCTCGTTGTATCCCGCATACGGCAGGAAAGGCAAAAACTTAAATTAACCAAGTGTCAAGACACTCCGTTTCGTTCCCCATGTACTACTAAAAAATATAGATATTTAATAAATATTCATATAGATCAAGCGGGCGAAGCCGCGTCGGGACAGCTAGATTTAAATAAAGCAATGTAATAAATTCATATGTTTATTTATTTCTATACTAATCTAAGAAACTATTTTTATGAGAGCAAATTTAGCCGAATCGCTTTCATAAAGAACACTATAAAAATGATTATTATTATTTTACGTTCAAAAACAATGTCATAGAAATGGCGAGCTGAGAGTATTTATATGTTTTAAAGAGGTCAATATACTACTAATATCTGGGTATTACGTACTTTTTTAATGTAAAGAAATCTTCAATAACTATTTTATAGCGTAGGCTGATTCTAGCTATGACAAATCAATCAAATAGTTGCGGAATTTAACGTCTTTTATTTCCGAAAACACATTGTGATAAGTGTATCGGTAATGAAAAAGTGTAGGTGTTGGATTTCCCGCGTTTTGTCGATTGAGAATGGGTAAAGAAAAATGTTAGATTCATGAAGCAAATACGCGCTTTAAGCTGCGCCTATTGAATACCTAGTAAAAATACACTCCGTTCCCACGATGACATTTCCAAATTAGGGTATAGTGCATTGAGTGGCGGAACTCAACACCGCGCTTTACCTTGTCACCAGAAAAAAGAAATTAAAATATTAAATATTTCACGTCCTCCATCGGGAATCGAATCCACAACCAGACTCATGTACAGTCAATATAGTTATAAATAAAAACTAAAAGTGTCATTATATGTATTCAACCATTGTTGAATACAGATAATGAAACTTTGCGCAACAATGGTCCTACGTAGTTATGTTGCCATCAAAAATAAATATTAAAAAACCCAGATGTATATTTTAAATGGCTATGAAAAATATGGGTCAAGTATACATTCTTATGAAGAAATTAAAATATATTATTATACTAAGCACTTTAGCCGAAATCAAAACAGAACAATAAATATACGATAAAAATAAAAAATCGATTATAGATCTTCCTATTTATCGATTAAAGCCAAGGCGAGAAATCGAATGATGTTTTGTAATCTGTCGATTGAGTTATAAGAAAATTAAATTTGTTAGACAGGAATATAAAATTGTATTGTTGAACTTAAAAGTTGTGTATAACTTTTATTTAGTACTTCTAGCAATTCTGTTTATACATTAAAGTACAAAACGGCTAAGTGCGAGAGCGATGAAGGATTGTGTACTATTTTTTAAAACTTCATTTCTTCGCTCTGGTAATAAGGCAAAGCGCGGCGTTGAGTTCCGCCACTCAACACGCAATGCCTCAAATTTGGCGGAAAATGGGGAACGGAAGTGGAACGGAGTGTCTTGACACTAGGTTCCCGGGTTCCCTCTGCCCACCCTGTCTCGTCATAGTTGGAGCTTGGTGACAGTCGGATAGACAGACACATGGACGGATAGCAAAACCTTAGTAATAGGGTCCAGTTTTATCCTTTGTTTGCGGAATCCTAAAAAGCAGCTTCACGAGCGAAAAACCTCTCATCAGGTAGGTAGAAGGAACCTCGCAAGAAATTATTAAGAATATAGCGACACCACTGCGGCTTCGCCCGCTTGAATTACAATATTTTATTCAATAACTATAAGACAATATCAATACATTAAAAATTAAAATGAATAAAAAACTTTTCGCAATTTTATCTACTAAATTAATTTTAAATTGACGTAACTTCACTTATCAATAGATTTGCCTTATCAACTGATTTGAATAAAATATAAACTCAATGTTGAAGAAAGGTTGTCAAAATATAGTAGCGAAAACTACATTTAAATCTGGTTAGCCGTTTCTTAGATTAGCGCGGACAAAGGCACGGACAAACAGACAAAATTTTCAGGCACTATTAATGAAGGTTCCCTATAAGACATACGTTTTTTATTATATCCTCTATGTACAGACAGTGTATATATATTAATAACATCCTTTACTGGGATGGTATCTACAATCATCGCTCTCACAGTCGAAATACTAAAATACTACAAGTTTCTTATTCTTTTTAATTTTTGTTCATTGTTTAGTTATCCAAAATAAAAGACTACTTATATAAGGATAATAAAAGGTTCTTTATAGAGACGTCAGTTCGTGATAAGTCTCTAATAAATAAATAAAAGTAAATAATTGTTATTTTATTTTCATAATTATGTAGTTTACATTTCTGGCTTTAATATTTGAAATATCTAGAAAAATCTAGTGCTAAAGCAATCTTCTTATTATTTTTGGCTCGATTTAAAGCCATTGTGTGGTATGACATTGCGGCGTTGAGTTCCGCCACTCAATACGCAATGCAATATAATTCAGCGGAAAGTGGGGAAAGGAAGTATCGTAATGGGCACGGAATGTCTTAACACCAGGTTTCCTGTGCCTACTCTGCCATATACGGGATACAGCATTAAAATAAAGGAATACAACATTAGACGCAGCGGCACAAGCGTGTGACTGCAAACGACAGGTTCTGGATTCGATCCCCACTGAAAGGGAGGAAATATATAATATTTTAAAATTTAATACTCAATATTTTCATTTCTTTGCTCTGGCAACAAGGCAAAGCGCGGCGTTGAGTTCCGCCGCACTACACGCAATGCCTCAAATTCGGCGATCTTTGTTAAGTGTTCTAGGTTCCCAAGGTTCCACTACCCTACCATGTCCAGGATATAGAATGAAGCTCCGAGAATTAAACATTTTTACTGAATTGATATTGAACCTACGCCCATAGCGTTTGACCCGAGAATGAAATGAAATAAAATAACATAAATACTTCAGATATCTAATAATAGTCTAAATCGTGCATTAGTTATTTAGTCCACAAATAAATCATAAGAATGAGTTCATACAAAGCATCCAAAGGCCACGATATTTCACCGTTTGAAATTCAAACGTGTCTCGTACAATGTTCTTTTATTTCAATCGTCGGAATTCCAGACGGATCGTTTTTTATAACTTTGAACAAAAACAATGTTATATTTTAAAACAAAACGATCGTGTCGCGCACGCGATGGTTGCAGATTCAATCCCTTTTGTTTTTAGCTTCACGCTGTATCCCGCCTGTTGAAGGATGCCAGAATCCTGGATAACTTTTAATGTTTAAAAGCCACATACTGATTACAAACATTTCCATTCCTCAGATTGAGTCAAATTTTGGAGAGAAATTCTCAATTAAATTTTGTAAATTGTTAAGTGGAATTCAACGAAGCAATGAAAATGTTAAATATTTCTTTTTGTCGAGCGGGAATCGAATCTACATACATATACCACTGCGCTTTAACAATAATATTTTAATTTTTAAGTAACAAAAAGAGGCCAAGAAATAGTAATATGAATTGTTTAAAGTATACTACATAAGCTTGTAATAATATTTGCATAGCTATTATAAGCTTTGGCACTACGTGTCAAGGTAGTTTTGTTTTGAAGTGATAAGCTGATAACCATCTTATGGATGCCGAGATAAAACTTGATTTAATTTTACTAAGAAAAAATGATTAGACGAACAAAAAATACAAATAGTTGCAATTTTATATATGTACCTACTAGCGAGCCACCCGCGGCTTTGCCCGCTTAAATTACACAATATTCATTTATTAATCTCAATTACTTTCTTGTTCTATGAACATTATCACTTTAATGACAATATCTATTCGGAGACAACTGAAATTTAATATTTTTTTTTGTAGTAATTTTATCAAATTATATATTTATTGGTAGATTTAAATAAAACAAACACTAAACGTTGAAGAAAGGTTGCCAAATGTAAATGAAACCGTGTCAGAGATTAGTGCGTACAAACGCACAGACAAACAGACAAAACACAATCACTATTTTAGACCCTATTACATTAACAAATATCCTATTAGATTATTCTAATATATCTTCCATGTCCAGACAGTGATCAGTTATAGATTAAGTATAAGTATTTATATGTCACTTTTTACTTTCTTTCTTTCTTAGCTTCACGCTGTATCCCGCACGAGGCAAGGTAGGCAGAGGGAACCCGGGAACCTAGAGTTAAGACACTCCGTTCCACTTCCGTTCCCCACTTTCCGCCGAATTTGAGGCATTGCGTGTTGAGTGGCGGAACTCAACGCCGCGCTTTGCCTTATTACCAGAGCGAAGAAATGAAACATTAAATGTTCAAATTGAAAATATTAAATATTTCATTTCCTCAAGAACCCACAATTTTAATAGTCATAGATTAGTCACTTTTTTTTTTCTTCTTTTTAACGATGACCATGGAGCCAGTTTAAAATTTATTATCTGTCCAATAAAAACTTCACTAGCGCATAGCTAAAATAAAAAAAAAATGTTTAATACAAGTATGTTTATTAATTTTTTTTGAGCTTTTTCTATCTTTGAGGTTCTTGAATATTTTTTTTTCTCAACTTAGTCTAGTCTTAGTCTGCTTAGAATGTGAGCCTGCTAAAGGGGTTTACATTCAGAAGGCATTTTATGTAAAGTGACGTCGTAACTCAACGCCGCTTTTTGTCTCGAAGCCAGAGCAAAGCAATAAAAATATTAAAAAAATATCATTCCCTTGATTGAGAATCGAACCCACAACCTATCATACTTGTGCCCCTTCGCCACGACTGACCTTCGCTGTTATATTGTTGATTTTAACACACACATACTTATTGAAATTACATAATAAGATAAAAAAAAATTGAAGATTACAAAAATAAAAAATTAGAAAATAAAATATTATAAACTCAATCTCAGTACAATAGTTAAACAAATATTAGCTTTAAATAGTCCTTACAACGATTGTTACCAGCTAGTCTATAGATAAGTTAAACTGGCAAATCACAGATACATATCTATTAGATACATGATACCTACAATGAAGAATTTTATGGTTATTTCTTTTTTTTTTTTTTTTTGTTTCTTAGAAAGGAACAATGGTTTTCAAGGCAAGTGTACTGGTATGCTTAGTTTTTGTATACAATGGTCACAGTTTAAAATTTGTTCAGATACTTACTTACTTAGCTTTACGCTGTATCCCGCACATGGCAGGATAGGCAGAGGGAACGCGGGAATGTAGTGTTAAGACACTCCGTTCCACTTCCGTTCCCCACTTTCCGCCGAATTTGAGGCAAAATTTGTTCAAATGAAATATTATTTAATTTCCACGCAAAGCGCAATCCTACGCAGATAAATCCTAGTATTAAGAGTTTTCGTCCATCCCTTTTGTTTAATAGATGTATGCAATGAAATTATATAATCTAGGTTAAAGTGCTAAACTTTCAAAGTGTTATTTTACATCTTATTTTCTTAGTTTTCAGCTTCACGATGTATCTCGCATATGGCAGAGGTGGCGGAGGGAACTTGGGAATCTAACGGTAAGTTACTTTGTTCCGTTTCCCACATTCTGCCAAATTTGAGGCATTGTGTATTGAGTCGCGGAACTCTACGGGCTTTGTTTTGTTACCAGAGCAAAGAAATTACACAGGGATCGAAGAGTTTGTCTTGTCACAGGTTTGTGCCTTGCGTCCTCTATCATACACTTAAGAAAGCCAAAAAATAATTGGTTGGATTTGACCCCGCGCGGCCCCGACCAAGCGCTTCAACCACTAAGCCACACGTTCTCATCAAGCTATACTATATAGATTTTAATATACTTGATTATTTATTAATGTTGTACATTTTTAATTATAGGTACATAACTGTGTATATTAAAACGATTTAACCATGTTGGCCAAAAATAGTATCATGCTTGCGTATATCTTCTAATAAAAATTGGAATACATAGAACAAAGATTATATGTATGGTTATGGTATTATAATATTATATTATGGTCAGGTCTACAGCGAAATCCTCCCGCGACCAAGATTATGGAAGAATCCTTGTCTCCCATAGCTCCGGCCTGTAGCAGTTAAGGAGGAGGTGTTGTGGACGGCATGTATCTGTCATACCCGTAAAATGGTTTCCTCACTATACAAAATGAAAAAAGGTCATAGCGAAATGACATGTTCCGAATATTTTAAGTTCACTTCCTTCATAATTTGTATATACGTGCTTATTATAAAGCATTAGATGAAAATATTATAGTGACAAATCTCTCTGTTATCTTTAGACAATATAATCGAAATTACAAAGGCTGGCCAGAATTTTTTTGCACATGACAGGGTAGGAACCTAGTGTTAAGGCACTCCGTTTTTTTTCCCACTTCCGCCGAAGGTAAGAGGCCTCGAGTTGTGATTGTTGGGTGGCGGAAATTAACGCCGCGCTTAGCCATGTAATATAACCAGAAGAAATGAAAATATTATATGTTTCATATAAAAATATTAAATATTTCATTTTCTATGAGCAGAACTCAGAACCTTATTGCTTTTACAGACACACGTGCCCCTGCGCCACAATAGGCTTCAACGTTCTAGAAATTAAATCTAGCTTGATAGATATTTAATTTTAATATTAAATATAAAAATTAAATGTTATTTTGAAAATGTGACCTAAGAATATAGTTATTAATAATAAACTAGACTAATGATACTAAAAATATGTTAATTTATTAGCGAATCAACTTTGAATGAATCGAATAGAAAAAAGCGATTGTTCATGCATATGTTCTAATATGCTAATATCTACATAATTATGCTAATGGATATTTGGCGACGTGTATTTAAATTTTAAACTGAATTCTTACAGTTTTTTTTAGCTTTACGCTATATCTCTCACATGGTAGGCTAGGTAGAGAGAACTTAGGAACCTACTGTTATGATACTCGGTTCCTATCGGGACCCTTCCGAGACATTCTGCTTGATTGGGGATCGAGTCCATAACCTGTCCCATGACAGGCCTTAACATTTCTACTTCTTCATATTATTACGTATCCGTAATTGTATAACTAAGAATATAATGCAATCCTTAATATCTTTAGGATAAAAACAATTGCGGTGGAAACTGGGCAACGGAACAGAGTTAACACTAGGTTCCACAGGTTCCCTCAGCCTACCCTGCCATGTGCGAGATACAAAGTGAAGCTAGATTAATTGCTATAATTTAAAGAAGCACAGTAAAAATGTTGTAGCACCATTTCACTTATTTATATGTAACTTTGGTGGTCTAACAAAAACCAACGTTTAAGGTCTTCATTAAAAGAACTAACAAAAAGACAGCGGTATCCAGACGTTTTGCGATTGTAATTTTTTATCCAGGCTCAAAGTAAAAATTTATACAGGTTATAAATAGGCATAGATAATTTCTTATGGATAAATCCTTTAATCAGACAGTCGTGACACCTGATTGGATTTCTCGGAGGATTAATTATATAATTTCTTCGCTCTGGTAACAAGGCAAAGTGTGGCGTTAACTTCCGCCGCTCAATATGCAGTGTCTCAAATTCAGCGGAAAGTTCAGGGAACCTAGCGTTAAGACACTCCTGATCCCCATCAGTAGTGTCTTAACGCTAGGTTCCCAAGTTGTCTCTGGTAAGACGGGGTACTGTCATGTGCGGGATACAGCGTGCAGTTAAAAAAGATATTATTTTCTAATCTCAAGCAAATTAAGGTTTGATGTTGATTTCCGCCATTCAACACACAATCTCTCGAATTCAGGACCAAAGCAAAAAAAAACTAGCAAGCAAAATAAAACCAGAAAACAAAATACCATTTGGGCGAAATGGGCCAGCTCATAATTATTGTAGCTGTGAGTTCAATCTTCTCTCGAAAAAATATTATATATTTTTCTTAGCTTCATGCTGTATCCCGCACGAGGCAGGGTAGGCAGAGGGAACCCGGGAACCTAGTGCCAAGACATTCCGTTCCACTTCCGTTCCCCACTTTCCGCCAAATTTGAGGCATTGCGTGTTTAGTGGTTGAACTCAACGCCGCGGTTTGCCTTATTACCAGAGCGAAGAAATGAAACATTAAATATTTAAACTGAAAATATTAAATATTTCATTTCATCGAGTGGGGATCGTACCCAGAACCTGTCGGTTACAGTCTCACGCTTGTGCCGCTGCGCCACGACATGCCTCAATATTATATTTAAATTACTTTTGTCCCTTCAGTAAATATAAAGTTAACTGGAATTATTTGTCTGCTTGCTTGTAGAGTGGTGAAACTCAACGCCGCGTTTAGCCATGTTACCAGAGTGAACAAATGGAAATATTAATTATTTCATTTTGTCGAGTGAGCATCGAACTCACAACCGTTTTCAGTCACACGCTTGTGCTTATCACCAGCCTTAAGTGCTTTCAATTGATATTCAAAATGGCTTACACTGGTATAAATTATTATACTTATTCAATAATCTTATTCCCAATCATTCATTACGTTTAGAACTTTCAAAAATGTAAAATACCTACGTATAAAAAATATTATTTTTATTAACGACTTCGATAACAAAGCAGGAAGCCAATCAATAGTTCATTTTTATAAATATGTATTTTATGTAAGTTAGCTTATGAATAATTTTGACGTTTTGGCGTTTCAATTTTTAAACAATTCATTGTTTTTTTTTTCTATTTTTAGAGACGATTAAGACACTTCTGTTCCCCACTTTCCGAATTTTCGAAGCATTATGTATTAAGGAGCGGAACTCAACGCCACGCTTTGCCTCGTTACTAGGAACGAGCTAGGAAATAAAAATATTAAATATATCGTTTCCTCAAGTGGAGATTGAACCCACAACCTGTCATACCAGCTGTACCGCACGCCTGTGCACCAGCGCCACTGCTGACCTTATTTCACAAATATGTCAAATTTATAAAGCTATTAATAACAAACTTTTTAAGTATTAAATTTTATTAATTATATAATATTGCAGACAAAAAGTTATGGAGCCTGAAAGATATTTGAAATAAAATTGATAAAAGGCAAACATATTATAATTATGTCATGTACAATTTTAAATAAATATTTTTTTTTAACCATTAAATATTAATGAATAAAAATATTAACTAATATGTATCATTTGTTTATTTGAGTAAAATTTGCTATTATTTTGTTATTAAATTTGTGAATGGTCGGTTCAATTTATGATTATATTAGTTAGCAAATAAAATATTTACAGTCAAAAATAACGCGTCGCATAGAATATTACCTTCTGTTTTTTCGTCGTTTAAAGTTATAGAGACATTATATATAATATTGTAAACCAAAATATTGCAGTATGAAAGGTTTTTCTGACAATTTAATTCAAATGTAAAATACTTACGTGTTCGTCATGACAGCTTTTGTTACAACTAAGCACAGCCGAAGAGACCAAAATAATTTAAAAAAAAATCAAATATTATTTAACCTTTGAATTTATTCGAATATTACAATAAAAAAATCCTACATTATTTAAGAAGACTACTGGCCATTTAATAATGTTTTCTTTTTCAGAATACGAACTGTCACTTCGCGCGGTTTCCCGAAACGTCGAGAACGTCAGTTTGACGCGAGCGTTCGTTTTGAACTAAATTTGCCGCGCTCGAACACCTGATTTAATATCGCTACATATATTGCCAGACTCCCGTAGCGACGTGCGCTCGTGAAAATTTATGAAAATATAAGTGGAAATTGATGGTACAAGTTCGAATTAATATTTGGTGATGAAACATTTTTATTTTTATGCTTCTCTGCCGTCATGGAGGTTAAGAAAGAATTCTTTTTTGTTTTTTCTTTGTCCATGATAGAAAAAAATATCTATAAAATAAATATTTAAATAATTTAGTTAAATTTAGTACATTATTTTTAAGTGAATAGGATTTTCTTTAAGTTCACGCTGTATCCCGCGCATGGCAGGGAGAACTTTCTGATCTAATGTTAAGACACTCCGTTCCTTCCTCTATTTTCTCAATACTGAATACCACGCTTTGCCTTTTTACTAGGTGGTAAGAAAAGAGAACATTAAATATTTAATTTAAAAATAGTTAATATTTCGAGACCGTACCCACAGTCTATAGAGTTTACTCTTCCACGTTTGTGCCCCGCCACGACAAATTTCGACTGAATAGGCGTATTATTTTTTTATTATTAATAACATATTGTATATTGTACTAATATTGTTAAGGACACTGCTATATACTAATTTGTGAACTCTATCATGGCACAGTTTGTTAATCGCAGACAAAGATTAGGTGTTCAAATTCATTTAGAACGCTTAAGGAAAAGATACTTAAGTTTTAAGTATTATCTGTAAACTGTTTTTTTTATCCCAAACTTCAATCAACTCTATATGAAAAAAATTAAAGATAAGCAAAAATATATAGTCTGTTGCCATATTAATGATTCCATGTCAAATTTCACATATATTAACGGGTACAAAAAAATACGTACAGCAACCATCATCTTTCACTCATCTTCACGCTGCATCCCGCACATGGTAAGGTAGTCAGAGGAAACTTGGGAACCTAGTGTTTAATCACCGTTCCGTTTCCCACTTTCCGCCGAATTTGAGGCATAGTGTGTTGAGCAGCGAAACTGAAAATTATAAAACATTTTAGAATTATTAAGGTGACTCCATAAAGAAAATCTTTTTTTTAATATACTAACGACAAAAATATACACAAAAAGAGATTACTTCAAATAATTCACGCTTAATTTAAAAATTATTCTCGTAATATAACGTAATGCTTCAATTTTTGCCGTATGATTCAAGAGCCATCGTTTGTAGTAATGTGCTTATATTAATTTATTCATATTTAATAGATGTTGTAATGTCATTATTTATCGTTGTGCAGGGGACAAGCATGTGATTGTAAGCGCGACAAGTTGTGGGTTCGATCCACATTAGAGTAGATGAAATATTTAATTTTTCAGCTTCACGCTGTATCCCGCACTAGGCAGGGTAGGCAGAGGGAACGGAAGTGAAACCTAGTGTTATGACACTCCGTTCCACTTCCGTTCCCCACTTTCCGCCGAATTTGAGGCATTGCGTGTTGAGTGGCGGAACTCAACGCCGCGCTTTCCCTTATTACCAGAGCGAAGAAATGAAACATTAAATATTTAAATTGAAAATATTAAATATTTCATTTCCTCGACTGGGGATCGAACCCAGAACCTGTCGGTTACAGTCACACTCTTGTGCCGCTGCGCCACGACAGGCCTCATGAAATATTTAATATTTTTTAATTTCAATGTTGAAATTAAAAAAGTTTCTGTTCAGTTCTTTTCTGTGGTAACAGGGCAAAGCGTAGCGTTGGATTTTGCCACTCAACACGCATTGCCTCAAATCCAGCGGAAAGTGTGGAACGAAACGGAGTGTCTTAACACTAGGTTCCCAAGTTCCCTCTGCTTACTCTGCCGTTGAAAAAGTTATTTGGAGGATAGTGCAGTAAATAACGTCTGCCTTAAAGGCAGAATAACGCGTGGTTCGTTTCTCATTTTAATTTTACGCTGCATTCTTCACATTGCAGGGCAGGCAAAGGGAAGCAAGAGTCTAGTGTTAAGTCATTCTGTTTCCATTAAGACCACCGTTGTCCATTTTCCGTCAATTAACTAAAGACAAAAAATATTTTCTTGCTCCCGATAGGAGCGGTGCTGTCCTTCTATTTCACGCCGGTCTTAAATGCCGGGGGTGGTAATAATCCGGTCGAGTCTGCCCATACATGTTGCCATTGCTGGCAACGTGACTCTACCACACGTACTTAAGTCGCCTCTTACTAACGACTTAGCACCAGGGTAATTCTATTCTAAGCCGGAATCACACGGCTCAATAAAATCAATAAATCTTCATGTCATTCTTTAGACGTTTCATCTAAAAATGCTTAAATATTCATATTTTAAAAATTATTTTTTCCCCGCCCGTGTGTTTATTGGACACAAATGCGGCGCACCACCACCCAGTACGCCATGTCCGGAACGGCAGGAAGTGGAGAACGGAGCTACAAATAGCTACGTGGGACGTAAGAGGAGAGATGGAAGGAAAGATGAATTAATTATTAGATGTGAAAAAAAAAATTACAGTAGCGTTTGGCGCTCCGTTCTCTCTGCCTACCCCGCTAGGGATATAGCTTGAAGCTAAGTAAGTAAGTAAACATTTCTTTATCGATTTTGATGAAACTCGATGCAGTCCTTAAGTTGTAATACACTATATAGATATCAAAAATTATTATCTGGATTTTAACAATACATTTTACTGTGCTGAGATGCGCGTATGGTAAATCTATGTAAGTTCAGTGTCCAATTTTATTCCTCTGGTCTGGCCATATCAATCGCAGAGCTGAATTGGACGATCATCAATATTTTTAGTTTAAGCGTAACAACGCTTTCGGGCGCCTCAACAGTTTCATACGGCTTGGTAGGCAGAGGAAAATTGAAAACTTAGTGTTCAGTCACTCCGTTTCCATTATGATACGACCTTTATCCAGTTTTGTATAACATTTTTTATTCATACCAAAGCTTATCTCAGTATAGTAATTTATTTGATACTTGAGAGAGAGAATGATAGTCCAGGATTTTTCTTAAAGTGGCGGAGTACAATAAGTGTTCGACTTTAAATGTAGAGTCACGTGAGTCTAAAAGTAACGAATAGAAAAAGCATATAGCTGAAATAAATAAATTGAAAGAAATACTCTTCAATCAACGATCCTTTAAGGAATTTAAAAAATAAAAAACTCCTTGTAAGCATTATCTATGTTTGTAATTTTTATGGACTCCCAGACCTCCTCACGTCAATGCAGTTCCGGTAAATCGAGCGTAAAATTAATCTAATCGACACAAAGAAATTAATCATCACAATACAATATCGTACGAGGTATGTTTCAATTTCATTGTTGCATCTTTTAACCAATTTTTTTTTGCCAGTTTAATGGTCTAGTGGTTTTGGAGTTTGGACAGCGTTGTTATTCGATAACGTCATCAGCTTAAATAACTTAATCGTTTTTTTTTTCTCTTTATTTAGTACTGTCATTTTGTTTTCTCGCTGTATCCCGCACGAGGCAGGGTAGGCAGAGGGAACTCGGGTACCTAGTGCTAAGACACTCCGTTCCACTTCCGTTCCCCACTTTCCGCCGAATTTGAGGCATTGCTTGTTGAGTGGCGGAACTTAACGCCGCGCCTTGCCTTATTACCAGGGTGAAGAAATGAAACATTAAATATTTAAATTGAAAATATTAAATATTGCATTTAATTTAGTTTTCTAATTTCATCTCCTTTGAGAGATATTGAAGTTTATTTTAATAAATATTTGAAAGGGCCACCGTATTAAATTGTATCGGAAATCCATGGCATAGTGTATCCGTGTAGCTTCTCCTCTGGAGACTGAAATACAACTTCTCACAAGAAGATTGTCTAAATATTGGTAGTGGCATATTTTCTACGTCCACATATAACCTAAATTACATCATGTAATTGTGATTATACTCATATATTAACATAAAACAGTCATTAGCTGTAACTATATTTTAGTGTACATAATTACGGAATTGTTTGAAGGTTAGAAAAAAAATGCAAAGGTGACTTTTGGGCATCACAAAATAGTGAGGTAAGAATGATAAAAATATCTCGATAGACTGGGTAAAGAAAAAAGATTAGGGCTGGTTGGTGGTGATTTACCATCTACGCTTATAATAAATCTGTAGCTTATCACTGACAGTAGATTGAAGATATATTAAAAAAATCATCTTATTCTAGGACGTTTATTAATGTAATAGGACCCGTATTAAGTTTTTTTTGTCTGTTTATCTGGTTGTGTGATTGTTTATCTCAGAAACGGTAAGCTTGATATAAACACAGTATGTACTATTAAATTTTTTATCAACATTTAAGTTTTGTTTCATTTAAATCAGTTAATAAATGGAAAATGTACGTCAATTTAACGTGAAAGTAAAAATATATTACAAATCTGTCGCGTTCCACACAATAGGCATGATGAACTGCGTGTATCTGAAGATTTCCACATTGCGTTCATAGTTTAATACCTTAATCTAAATTAAAGAAGTAAGTAGATTCTTTGACATCAGGATAAGTTTACGTTTTTTGTCGTTTAGCAGTGTAGGCGGAGAATAGTTAATGTCAAGATATCCAAGGGCCGGAATTTAACGCCGTGCTTTGTACTGCTGCGCCACGAGAAGCCTCTTAAACATCTATCATAACTAATCAATAATAATATAAATTAAATAATATAAGAGCTAGCTTCATGATTTATTCCTCATATGGCAAAATAGGAACTTGGGAACCTAGTGTTAAGGCACTCCGTTCCACTTCCTACTTCCGCCGAATTTGTGGAATTGCGTGTTTAGTCGTGGAACTTAATTGCACGCTTAGTCTTGACATCGTAGCGAAGAAATGAAAATCTTAAGCAAGTATTTCAATGCCTTGAGTGAGGATCGAGGCCTGTCGTGGCGCAGCGGCACGAGCGTGTGACTGTAACCGACGGGTTCTGGGTTCGATCCCCAGTCGAGTAAATGAAATATTTAATATTTTAAATATTTAATGTTTCATTTCTTCGCTCTGGTAATAAGGCGAAGCGCGGCGTGGCGAACGGAAGTGGAACGGAGTGTCTTAACACTAGGTTCCCGGGTTCCCTCTGTCTACCCTGCCTTGTGCAAGAGTGAGGATCGAACCTACAACCTGCCACGTTTGTAGCATGCTTGTACGCCTGCGTCACGAAAGGCCTCTGAAATAATAATAGCTATTACAAGAATTTGTAATCGATCGACTCATGACTAACAAACGACTTGAAAAACAAACATTCCTTACCAAGTTCTCGGCACGTCTAAATTTATTTTCCATATTTACAAAGTATTGGTATTTCATTGAATGAATGTTGCTCTAAATATGAATGAAGCGTTTATTTTCATAAGGCATTCTTGCGACGATAAGATGATTTAACGTTCTTAGGTGTTATAGATCTTGAATCAGAGGTTTGTCGTGGCGTAGGGGCACAAATGTGTGACTGTAAACGACAGGTTGTGGGTTCTTATGGGAAGAAATAAAACATTTAAAATTTTCGTTTCTTCGTTTTGGTAAACTGGCTAAAGCGTGGCGTTTAATTCCGCTACTAAACGCACAATACGTCAAATTTGTGGAGGAAAAGTAGGAAACGGGACTTGTCTAAACACTTCATTCCCATTGCAGGATACAACTTCTTAGTCTGATAAGTTAAAGTAAGACACCATCATTTAAATCTTTGGGGTTCA
This sequence comes from Eueides isabella, assembly GCA_019049475.1. Classification (NCBI taxonomy): domain Eukaryota; kingdom Metazoa; phylum Arthropoda; class Insecta; order Lepidoptera; family Nymphalidae; genus Eueides; species Eueides isabella. The sequence goes on from CM032407.1 coordinate 2,752,809, forward strand.
TCCCACTTGTGAGTGAAGTCTGAAGATAACGAAACTGTTATCAAAATTAAGTATATTTTTAATAACAAAAGGAGCAGAAGCAGAAGCGCTACAGATCAGTGTGTGACTGTAAATCTGACGATCATGGGTTCAATACGTACGGGAGTAATTATTTTTAATAGTAATGACGACAAATTACAGCGTTGAGTTAAGCCATCAAGAAAAAAAAAAGAAAATAGAGAACGGAGTGTTGGTACACTAGGTCACCGGTGCGTGCGAGTACAGTTTGGAGCTCAAAAGTGTATAATATACGAATAAGCGTTGTGCAACTAAAAATGGTCCAGACTGATTGTCCTCAATGAATGTGAATTTCATTTTTGACTTATCACTTAACCCTTTAACGTATTTGAACCTGCTAATCATTTAAAAAGCTTTTAATTTTCATTTCAGTACAAATCCACAGGGCATAAATTATTATTTTTTTTATTTCAATAAAAAAAACATTTTTAACTTGTTCTACACTATTAGAAAAAAAATGTCTCCGGAAAGCAGTTATAAAGTGCCTAATGGAGAGAACGAATGACTGTAAACGACAAGTTGTGAGTTCGATCCCCACTCGAGGAAATGAAATATTTAATGTTTTCAAGTTAAATATTCAATGTTTTCATTTCTTCGCTCTGGTTACAAGAAAAAAAGCGGCGTAAAGATCCGCCACTCAACATGCAATGCCTCAAATTCCCGGAAAGTGGGGAACGGAAGCGGAACGGAGTGTCTTAACACTAGGTTCCCAAGTTCTCTCTGCCTACCTTGCCTTATGCGGGATACAGCGTGAAGCAATTCTATGATAAGAATCCACGTGCAAGAAATATTCATATTTATAATACAAACAAAATGACTCATTTACTATTTATATAATATGTAGTTTACTCTATCAAATAGGTCAAGAGTTCAGTTTTCCTTAGAAACATATTCTTTAGCTCAAAGAAAACAATATAAATATAATTTTAAAATATTTTTTAATTTAAATGTTTTAATCTGTTTTTTTTTTTCGCAAAGCAATGTTATAGAGAATCTAGTGTAAAAACTCTCCGTTTTAGGCATTTTGTCTGAATTCTAGACATTCGATGTTGTTAGCTGCGTTCTGACATGTAGAAATTGCAATTGGTAATAAATTTTAACACCATCCATCCACACCAGTGATAGAACCTAAAACCACGGCGTATATATTTTTCTCTCTCTTTATCTCAGCCTCACATTGTATCCCGCACAAGGCAGAATAGGCGTAGGGAACCTGGGAACCTAGTGTTAAGACACTCCATTCCACTTCCGTTCCCCACTTTCCGCCGAATTTGAGGCACTGCGTGTTGAGTGGCGGAACTCAACGCCGCGGTTTGCCTTATTGCCAGAGCGACGAAATGAAACATTAAATGTTTTAAATTGAAAATATAAAATATTTCATTTCCTCGAACCCAGAACCTGTCGGTTACAGTCACACTCTTGTACCACTGCCCCACGACAGGCCTCAAGGTATATATTTTTATTTATTTATTTATCAAGTCCACTAGTGATGATAACATTACAATGTAACAAAGAACAAAAAAGATATAAAATAAAATTATGTATTAACAAATTTAAGTGAACACAGCATGCTTTTTAGGGAAAAAAATGTTTAATTTTTTATTAAGCAAAATAACATTAAAATTAATAATATTATAACGCAGTTAATAATATACTAGGTATATTACATAATGCTGTGTACATATTTAACACTTATTTTTTAAATAAAAAATTGAAAGAATTTAACTTTTAAATTAAAATGTGAGCTAATATTATATTTAATAGACCCTGATATCTTATGTTTATTGGGCGTCCTAACCTAAAATTTCCAATGTTTTTTTTTATATTAGAGGTATCAACCTAGAGTTACTATCAAATACTCAGATATATCGTGCTTTTTGCGTGAAAACCCATTCCTAATGACTTACAATCAAGAAATTGGTACGGAACGCCTAGTAAAGTTTTGATAAGTGCAAGTCAGACCAGGCGGGTCTGACTGGCACTTGACTGCTTTTCAATATTTTTAAAGGTTATTGAAATTTACATTCAACATTTTTTTTTAAATAAAAATGGTAAAGCACTATTATTATATGCCGTAAAACAATAACATTTAAATGTAGCAAGCTTTTTTATAAATATGTAAAAATATATAATAAAATACCACTGTCAGCTGGTAGCTAGGTAAAGTTTTTGAATTCCCACGTTCGCTCGGCTTTATGCTGCGGGAAACAGCGTGAAACCAGAAAAATGAGTTTTATAGCACTTATTTAAAAACTACCTACAACGATGTATGAATCTAAAAAAATATTAATAGTGTCATATTTTGAATTTAAAACAAAAAACACATTACCAGACTATGATTGTCGTTACGCAGACCAATTAAAAACAGATGCTCTTTATTTACACAACCTAGATAATGGTTAGCAGCTATGTTATTTAGTTTAACTTTGTAACTAAACAAGTGACAATAAATAGGTGTTTTAATTGCTTAATTTTAATTTTATGTGGAAAATCTATGGCTATAAATAATTAAATCGATGCAATTTTTTTGTAGCTCTAAAACGTCTAATATGATTTTCTATCACCACCGCCGCCAAGGCTTTGATTAAAAAAAAACACACAATAAAAAAAAACCAAATCAAATCAGTTAATTAATTAAGTCAGCCAGACTTACAAACAGACTCACAGACAAACACACACACACAGAAGCATAGATTAACTAACACATACACAGTTAGATACGCAGACCGACACACAACACACACACACACAGATATACATGCGCCACAAACAGTCGCACAGCCAGACACAATCAGACACACATACAAGGTGTCACCTTATGCAAACAAACACATACAAGCACATGGACAGACGCACATACAGACACAGACTCACACAAGACAAGATGTCACTTTATGCAAACACACACACACACACACACACACGCATACAGGTATTTAGACAGATACACACAAAAACAGATAAACAAGGTCAAATTAATAATATAAAAGAATATACAAATTTTAATTATTTCGTCTTTCGTTCTCTAAAATGAGAATGCTACGTACAGTTTGTATGAACAGATGTTAACAGTTAGATTACATGCATTTCAATTGGTTTTCAATCAGTGTAGGCCACACTGTCTGGTCATTTGTAACAATCTAGGTGTCACCTTCGTATATCTATAATTAATGTTATTTTTTTGTGAAGCCAACGTGGCACAGTGGTACAATGTCTGTAAGTTTCATTGTTGTAGGTTCGATCTTCTTTGAGAGAATGTTTTTTTTTTAATTATTTTTTTTTCATTATGTGACAAAGCACAGCGTTAAGAGCTGCCTCCAGTGGCTAATATGATATCTTGGAATTCTTTAAACAATAGAAATGGAACAGTACTTCCGTAAACTTTTGTTTTTAAATAGGAAATATACCTGTCATAGCATAGTTAAAAACATATTTATTTTAAATGGGATCTTAACTTTTTTTCTTTAATATATATCAGCATTTTAAATGAAACACTTTTAACCGGATTAATCGCGTATATTCAATGGTAAACATTTTTGGGAAACCCGACGTTTCGATCACTTTACTTCTCTCTCTTACCTCTCCTAGCGAGTATGTGGGGTTTGATATACCTCACAAACTCGCTAGGGAGAATAGATATATCTCTATAATTATCCGCGAGGCTATTGAAATACAAAAACATCCTAATGTCAATAGAGAAGATGGTTGGAAACTTTCCACCACCTGGGACCCACTCTTAAAAAATGTAAAGTCCCCAGCACACCAAACTAGAGGGCCAGATACAGTTAGCTTATTCTGCAAGAATCCAGGGTAGTACGCGAGGCAATTAAGGAATCGTTGGCGGTAGTTTGATATAATAATTATATCAACTGACAGACAAATGCCACCTCAGTCTACCCGTGACCATGGACTACTGTAAAGTGTTCGAAACGTGGGTTTTCCCAAAAATGTTTACCATTCAATATACGCGATTAACCCGGTTAAAAGTGTTTCATTTAAAATGTGTAACAATCGCGAAAATCAAAGACATTAATATATCAGCATGTCGTTTATTACTGTATCTTTTCTGTATTGCAGTACATATCGTCAACACGTCGTGGCCACTATGAAGTTAGTTTGTTTTTTTCTTTTCTAAAACCATTTAAAGATGACTTTCCTGATGTACCTAACAATAAGAAAAAAATACTGTAAACCTATCTTTAGGGCGGCCCTTAATTGTTAATCGTACTACAATATGAATGTATTTAACAATGAACAGTACTTTATTTAAGTATAAATGTAATAATAATTATTATGTATTCCGCAAGAAAGGTAGAGGGAACTTTAGAAACTAGTGCTAGTAGTAAAACACTCCGTTCGCAATGGGAACTTCCGTTCTCAATTTTCCACTGAATTCGATACATTGTACGTTCAATGACGGAATTGCATGCCTCGCTTTGCCAGAACGAAGAAATGAAAATAATTAAATATCTAATTTCCTCGAATGGAGATCGAACCAGTAACTTGTCGCGTTTACAGTCCCTTATATATACATTACAAATATATAATTCTCTTCCAGGTATCTCAATAAAAAAAAAACACAACATTATCGCTTGTTTGTTAGAACTGTAAGATAATATTAAAAAAAGAAAATTTGTAAATAGTTTTCCCGCATACATTGACACATTTTTTACCACTTCTCTTTAAGAAAAAGTGCATTTACGTCATTGTTGTACCAAATAAACGATATATAGCTTGACATTAGAACATCTGTGGTGCGATGACATTTTTAGTACATTTTAAGCTTTTATTTATGCCTTTAATTTGAAATAGACTTACATAGAGTTCACATTGTCGTAAAACTTATATTACAGCTATAAAAAAATTAGAAGTTATTATAAAAACTTTTTAGCGACATAATAACAAGCAATGAACTAATAAATATTGCCTGAAACATCTAAAACATATAAGCAGAAGCACATTATCTGCATTAAAGAAACGTATCGCGGCCTCAATTCTAAGTGTTTATTTTTAATATTAAATCAACAGCACATATTCAGGACATGGGTTTTTTTTACCGAATTAAGCCAATCCAACGGCAATTGAGTTTTATTGCGAAAGTAATTCCGTCTGTCGTTAAATGCGGTTTGAAAAAAGCTTTCATGGCTGTTTCGGTTTCTCCTTTCGTCGTTCCAGAAAACAATACATCATATTCGAATTTGGAATGTCAATGGGTGCGAAATGCATACCATCATCGTCTATAAATAGATCGATCGTTGGCAACAGAGCGCCAGTCGTAAAGACTCAGGTGAACCAACAATATGGCTATAAATCATGTATAGATCTACAATATTGAATACGAAATTATGTTCTACGATTTAGTAACCGCTTATATCATAGATATATTTTTATCTTGACCATCGGGAAATATTAAGAACTTGATGTTATGGGGCTTTTTTTTAGTATCAATGCATCGATACTAAAAATATATTACGAAACATGACATATTCTTTTCAATAGAGCAGATTTTAACATTCAACGTTTTCTTAAATATGTTTGTTATTTATATTTTACTGATAAATTGAAATTATGGCAACACCACGGCGCCTGGCTGTAAACGCTATGGTTTTGGTGTCGATTCGTCTCTGAGGAATTAATTATATTTTTTTTCCTTGCTCTGGTACAAAATCAAAGAGATTCGTACCATTAAAATTCTTTAGTTATGACGAAATACCACTAAAATCGGGCGAAAAGTGTAGAGAAAATGGAATTTCCTTACAAATTTTATGCTATAAAAAAATTAAACGGTGGTTTTAGTTTTTTTGGTGAAAAGAATTGGAAGCTATAATATTTGCTATATTAGCATTTTTTTTTTTTGCTTCACGCTATATCCCGCACACAGCAGGGTATTAGTGAACTTGGAAAACGTATTGCTTTTAGAGTAAAAATGTTAATATTTTCATTTCTTCGCTCTTGTACAAGGCAAAATGCGGCGTTGTGTTCCGCCACTCAACACACCACGCGTCAAATTCGGCGGCAACTGGGGACGGGAAGTGTAAAACGGAGTGTCTTAACACTATTCCCAAGTTCCCTCTGCCTAACCTGCCGTGTGCGGGATACAGCGTGAAGCTGAGTAGAGTAGTAGTAGATAATTGACTTAAGCGTGTGTAAACGCGACTTAGAGAAAATTAAATATTTAATATTTTTAACCACTATTTACTGAAAAGCGACGTATTGTTGTTTCATATTTACTTGGCAACCAGCAGTAAGTAATAATGATAGTAAAATCATCTCGAAGTAATACAATAACATATTAGTAATTTTGACCACAACTTATAATATGACGTTGATTCATATAATAAATAGTACATTATATTGCTATATTCAACGTGCAATGCCTCACGTTCGGCGGAAAGTGGAACGGAACGGAGTGTCTTAACACTACTTTTTCCCAAGTTAAAAGTTGCTTAGCCTAAAAGCCATAAGCTAAAAATACAAAAATAAAAAAGGAAAGAGTTTTCTTTTTTAATTATAAGTTGAAAAATAGAATATAAGTAATAAAGGTGAACTGACATCAAAAACGAATGTACAGAAAAAAATCTAATTTAATTTCGGATAAAAAAAAATGAATGAACATTACAGATTAAAGAAAATAATTAACGGCTAAAAAAAGGCTGAGACTTTTTTTATAATATGAAGAAAATTTATTTGTAGGTGAAAATTTGATAATAAATTGTTATCTGTATTACGGTAGTGTGCTTGGACGTCGCGGGTTTTCCCACTGCATATTTTTTTTTTATTATCAATATTATTTTTCACAGCTTCACGCTGTTTCCAGTACATGGCAGGGTGGGCAGAGGGAACTTTGGAACCTAGTGTTATGACATTCCGTTCCATTCCCCACCCTCATATATCCCATGTACAGACTGAAGCTTTGAGGCGTGGTAAGTCGCGGTACTCAACGCCGCGCTTTTCATTTGCGAAAGAATAGAAACATTAGATATTTAATTTGAAAATAATAAAATCATTGCCAGCCTTTCAGCCTACAGACACACGCTTTTGCCCCTGCGCCACGATAGGCAACAAAATTACATACGTTTTCCTAATAAATTTTATTTATTAAATATTTACTCTTTAAGCTCTGATACTCGTAGCTAAAGATATTGAGAAAAACATAAATACTTGGGAAACGGAAGTGGAACGGAGTGTCTTAACACTAGGTTCCCGGGTTCCCCGTGCCTACCCTGCCTCGTGCGGGATACAGCGTGAAGCTAAAAAAATAAAATAAATACGTGTGTGTAGAGTGTATAATTAGAATAATATTAAAAAAATCGAGATAACGGCCAAACGTCACGTATACAAATAATTCTAAACCTTGTTCTTGAGAATTGCTGCAATACCAAGTAGATTAGTATATAATTAGTACAATATGACTATAGTATCATGAATCATTGTAATATTAAATAACAACAATTCATTTAAAATAAGACGAAAGATTCTGAGAACAAAATAAGTCAAAGTAAATTCTTACAACATAAAACGCTTCATTGAAAAATATTTGACGATTATAAATAAATATGAGTAACATTTCATAGAGGCCTGTCGTGGCGCAGCGGCACAAGCGTGTGACTGTAACCGACAGGTTGTGGGTTCGATCCTCACTCGAGGAAATGAAATATTTAATATTTTCAATTTTAATATTTAATGTTTCCATTTCTTCGCTCTGGTACAAGGTAAAACGCGGCGTTGAGTTCCGCCACTCAACACGCAATGCCTCAAATTCAGCGGAAAGTGGGGAACGAAAGTGGAACGGAGTGTCTTAACACTAGGTTCCAAAGTTCCATCTGCCTACCCTGCTATGTGCGGGATACAGCGTGAAGCTGAGACACATTTCATAGTAGAGGTTGCGGTGGCACAACGGCACATTGTATGAATGAAAACGCGTCGGTTGTGGGCTCAATTCTCATTTGGGGGATAAATTATTCTCATTTCCTCGTTTTTGTGACTCTTAGTGGTGCATCTCAATGCTTCGTTCCCAAAGGACACTCACTATGCACTCAATATTTATTAATGTATTTGATTCGACCGGTTGTACGTTCGATTCCCATTCGAAGAAGTGAAATATTTAATATTTACAAAGAAAATATTCAATATTTTCATTTTTCGTCTCTAGTAGTAAGGTAAAGCGGCGCTGAGTTTCGCCACGTAACGCGCAATTTCTCAAATTCGGCGGAAAGTGAAGAACGAAACGGAGTTAGCACTAGGTTTCCAAGTTTCCTCTGCCTGTCCTGTCTTATGCGGGACACAGCGTGAAACACCAATAGTACGCAGCGTTCAACACTGAAACTAAGCATATAGGTTCCTAAAGAATTGAAGGGGAGAACAAAGTGATAGACTTCTCAAATGTTTTATGGGAACAAAAAACTTTTCAACAGTCGGTTAAGTAGCAGTCTACACAAACGTTCCAGACTATATCTATGTATTAAATATAACTATAATTATTAAAATAAAATTAGCCGCATCAATTATAACCATGCAACAGAAAATGATTTAAGTCAGCTATGAAAGATGCGTGGAGATGAAAAATAAAATTCTGTTTCATATCTCAAAAACATAATCAAACATTTCAATAGGTGTCTGGCTCATTTTAGACGTGGATCATAATGCCAGTATTGCATTGAGTGTTCAGTTCTAAAATTAGGCCTTAGCACAACGATCGGCATTCAATATAAGTATTCTAATAATGAATTGGGGCTTACAAACGTACGTCAAAAGTTTACCTTGTCCATATATATCATTAAATTATTATTTTTTTCTCAGTTTTACGTTGTATCCCGTACATGACAGGGGAGGCAGAGGTAACTTGGGAACCTAGTGTTAAGACACTCCCATCCAGTCCCCAATTTGTCCTAGGCACAGCGTTTTGGGTGGTGGAACTCAACGCCATATTAGCGTTGTTACCAGAACCAACAAATAAAAAAATAAAATATTTTAATTGAAAATCGTTTGGGATCGGAGTTTTACTTGCGCCGTTGCGCTGCGACATGCCTCCAACCTTTTTTATAAAAATAAATACGAAAATTCTTTCAGATAAGATTGGAGCGATAACAATAGAAAATAAACAATTTAATTAACGTTAAATGATACAAGGATAATGTATCAATGAATTTTTTTCAGCGTAGAGGAGAACGTTAAGGTAAGACTCCCCATTTTGAAAATTCCGCCAAATTTCAAGATATTGCCCGTAGTATAAACCAACACCGCGCTTTTTTTCGTAGAGCAAGAAAATTTTATAAAATGATAATGAATTTTTACTATGTTTTAAAGTGTTATTCCACACTTAGGACAGAAAATACTAAACTTAAATTTAAAAAGCGTATAAAAATTTTGAACGAAGCAGGATTCGAACCCGCGCCTCTGGAATACCGTTCCAGCGCTCTGACCAATGGCTTAGTTGGTCAGAGCGCTGGAACGGTATTCCAGAGGCGCGAGTTCGAATCCTGCTTCGTTCAAAAATTTTATACGCTTTTTAAATTTAAGTTTAGTAATGATAATGAATTCAATACTATACGTATGTGTACAAAATTGCAGAAAATTATATTTTTATAACAACAAAATAAAGAAAAGAAAATGTACGTATACCCAAATACAGTTACTACTTAACATACTATTTAATAGTCTGTGCCAATACTATATTTAAAAAAAAAACTTTTTTCTCTGTATTTTCTAGATTTTTCTCAACCTTGGCTTTCCTACATCATCGATTATTGAATACAAAAACTATTGTTGACAATAGAATATAACTGCAATGAACATATTTTGAAAAGCCACCTCTTAGACTAGAAGAGCCACTGTACTAATATCCTTTTTAATACCATTAAATTGATACTTTCTCTTTACTTAACGAATGCAACGCGACGTGTGTGGTCAGGCCAATCAGTGTAAGGACCCGATGAAATGTTTTGAAAATAATTATATTTTTATTGACATCTTCATTATTTTTAGTGCCGTGTCGATATGTTGGCACCTGTTTATATATTTTTTTAGCTTCCCGCTCTATCCTGCACATATAAAAGTAGGTATAGGGAACTTTGGAACCTAGTGTTAAAAATCTCCTTTCCCACTGTCTGCCAGATTTGAGGCATTGCGTGTTAAGTGGCAGAACTCAGCCACGCTTTACCTTATTACCAGTGCGAAGAAATGAAAATATTAAATATTTCACTTGAAAATATTAAATGTATTATTTCTTCGAGTAGAGATCGAACCCACAACCTATCGAAATTAAAGACACGCTTTTGCGTACGCGTGTGTGCCTACGTCCCAACAGGCCTTTAATAGTTAACTAATTATAATTTTATGAAAATAAAAATATGTGAAAAACAAAAGAAAGATACTCTACTCTACTCAGCTTCACGCTGTATCCCGCACGAGGCAGGGTAGACAGAGGGAACCCGGGAACCTAGTGTAAAGACACTCCGTTCCACTTCTGTTCCCCACTTCCCGCTGACTTTGAGGCATTGCGTGTTGAGTGGCAGAACTCAACGCCGCGCTTAGCCTTATTACCAGAGCGAAGCAATGAAACATTGAATATTTAAAGTGAAAATATTAAATATTTCATTTCCTCGATTGGGGATCGAACGCAGAACCTGTCGGTTACAGTCACACTCTTGTGCCGCTGCGCCACGACAGGCCTCAAAGAGAAGAAATGTAAACATTAAATATTTGATTTGAAAATATGAAATATTTTATTTCCTCGAGTGGAGATCAAACCCACAACCTGTCACGTTTAAAGTCACATGCTTATGCCTCTGCACCACGATGGAACTCAATTAAATACATTGTTTAAGAAATACCGTATAAAAATAAACGTCACGTTTCGTAATCCTTTTTAAAGGAGTATTATGGGAGAAAGTTTCAATTTAACGGACGGACATGATTGTGCGAAGCAAAATAAATATACTATGTATTTTCGGTTATTCTTATCTCACGCTATCTTGCACTTTCTTTTTGTACGTCTGTCAGTTCATTGAAATGAAGGAATTAACCTTTTAACGTCCTATTTTATAGTCCGAGGGGTGGTACAAGTATTCACGGTAATAAGTTTTATTTACATTTTGTGTTTTATTATATAAAAAAGATATCTTAATAAGTTCATATTCAATTTACAATGAGGTGTGTCGTAACACGGAGAAACCAACGAGGCAGGTTGGACAAGAAATATTTAGTTTTTTTTTTTGCTCTAGTAGCAAAGCGAAGAATTCCACCACTTAATACTTAATGCCTCAAATTTGGCGGAAAGTGCCTTAATAGAAACGGAATCTCTTGATACCAGTTCACAAGTTATCTCTGCCTATTGAAGCCAAAATAAAATTCTAATGGAATTTCTACTTTAATAGTAACATAGTAATAAATATATTCGATAAATTATATTTACTCTTTTTATGATATTTTATTTTATATATTTTTTTTAATTAAGTTAAAATATTTGTATATTATATAATTGTTGTCGATATAACATAGATTATATTTAAAATTAATTCATCTCAATGCAGTAGAGAGCTTCATATGGTAATAGTTGTTAATTCAGTCCAATTCAGAAAATATTTGGCACTAAGGTGTACCAATATAACATTTTTTGTAGAAGGCCAGGTAATGACAATTATATCATTTACACATTTAGATATTTTCGTATATATTATACTGTTACAAATGTATGGAAATTTAGTACGAACAATGTTTTTTAGCTTCACGCCGTATGTCGCATATAGTTGGGTAGGCAAAGGGAACTTGGGAACCTAGTGTTAAGACATCCTTCCCATAAAGGCATTTTTGTTAACCACATTTCACTGGATTATTGTGGCATTGCGGGTTGAGTACTCTCGGAACTCGAAGCAGCGCTTTAGCTCGTTACCAGAGTGAGGAAATAATAATATTTAATATTTCGTTTCCTCGAGTGGGAATCAAACCCATAACCTTTCGTTTTATCTCTGCATATATAAATATTTTTAGTATACATAGGCATATTAAGTAAAAAGTGTTATTTAGTCTTAAGTCTACTTTGCCCTTACGTATATTCAAACCAATTGCAGTATTCCATTTGTAATCACTATGTGAAGGTGTTATTTTGGGACGCCACGTTTGTGAAATTACTTACTGTTACCTTCGACTTTGTTTTCTTTTTATTTTATTTATTTTTATTTACTTTTATTTACTTCACTCTGTATCCCGCATATGCCAGTTAGGCAGGGAAAACTTCTGTTAAGATACTCCGTTCCGTTCAACACTTTCCGGCAAATTTAAGGCATTGCGTGTTGAGTAGCGAAACTCAACGCCGCCCTAAGCCTCTATTAGAGCGCAGAAATGAAAATATTAAATATTTAGTTTAAAATATTAAATGTGTCATTAATTTGACTTTGTTTGTAAACGAAAATTTATTTGAACCCTTAGTTAGGCCAGTCTCACCAGTTACGAATAAAGTATCAGATAGTAATCTGACAATTAGTGATATCTTACAGACAGCGGCTGCTTACATTATTTTTTGTTTCACCATCAAATTCTCTTACAACAAGTAACGAGATGTAAATATTTTTTTTATCTAACAGATAAGGCTACCCAGTACTATATCAGCCAGTGATGAAATCGGCCGTTAGTGTTAGTAAAGTTATTTATTTCTTCTCTTCTCTTCTACTTCCTTCCCAACAATTGTTTCACAATAAAAATGTTCCCTTTTATTTTATACAATATTTAATGTAAACCATACATGTAAAAAATACGCACATTAATTTTAAATAATAGTTCAGATGAAGATTTTACAAGTTAAAATCACAATCATTATGTGACTGTCGTGGCGCAGCGGCACAAGCGTGTGACTGTAACCGACAGGTTCTGGGTTCGATCCCCAGTCAGAGGAAATGAAATATTTAATATTTTCAATTTAAATATTTAATGTTTCATTTTTCGCTTTGGTAATAAGGCCAAGCGCGGCGTTGAGTTCCGCCACTCAACACGCAATGCCTCAAATTCGGCGTAAAGTGGGAAACGGAAGTGGAACGGAGTGTCTTAACACTAGGTTCCCGGGTTCCCTCTGCCTACCCTGCCTCGTGCGTGAAGCTAAAAAAAAACATTATGTGACGGCAATTTATATAATATATTTTATTATTGATTAAATTATAATATTATTTATCTTTAACATCTTGGAAATTATTAATTTAATTAATTATAATGTAATGCAGACGGACAAATAATAAATCACTAATACATATGGTAACATCAAGGTATCCTACATTTACGTGGGAGATCTAGATAACTAGCAGACATTTCAAATATTGTTTACGCATATGCAAACTATTTCGAGTGTTAACTTGTTCATGGTCGAATTAATTATCTGTGCACTTATTGTTTTCCCGCCAATTCAGCTGTCATAAAAATGTTTGATGTTTGCCAATTCTTAGCGATCTCGAGAGTTTCTTTATTTGAAGAGGCAAAGAACAAAGAAGAATATCTAAATATTGTAAAGATATTGTTTTCTTATGGTAAGTTTGTGAATATACGTTGATGTGTAATACTTTTAGTTTTAGAAAAATCTAGAAATACTTTTGAGTGCTATATAATGTTTTTTCTACGTTTTCTAATAAAGTATATTTGTACCTCTTTCTTGATGATTGTGAAATAACGCTTTCAAATGTAAAAAAAGTAGTACATTAGAGTATTCTCTTTTGACAAAGTATGGAATAACACTACTGAATTCTAAGCATGTTTAAGTGACGGAAATTTGTAAAGTTGTCCCACAAAGCTGTTAACAAAGTTAAGTTAAAGTAAAGTGTTAAGAATTTCTGAATTTACTCGTTACTTGATGAAAGAACATATGGCTTAGTGGGCAGAACTCTTGGCTGGTAAAAAGCGAATTTAAATTCCGCTGCCTTAAAATTTCAATACATTTTCTAAATAAAATATGAAAAAGCACTTCAAAAACGTTAAAATATTTATACTCTAGTAAGCCACATTATGGTACACAGGTAAAGAAAGATAAACCTAAGTAATACAATAATTTGTAAAGTAGATACGTTTCCAAATCTCATATTAATTAAATAATTTTGAATATTAATGGCGTAACAAAAATTGTATACGAAAAGTCAAGTTTGCATAAGCTAATTAAGAATAGCCTAGATGTGTCAAAGGTGTGGGTGGTATCACTAAAAGTTCTTAAGTAGTACACTTATATTGTACACTATACTTTCAATCGCCAGAGTAGTAGTATAAATATAATGTTTCAATATATTTACGAATCGCTAGTCTGAATGGCCTGTCGTGGCGCAGCGGCACAGGCGTGTGACTGTAAACGATAGGTTGTGGGTTCGATTAAAGGAAATTAAATATTGAATGTTTTCAAATTCTATATTTAATATTTTCATTTCTTCGTTTTAGTAACAAGGCAAAGCGCGTCGTTGAGTTCATACACTCAACACGCGATGCCTCGAATTCGGCGGAAAGTAGGCGGAACGGAAGTCGAACGAAGTGTCTTAACACTAGGTTCCCAAGTTTCCTCTAACTACCCTGCCATGTGCCGGATACAGCGTGAGGCTCAGTAGAGTAGAGTTTGTCATATATAATATGCGGCGTTAAGTTTCGCTACTCAATAGGTAGTTTCACTATGACTGTCCCCCTTTGGTAGATGCTTGAATAACAAAAGAATTAAATATCTCTGACGATAACAAATTAACACTTCAACATTAGAGAGTGGCCGTAATTTTTATCTTTTCATTTAGATGAAACTGATTGAAGTCATCTTGTTAAAATCCCTTCATACGAACCCATAAATCAATTAGACTTGACGCTACGATAATTAAAATACAGTGTTTATACTGTGGAACTGCTTATTAAATCATATTTTATTGTATACTCTTTCCCTACTGAAAAGTAAAAAGCAACATTTTAATGCTAATAGCGATCGCTCGCGGTTTCTAGTAACATTATCACCTTCCAGACAATATTTATCCATTGAAAACTGCATACAAATACAGACACACGGGACAAACGTTTTTTTTTGCATTTTTGCATTTTTTAGCTTTACTCTGTATTTATTCCGTACAAAATAAAACGGAAAGAACCTAGCGTTAAGGCACTTCCGGTCGCCGCTTTCAGCTGATTTCTGCAGACATTGTGTTCAGAAGCGATTTGCTTTTTTTTCCAAAGCGAGGAAATGAACATATTAAATATCCTCTAGTCCGAATCGAACCTACAACTTGTCGTGTTATCGGTCGGACGCTTGTGCCCCTGCGTCACGATGGATCTCAAATTATCCCCCCGTCTCATATTTATATTTCGATTTTTTATTGGCATTTTTTTTTTGCCATCAATTTGAAATAAATAAGTAAAAAATAGTCAAAAATAAATCTAGAGGCAAACTGACATACCGTCAATTAGTAAAGAAATGTAACAGAAATACAATTAAATATTAACGATACACACTATAACAAATCATTTCATACTAAATTGACTGAAACAATTAATTTATTTTTGAAAGCAATTAAAATTGTTAAACGTTACGCGTAAATTAAGCAGTCAAAACCGTATCACAAACGGGATAGGAAATATATTTTTTCAATCAATTGTGCCGTTGAATTATGCCAGTTTTAGTAATAATTAAGAACAGAGTGACTTATCACTTTCCTCATTGTATTTTTATAATGATATTTTTAACGAAAATGTGGTATTTTTTGTTACATGTTTTGCAATCTAAGGTTGCAGATTATTCTTTTGCTTTTCATCTTATAGCCGGCAATCTGCAATCAACAAATTACAAATCATATAGCGTAATTCGTAAACCGTAATCCATAATTCTTTTTCCTTATACCTTATTGCAAGATCCCTAATACTACAGCTTAATATTTCTCCTACTTCTCCTTTTCTAACGAATTTGAAGCATAGTCTTTTGAGTAGCGGAACTCAACGCCGCGCTTTGTCTTGTTGCTACAGCAAAGAAATATAAATATTTTGTTTAATATTATTCTAAAGCGGGCTAAATTAAAATACCTTATGCCCCCGAGTATATATTAGATCCAGAAAAACTGTACTTGCAATATTATAAACATTTAAATTCGTCTGATTTGAACCCTGATCCTTCTTAAATCTTTAAGTAGTGGCCAACAGTTCCACAATGGAGTTAACGTTTCTATTTTTACCCAAACCGACAAACAAACATTTATAGTTTACAATAGCAAAATTCCTCGAATACGTCAACATCAAGATTTTTATTTAAAGTTTGTTATTATTTATTTTATTCCCACTAAATAAACTGTTAACCAATCACGAGGGGATTGATAATATAAATATTTAAATATCAAGTGCGTATGAGACATTTGTTTATTTTATAAAGCTTCAGCTTCACGCTGTATCCCGCACGTGGCTGGGAAGGCAGAGGGAACCTGCGAACTTAGTGTTAAGACACTCCATTCCGTTCCCCACTGTAAAGTTATTTTATAAAGCAATAATAACTTTTGATTATATTCGATTTGTTTTGAACGTCTACTTAACAACTGCCATATCCTTTGGGTTTGATGGAGAACTGACATGACTGTTATAGTTATAACTTTGGTCTTGTTATACGCTTTACGCGTATTACGCACAGGGCAGGCTAGATAAAGGGAACTTGGATACCTAGTGTGGAGACACTCCGTTCCATTCCCTACTTTCCACCAAATTTGAGTCATCGTGTGTTAAGTACAGCGCAAAATATTATTTTTTATAAACTATACTATAATAGTGTTGGCATAATTGCATATGCTCAGCCGATCTATTAAATAATTAAGTAATACCAATATTATTTGATTAGAACTCATAAAAATAGTATTAATTTAGTTTATTAGACTTTTGTTAATTACATATAACATAATATGTAATCAAGTAATATTTTCAGTTTCATGCTATGTCCCACACATGGCAAAGTAGGCAGTAGTAGTAGCAATATGGTAACCTTGTTTTAAGACACTCCGTTTCATTCTCTTCTTTCCACTGAATTGGTTATCCAGAGCAAAAAAAAAAAAATAAATATTTCATTACTAAACTTAAATTTAAAAAGCGTATAAAAATTTTGAACGAAGCAGGATTTGAACCCGCGCCTCTGGAATACCGTTCCAGAGTTCGGTATTCCAGAGGCGCGGGTTCAAATCCTGCTTCGTTCAAAATTTTTATACGCTTTTTAAATTTAAGTTTAGTATTTTCTATCCTAAGTGTGGAATAACACTTTAAAAAAAAAAATAAATATTTCATTTCCTCGTGTGGATATTAAACCAATAACTTGTCGTGCTTACAGCCACTCACTTGTGCCCTACGCCACGACTGGTCTAATTTTAATATTAAAAATACGCTTTAATTTGCGTCACTGACCTTGTCTTGTCAACGTAAAGTCTTCATCGCTAGGTAAAATGAACAGATTATATCAACAAGAATCCATACCTACTCTATATTTTACTGATAAGGATAACTATGGTATCAACACTCATTTCCGACGGAAAGTACAGAACGGAATCGAGCCAGTCTTAACACTAGGTTTCCACATTTCTTCTGCTTACTCTGTAATGTAAAAATGTGTGTAAAATACAGCGTGAAGCTAAAATGACTAAAAAAAATACAATTTACATATGACAAACTATGTCAAACTGACTCAATTTTATTTACGAAATTCCACAATTGTGAACTATCCGCAACGCTGATTATTACTCTAAAATTAAAGTACTACATGTGTAATAAAAAAGCCCGCACGCATCATCAAAAGATATGGTTTTAATACTCTGCATCAAGATATTTCTAGTTTTTTTAAATATTTTCAACGCCCACGCCCGAACACTCCACTGGGTGGGTGTTCGGCAGACAGTAGGGAACGGAAGTATATCAATGGATACTCCGTGTGTCTTAACAGTAGGTTCCCAAGTTCCCTCTGCCTACCCTGCTGTGTACGGGAAACAATACGGGTACGGGTACGGTAAAAGAAATATTATAACCATTTATGTATTAATATTACATATTGTTTAAGAACTCTCAATTTTTTTTTTCTTTATAAAACCTCAACATGAAAGTCCTCAATGTTTCCCGCACACAACAGGGTAGGCAGAGGGAACTTGGGAACCTACTTTTAAGACACACGGAGTATCCATTGATATACTTCCGTTGCCCACTTTCCGCCGAATTGAAAGATGGTTGGAAACTACCATCTCAGACCCTTAAAATACTTACAGTCCCAAGCCCACCACACCAGAGATCAGGATACAGTAAGCTAATTGTGCAGGAATCCAGGGCACTACGCGAGGCAATTAAGAAATCGTTGGCGGTAGTTTGATATAATAATTATATCAACTGACAGACGGATGCCACTTCTTACTGTGACAACAGACAACTCTAAAGTGTTCAAAACGTATTTCCAAAAATATATAAAAAACGCAATTAATTTGTTTCATTTAAAATGATATATAAGTAGGTGTCTCGGTTTTAATAAGTATTTTAATATTTCTACGAACTGATTTGAAGCCGCACTATTAAATGAAACAAAGGAGTAGTGAAAGTAAATCATAAGCTAGATATCGTATCTCGTTCTTGTCAGAGTTCAACACAGGTCATACTTTTGACAGTTCAAATGAATTACTACTTGAAGCACTAAATACTAAGAGGTACGTTAAAGTCTGGATAGATTTAATCATAAAAACTAATTCTATGCATATCTTTAGACAGTGGAATAAATGTATATAACATTTTTATTGGTTATCATCACTATATAGAAATTAAAACAATGTCCACCACTTTATGTCTGTTCGCAATAGATATAAAAAGTAATGAACGAATTTTCATGCGTTCTTACCAATAGGTAATAATTTATGAGCAAGGTTTAATTATACATATAATTGATTATGGTTAATTATAAATTGACTGAAATGTATGCAGAGGCCTTTTATGGCGCAAGGGCACAAGTACGTGACCGTAAACCCGACCGGTTGGGGGTTCGATTATAGAAAACAAATATTTAATATTGTCCCTCATTCGCTCATTTAGCTTCACGCTGTATCCCGCACATGTCAGGGTAGGCAGAGAGAACTTTGAAACCTAGTGTTAAGACACTCCGTTCCACTTCCGCTTTCCACTTTCCGCCGAATTTGAGCGATTGTTAGCGATTATCATAGAAACTGACCTGAATTGACCCATTGTAAATACTTTTGATTTATTTTATTTTAATAGGTTTATAAATTTAAATATTGTATTAATATTAAAAGTTTAAACGATAAATTTGCTACAAATAATTAAGTACTTTAAGCAGGAGAAAACGCCAACGGGCCGCTAGTGCAATAATTAAATATAAATGATATACATATTGAGTAATAGTTAATGTACTCAGCTTTTGAGTCCAAGCATTAACATTTTATGGCATTCGTGTGGAAATAACGATCTCTCTGTTTCAAATTCGTAAACTGGAACTAAGAAATAACAAAATGTGTCCACCTGTTTCGGACTGAGTGAGTCATTTAATAGCAAGATTACATTATTTCCGCGATAAGACATTTAATCAGCTTCACGATGTATCCTGACAGGGTAGGCAGAGGAAATTTGAAAACCCAGTATAAAGACACTGTTCTGTATCCAACTTCCCGCAGGCATTGCGTGTTAACTTGTTACCTGAGTGATGAAAAGAATACGTTAAATATTGAATTTGATAATATTCAATGTTTCATTTCTTCGAGTGGGAACCGAACCCACAATTTCTCGCGTTTACAGTCAAACGCTTGAGGTTCTTAGGAAAAAAATACGGTACTTTAATCTAGTGTTCAGACACTCCGTTCTGTTGTCCACTTCTCGCCGTATTTGAGATTTTGAGTGATGAATTGCGAAAATAATTAAAATATTAATTAATTGAAGTATTAATTAAATTTAATTTTAATATTATTTTTTTTTAGACCTGTCATGTAACCGACAGGTTCTGGGTTTCATACCCGGTCGAAGAAATGAAATATTTAATATTTCATTTCTTCACTCTGGTAAAGCAAAAGGCAAAGCGCGGCGTTGAGTACCGCCACTCAACACGCAATGCCTCAATTTCAGCCGAAAGTGGGGAACGGAAGTGGAACGGAGTGTCTTAACACTAGGTTCCCGGGTTCCTTATACCCTGCCCCCTTCCCTACCCCGCCTCGTGCGCGATACAACGTGAAGCTGAAAAAAAAATATATAATTTTAAAGGAAAAGAAGATTAGTTGTAAGATATAAGAAATAATAAATATTTACTTTTAGCATAAGCACTGTAGTGACACACACACACACTGACGAATTATTTGGATTGAGTACAAATTTAAATGACCTATATTACTCATTGTCGCAAATAAATTCGTTGAACGAACACCTTAATTATGCAAAATGCGATATATTTTTATACGAATGTATTTTTAATTCGGTAGTTGAACTCTGTGGTTGATTCACAGTAATTTATGTTACTATTTCCGCTTAAGATGCTTATGACATTCTGATGGTCTATTTAATTTTTTTTTTCTATATATTTAAACAAATATATTTAAACTTATATATTATTTTTGTGGTGTAGCAGCGCAAACGTGTGTCTGTAAACGACAGGTTGTGGGTTCGATCCCGACACTAGGAAATGAAATATTTAATGTTTTCATTTCTTCGTTCTGGTAACAAGGCAAAGCTCGGCGTTGAGTTGAATTTGACGGAAAGTAGGGAACGGAGTGTCTTAACACTAGATTCCCAAGTTCCCTCTGTGTACTCTGTCATGTGCGGGATACAGTGTGAAGCTAAGGAAAGCCTCGTACAAGTAGCATGAAGTCAAGAAAACATTTTTTGTTACTCCATGCCACCTATGCGAGGTAAAGCAAGGCTACCTGTAGGTAGGAAAGGATGGAACGGAAGAAAATCTAATTAGGATCATTTTTGAAAAATTGAATTTTTGTGGCGAAATTACATGTGCTATATGTTGTTGATACTAGAGCTAGGAAATAAAAAAATTCATTCACTCCATTGAGAAGCGAACCCACAACCATCGTCAATCCTACGATGCACATGGCCTGTACTTAACTTACTTAGTCTCTTGTAGAGAAAAATAAAAAGCATTTGTATTGCACTTATTTTTTACTAGGCAAAGGGAATTTGGTAACGTAGTGTTAAGACACTCCGTTCTCTCCCACACTTTCCGCCGCATTTTAGGCATTGCATGTTGAGTGGCTGAACTCAACGCCGTGCTTTGCCTTGTTACCAGAGCTTAGGAATGAAAATATTGAGTACTTACTTCATTTCCTCGAGTGGGGATCGAACCCGCAACGATTGTGCCCCTGTACCTCGACAGATCTCCATAAATGTGTTTAATGAAAATTATTCATAAAATAAATTTACCGGGAAAAATTAAACTTCTTAAAGCGAAGCCTTTTTAAAAATTATGATAGATATTTTTTTATTCTTTCAAAAAAGGCCTCGGAAAATCTCTTTTTAATAAAATGCATGTTTGTCTTGAGCTGCTTATTAAATTTTCATAAAAATTATATGCGTCTTAGCTATTTTAAGAAAATCACGATGAAAAAAGTTTAAAAGGCAAACGCTCTTAAATTTATTCATTAATTCAGAAGCTACGGTACCACAGATAGATAGACGAAGAACTTTGTCTTTGATCAAGACTCGTCGTATGCCAACTTCTATCTCTTTAGAATTTTAGTAACACGTATATTTTACATTTCACTAAAATAATAGTGGGTCTATTATTAAACTGGATTAGAACTAACTTTCATGTTCAGCTAAGCATGTCTCAACCACGCTACTTGTTGGAGTTATATTATCAAGTTCTCTATACAATTCTATTCTAAGCGTAAACTAGTCTTATATTTCTTGAATACGCGTAAAAAACAACCTATTCTGTATGTAATTTTTTTTTAAGTGGTACAATAGCTCCAAGTTGTGGAAAACCACATCCACTAACCATTGTTATACGTTAGATTATTATACTAACATATTCACTTGTGTGATTTAACATTGAATTATGACGTAAAAGTACTGTCGGACAGTAATTTATTTTTTCTTATGTTCACGCTGTATCCTTCACGTCGAAGGGTAGGCGAAAAATTTGGAAATCGACTTTTTAAACACTCAGTTCCGTTCCCAACTTACCTCCGAATTTACATTTTTTCCTTTTACGTAATGCCTCAATTCGGCTTTAATTGGTGAAAAGAGCGGAGTGTTGTTACACTAGATTCCTAAGATCCCTCTGCCTACCCTGCCATTTACGGGATACAGAGTGTAACTGAGTTATGCTAACTTGTTAAGTTAACATTTGTTTTCCACTTTCAACTAATTTAAAAATATAATGTTTATATTCATAGTAAGATAACGTTGTGGTTAAAGGGAATTAATTATTTTCATTTCACCGCTCTGGTAATAAAGACCAAACGTTATCTTTTGTTATCTTTCTATGTGGAAAAACTGTAAAGTTGTAGTATGAAGTTTTAAATAATATTTTTTTATATTTGTTTAGTAATTTAATTATTGAATTTCTTACAAAATATACACATTCAAGTGAAATGTATAATATAAACAGCGCTACGTGTAAGGTCGCCCGTACAAAGATGACCTAATCCACATTTTGTTTTGATTAAAATATATATATATATATATATATATATATATATATATATATATATATATATATATATATATATATATATATATATATATATATATATATATATATATATATATATATATATATATATATATATATATATATATATAAATTGGTATTTTATATATATGTGCAAGTGCATGTCCAGCTACGTGTAATTTTTATAGCTTTTTAAATAATTGAAATTACTTATTAACGGCGGTTTTTACTGCCGATCGGAATTATTGACCAAAATAGATGAGAGTGGCAGATCTCAACGCCGCGATTTGCCCTGTTGCCAGAGTGAGAAATATTTAATATTTCATTCTTTTAAATGAGCTTCGAACCCACATTTGTCGCTTTGACATTGACACTTGTGCTCCTACGTCTCAACCACAGCCTTAAATAAAAAAAACATTACAAAAATATTTGTTACTTTGTAAATCTTATTTGTATGACGTCACTTTGATATCATGATATCATAGAGCAAGGACAAGATCGCGTGGACATTCTTCAGAATACATAAATTATAAATAACAAATGTATGACGTCATCGTGACGTAATGGACGTTAGTATGACTATCTGTGTGAATGATTGTGCCCTATTGGGCATGGGCACCGCTCTCACAAATTGGCTAAGTGTGAGTCGGGGTAACAATTTAATTGCAAGGAGTTTTCATTTTTTCGTTAAAGTAATAGTAATTCATAAATATTTTTTTTAATTCTACGATTGTAGTGTCATATTACATTGTCAGCTTAATTAATTACCAAGTAAAACCGGTAAAGTATATGAAGACTAAAAGTTAGTGTTAAAACATTTTATTTCTTCACTTTGAAAAATTTGAAAAAACAAGACATTGTACTTCGAGTTGTGTAACTCAACACCGCACTTAATCATATCAGAGTGTCGAGTGAGAATCGACTTCACAACCTTCACGTGCCTTCGCTGTGCTACGGCGGGTCTTTATAGATTACAATGTATATATATTTTAATGATGGTTTTTGCTCCCGGGCATAATAGGTCAAGGTAATGTCAAGACACTCCGTTACTTCTGTTCCGCACTTTTCAACGAATACTTGAGGCATTGTGATTTGAGTGGACTTGCAACGTTACCTGATCGATTTGATAATATCTGTTCTACTCTCTACTCAACTTTACGCTGTATCCCGCACATGGCAAGCTGGGTAGCCAGAGGAAACTTGGGAACCTAGTGTTAAGACACTCTGTTCCACTTCTGTTCCCCGCTTTCCGCCGAATTTGAAGTATTGCGTGTTGAGTAGCGGAACTTAACGCCGCGTTTTGCCTTGTACCAGAGCGAAGAAATGAAAACATTAAATATTTAAATTGAAAATATAAAATATTTAATTCTATCGAGTGGTGATCGAACCCGCCTGTCGGTTATAGTCACACGCTTGTGCCGCTGCGCCACGACTGGCCTCATAATTTCTTTAATAATTTCAATTATCATATTAATATTATAATAAACGGATATCTACATATATATGTATGTATATCCTAGCTATCTATTTACTATGTCACTAATAAAAACGAACATCAGTATTATTAATGTTAATGTATTTTTAATATCATTTACGTGTATTCTAAAATATTTCATAGTATCATAATGAATGACAGTCTATGTTGGTGCCAAGTACCTAGTGTTAGCTCATTTTTCATAATTATTTTTACATCTATGCTATATCACTTATATATAGATACATCTCCTGCATTTCATATAGGCATTGTTGGAAATCGATGATTTATACGGTCGCATTTGTATTTATAATCATTATGCAGCCAGTAGGAACCTAGGAACCAAATTTCAAGACACTCTGTGCTCATTGAGATACTTTTTTTTTGCATTTTCATTGTGTGCAGAGCTCAACGCTGCGCTTTATTTCATTATCTGAACGAGGAAACGAAAATAAGACGTATTAATAACGTCGAAAAGCTTTTAAAATATGGGCATATGTTTCTATATGTTTTTAGTTTTACTGGATTTGGAAATCGATAGTAATCGGTTTTTCTACAGGGATTTTAACTAATAATTTTAAAATGTAGTTAAGATGAAGTAGTAAAATATGTATAAATATATATATATATATATATATATATATATATATATATATATATATATATATATATATATATATATATATATATATATATATTCCTTGCTGAATATATGAATGAAAATATTAAATATTTAATTTAAAAATATTAAATACTTCACATCTTCGAGTGGGGACCGAACCAACAACCTGTCGCTTACAGTCACACTTGTGCCACTACGCAACGACAGGCATGAGGAATAGAGTGATGGTAAACAAAATTATCAAAATATTAACTATTACTAATAAACAAAATGATAAAAAAACACCCGACCTAAATAAATCATTACCTCATATAGAAAAAGTGCTCTTAGCTCTAAATCTGAAAATCCAATTTTCTTATAACATACCGAACGCGATTAACAACAACAAAAAAAACTATAAGGTGCCAGACTAACACTCACTCACTCACTCAGCTTCACGCTGTATCCCGCACACGTCAGGGTAGGCATAGGAAACTTGGGAACCTAGTGTTTAGACACTACGTTCCTCTTTCGTTCCCCACTTTCCCCAGAATTTGAGACATTGCATGTTGAGCGGCGGAACTCAACGACGCGCTTTGGACAGACAAACAGTGTAACAAGATATCTTTAAAACGCATTATCTCGTTCCAATTTTATCGATATAAAGATAAAAAGTAGTTTAAAAAACGTTACGTACGTATACGTAACGCATCAGTAGAAATACCTACAAGTACATATATATTATATTCACGAATCAACTTCAAGTTCACGCACCACGGCCGCGCCTACACCTGATGTCATTACAAACCTCGCAGTCACCTTGACTGTTATTAGCGGGTGCATTATGCACGTTCTAGATATATTTTAGGTCTGGTCTAGAAATGTAGGAAATATTAGAGTAAGATTATTTCTAGTTTTTGGGGTTCCGTGTCACAAAAGCTGACATAACAGATCCTTTAAAGGCATTTTATTGTTCGTTTATAAGTTTTGTAAGTCTATTTTTATTCGAGTAGTAGAAATCAAGCTGTTGTTGCTGGTGTGAAAATGATTGTTTCTACAGGAAATAGTATTGCGAAATTTCGTTCCAAGTAAGAAGTTACAATGCAAAAAAGAAAAAAATCCTAAAGTTAAAAATTTATTTAATTTAATTATTATTTGTTGTTTATTTTTCATATGCTCATAAAGGTAAGTTTCTCAATTTGTTCTAAGTTATAAGCACTTCCCGTCGCAATATCTGAAATTAGTACAGAAACCGCTATACTCGTAGGTGAGTCCTTGTTATTCACACTTGACCGGGTTAATTTTTTCCTCTTTACCGTTTGTATAGGGAGGTTAATTGAAAATATATATATATTTTTAGAAAAGGTATAATAATTTTGGTCGAAACATGATTTTTACCTGCACTTGTATTGGAAATTATCCAAGTGCTCTGACTACATCGGAATTCTTATACGACGTGAGCTATACCCACTACGTACAAAATGTTTATACGTTATCTAAAGATATTATCTTCTATATGTGTGAAAAAACACTTACAAAAATTTCAATATTGTAAAAAAGAGAGAGAAATCATTAATACAAAAATGATGTATATTGGATCTACACTCTGCAGTGGACCGCCTAATTCTTCATAACATATACATATATTATATTAGTGCATCATTTTTATAAAAAAATATATTTAACAAGGTATTGTCAACAGATCGAAGAAAAAAATATTAAATATTCTTTTACGTCAAGCGGGAATCGAACGTAATGATTGCATAAACGTTAAGACGACGTCACACAGCGCCACGAGAATCTCAAATACTATTTATTTACAGGGCAAAAACGGTACGAGCGTTTGACTATAAAGGCCACGGGTTGTAGGTTCGATCCCCACTCGATTAAATATAATATTTATTATTTTTATTTCACAGGGTAACAGAACGGAGTGTCTTGACTCTAGCGTGAAGCTGAAAAAAAACACGTATATTTATCAAATGATGTGTTTTCACCTTAAAATTGAGAATAATTTGCAACTAATGATGAGTCGATCAGCTATTTTATGATTACAGCTGCGGTAAATTCCTGAATAGGATTAGGTATGTATGTTTGTTTGTGGTTATCATTTACAAAATAGATGTAAAGATGACTTAGCACCTGAACATTTGACCTCGTTTAGATGAAACGATATTTTTGATTTCATACATATCTTATTTGATCTCCATCTTCCATTTTAGTGAGCAATTAATAATAAAATACGAATTATGTTTCATTATTGATTGTTCATATTTAATATTTTTTTATATTTCTTTTATAAGGCATGTGTGCTTTTACTGATTTTAGATATATAAAGAGCAATGTCGTTTGGTGTTACGATTCACATTTTTGGAACTTTTTTTTACTTCACTCAGCTTCACGCTTCACGCTGTGCCCCACACATGGTAGACAGAACTTGTGGAAACTTCAGAACCTAGTGTTTTAAACACTCCGTTCCGTTCCCCATTTTTTGCTGAATTTAAGGCATTGCGTGTTTAGTGGCAGAGCTTAACGCCGCAATTTGCCTTGGTACCAAATGTAAAAAATATTTAGGTTAATTAACGGTCATAGAAAATCTATTTTCTATTACAACAGTTAAGTAACACGATCAAACGAACAAATGAAAAATAATTCTTTAATTTCACTAACGTTCTATAAAAAATAAGTTAAAACTGACAGAAATGATACAATAATTAATGTATTGAGATAAAAGAATTGGCATCGTCGCGTCGCGTCGTCCCTTTTAGTAACATTATATATGAGTGAAGGGCGTACGTCAGCTGCCTCAGTTATTTGATCGTGGCATATACGAACTTGAAAATAACTAGCTAATAGCTGTAGTCCTCGGTAGTGCTGTGTCTGCCAGTAAACACTAAGGGCATGTTTATTTTGGTGGGAAAAAATACGTTTTCCCACTGTAGGAGATGAGGTGCCTTAACCTAACTAAACCTTACATATGAGTATGGACAATTGTAATCTCTGTTTTGCCATCAGATAGGTGTTTTAGTGACCCTTTATTAAAAAAAACCATTCGAACGTGAATTAATAAAATATAAGAAGGTGGTTTGCAATTTTTCCTTTGCAAGAAGTTATCTAAGTTTCGAAAAAAAAATGGTAATCTGAAGCAAGGTCCGGGGAGGACGGTGGATAGGTCCAATTTAAGCTCTTTTAATTAGATAGCTGTCTCTTGTCCAGTGCGTGATCTAACGTTTTCGTGAAGTAGCAGTGGCGTGAAGCGATTGACCATCGTCGGTTGTATAGAAGCTAATTTTTCCTTTCTGGTTTTCTTACAATAGACCTCTGCCGTAATCCTCTGGCCAGATATTTGAAAACTGAAGCGAACCACTATCAACACCAAACGCTTACAAGTAACTTATTTTTTGGGTTAATTTTCGCACGGGGCACGATAAGGCTGGCTACCAGGGTCCAGCCATTGCTGTTAGCGTTTCCGATAGTCACACAGAATCAACGTTTCATCATAGATAATAAAACGATTTAAAACTATCATCAATAAATATCACACAATTACTTCTTTCAAATTTTTTAATCTCTGGATATATTTTAACAACTGTGGAAATTTTATTTTTCAGCTTCTTGTTATATCCCGAAAATTCCGACAAGAATGTATGATGTAAGAATGTGTTCCCAAATTGCCTCTGATAGAGGGAACATGGAACATAGTAGTAAAATACTCAGTTCCTTGGCAAAACATAACGAAGATAGAGAAAAATGAAAAAACAACGAAGAAATAAAAAGATTAAATGTTGAATTTCCTCAATTGAGAATCGAACCCGCAACCTGTCACGTTTACAGTCGCACCCTTATACCTCTACGCCACGACAGGCCACACTTCTATGTCTACGCTCACAAATAGCAATTAATGAATTTAGTAACTTTTATTTATTTCATTGTACGACTTACTTTAAATATTTAGTGTTTTCATTTCCTTGCCGCGTTTTGCCTAGTACCAGGTACTAGGCAAAATGCGGCGTTTAGTTCCGCCGATCGAAGCGCATTGCCCACAAAGTCGGAAAATGGAGAACGAAAGTGGAACGGAGTGTCTTAACACTAGGTTCCCAAGTTCCCTTTGCCTACTTTGCCGTGCGCGGGATACAGCGTGAAACTGAGTTGTACGACTCACAAAGAAATAAATGAAAGTACTGAAAATTTAATTAAAACACACAATTAATATTGTAATACATAGTATATATTGTTTACAATTAAAATTTACATTTAAAATTCGATAGGCCTTAAACATATTGTCTTATACAAAATATTACTTAAAATATATATCACAACAACTATCATTAAGATTTTTTTATACTTCACGCTGTATCCCGCACATGTATCGGCAGAATTTGAAACCTAGTGTAAAGACACTCCGTTTCGTCCTCCACTTTTCGCTACATTTGAGCCATTGCGTTGCGTTGAGTAGCGGGAATCAACGCCGCGTTGTGCCTTATTACCAGAACGAAGAAATAAATTCACAGTGATACGTTTGTGCTCCTGCGCTACGACAGACCTCATACTATAAATAATATATGAATAATAATCTCAGAAAATCACATTAAAATTAGTAAAACTGTCGATAAAATAAAGAATCCGTAATTTTCAGTCAGTAAGTATTTTTTTGCCCTTATTTCATTTAAATTTAATAAAATCAAACAAAATACAGAATTATTTTATTATACATTTGAAGAAAATAGTTAGATATTTAATATTTAATAATAATTCGTCTATTCTGAAGTATTTTAAAATATTTACAAACACAAAATTTTTGTTACTTTTTATTATACAATCTTGAGTATCAGTTTCAAGCCTTCATAAAATACAAAAACAAACATTTTAAATTCCATTTGAACTTTGATCCCTTTTACTAATTTAATTAAATAGTTTAAATAATCAATTCTTTTAATTATAAACATTACTTGAATTTTTCGACAAAATTAGCTTAGGCTAATATACCAATATACGAGTACCTTTTTTCAATGTAGTCTCACAATAATTCTTATTTAATTCCTTCTTTATTCTTTATTTATTTATAATCTTAAAAAAATAATCTAAAATTAACTAAATTAATTATTCAGAATATCTCTCTTCTACAGACGGAGAAGGCCTTATGTAAAAATATTTGAAATATTCAAACTGGTTCGCAGCAGTAGCAACGTGGTCGGATATTACTCTAGTCATTTGTTCTTTCGAATCATTGAATTGCTTTCCATCTTTGAATGTATCGCATATGTCTAGATAAGATTGTGCTATTTTATCATCTGGATTGTGGTCGACTATGTACCTGTGAATGAGGAAAATTGTTTTCTTTAATAAATAAAACAAAAATAGATTCTCTCGAGTGAAATTAAAAGTTATCGTTGTATTTTCATTCGCGGGAATGATTATCCTACTAATATTATAAATGCGAAAGTTTGTGAGTATGTTTTCATGCAAATATTGCTGAACTGATTACGATGAAATTTGGTTTGGTATGTAGGTAGCTGAAGTCCCAGGTAATACATAGGCTACTTTTTCTACCGGAGTGCCCGCGGGATTGAGTCCTAAAAATTGATCACTTCTAATCATGAATGCGCGATCTAGCGACGAAGTCGCGGGCGTCGTCTAGTATATAATACCCTTGTCTAGCGACCCTGTCTATCAGCTCAAATAATACTATTTTTTTACTTTCAATAATTTTCTAACTAAATGACTTTACACAAGGTTTCCTCTACCTATTCCGCAATTCCAGAGAAGCTGTGGGTCCACTTTTTTTTAAATAGAAAAAAATAAAACAATAGTTAAAATAGAAAACAAATTCAAAATTAGATGGATTACGCCGGCAAAAGATATGGTACTTAAGTTTTTAAATAAATGAAATTTATCGAGAAACCCCTGAATAAATCCCTCTACTTAAAGAACAACGTTTTCTAAAAAAGAGCACAATCGTAATCAAGGACAAAACGGATAAAATTTAATTTAAAACTATTAAAATTGTCTATTCGCCTGTCTATTAAAAAATACAAGTACAGTCAATCTTAATCCCAGAAAGTGTCTGGAATGGCGAACAAACATTCATATTTATATAGCTAACGATTATAAATTGTAAAGTGTACCTACAGAGTAAGCAAAAGTGCTAAAAGACCAGAAATTATATTATTTAAAAGTAGCGACCCGCCCGCGGCTTCGTCTGTTTGAATTTTATTAACTAATCTCAGTCACTTTGATATTCTAACTTTTGACAACAAAAATTGCTACAAACTAAACTGAACTAAATATTTTAAATTGACGTAACTTTTTTATTGATGAACTAATTGAAATAAAACAAGATCTGGTAATCCGTTTTTGTGATTAGCATAGAAACGCATAGACAAACAGACGAAATGTTTAAAAAAATCACTAATTTGGGCCTTATTAAAATTATAAACGTCACGTAGAAGATTTTCTTAATATATCTTCCATGTACAGACAGTGATCAAGTACAGATTTATTATAAGTAGGTATACATTTTGTATTGAAGCTGTCTTAAAAAAAACTATCGGCCCAGTCAGTCTATGAACGGTTGTAGGTTCGACTGCCCAGAACAACAAAACAAAGCATTGAGTTCGGCCACACATCATGCAATGACGCAAAAACTTAACGGTATTAGAGTAATCAAGTATCTTTTCTCTCTGGCCCCACTTCCTTTCACTCCGTTTCCCTTAGCCTACTCTGCTATATGCAGGATAAAATATTAGTTGCCCAAAACCTTATATATTCATTTTATTAATAAAACTTTCTACATACTTGGAACAGGAGAACCAAGTTCTTCGCTATACGTTCATCATATAATTAATATATTATTTTAATTTACTTTCTACTTCATCTTCACACCGTATTCCGCACAAGACACCTGGTGAACCTGGGAACCTACCGCAACCTAGTGTTAAGACTCTCCGTTTTATTCCCTACTTTCTGGTAAATGGTGGAACAAAGCGCTTTACCTCGTTACTAAAGAAAAAAAAATAAAATATTAAACATTTCATCATTTAAGGCCTGTTGTGGCGCAGCGGAACAAGCGTGTGACTGTAAACGACAGGTTGTGTGTTCGATTCTCACTCGAGGAAATGAAATATTTAATATTTTCAAGTTAAATATTTAGTATTTTTATTTCTTTGCGTTGAGTCCGCCATTCAACATGCAAAGCCTCAAATTGGGCGGAAAGTGGGTAACGGTAGTGGAACGAAATGCCTTTACACTAGTTTCCTAAGTTCCCTCTGCCTACCCTGCCATGTGCGGGATACAGCGTGAAGCTAAGTAGAGTAGAGTATTAAACATATCATTTCCTCAAGTAGACATTGAACCCATAACCTGCCTACTACACCTAAAGTGCATCGTATAGGTATAATCATGTTACTTTCCAACTGCGCCACGACGGCGCCTGTTACTTTTCGCTAATGACCTAATACGTCTTAATCAATCAGCTTTATATTTGATATCCTTGGTGAATATGGGCCAATGCAATTTCCAGTGCCATAATCTCTAAATTTAGCTCGTATCAATTGGGGCTCTTTGTACTAAAGACGGGTTTGTTTAATTTTTGTGAGATAGTAAACAAGTATTTTAAAAGTACTTCATTTTTTTTTTGATAATCAGTAAGCTTTATTGTAGAAACATTAAACATAAAGAAAATATTATATACTCAGCTTTGAAAAATTTACTTTATGGTGAAAAAGAAACAACTAGCATAAAATTAATTGCTTCTCTTTATCGTTGCTTTGAATACCGGACCAGACCGGACAGACGGACCCTACTTCTGGGGTGCCCTATGCCAATCGACTCAACGTCATAGGAATAGCTAATCTATAGGTACTATATTTTGTACCATATAACTACGACTGTACCACGAGATCAAAAGATATCTTTAATTTTATGAATTAAATGATTTATTTAGCTTTTCGCTGTATCCTGCACATGGCAGAGATAAATAGAGAGAACTTGAGAACCTGGTGTTCAGGCACTCCGTTCACATGGAGTCACTTCAGTTGTCCATTTTCTGCGGAATTTAAGGCATTGTGTGTTCAGTGGCGAAACTCACGCTTTGCCTTGTTACCAGAGCGAAGAAATGAAAAAGAATATATATATATATATATATATATATATATATATATATATATATATATATATATATATATATATATATATATATATATATATATATATATATTCGAGTGGGGATCGAACCTACCACCTGTCGCGTTTACACTCACTCATTTTTATGCCCCTGCACCACAACTGTCTTCAACAAACCACCAAGTCAATGGAGAGACCACATTTAAAAATATACGTTTGCAATAAAAGTGATATATTACCTGAGACATTTCTTCAAATATTCAAAATGGTCCAAATAGCACATGCACCGCTCCAACCGCACTAACATCGGTGACGGAGGCATTTCCACCTCACTCTCAGCCCTATTATCTGTGCACGTAGAATCATCACCGTACTTTCTCAAGTACAGTTTCCTTATCAGCGTCGACATGACCACCGGCATTTGCTTGTTTACGTCCCATTCCTCTGTCCGTCTGTTGTATACTTCATCTTTCATGTCTATAGCCACTTTCATCTTGACATTAGTTAAGATCGATTCGAGATCTAATTTGTGATAGCTCTTGTTGATTTCGGAGCATAACGTTTGGATGTACCATGATCCGAATAAATTTACTCTGAAAATTTTAAATTGTTTATTAATTTTTTTAGCGGAAATGTTTATTTTGGCGGAAAGTGTGGGATGGAAGCGGAACGGAGTGTTTTAACACTAGGTTCCCAAGTTCCATCTGCCTACCCTGCCATGTGCGGGATACAGCGTGAAGCTGAGAGATAATTTTTTAGCTTCATACTGTAATTATCATGCACCAATCCTTCTGTACTCTGTCCTGTACTTGCCTTTAACTCCTTTCTACTTCAAACAAAGATTTACCTTCTTGGGTTTCCATTCTCAGTCATTTAATCTCCGTTCAAGATATGATAATGTATTGGAAGTTCTTTTTTGTCGGACTAAGTTTAATAATGAATCAGTTAACGACGGTGAAATTATGGAACAAGCTGCCGCGCTTCATAAGACACTCTACTACATTAGCAATCTTTAAGCGACGCCTTAAAGAATATGACTGTCATTATAATGTATTTATTCTATTATGTTTTTATGGATATATATCTATATAATATTCATTTTAATGTATTTTTATCTAAATGTATCTATGTATATGGGTATGTATGTATGTTTATTTGTATATATGCGTTTATGTATGTACTACTCAGCTTCACGCTGTATCCCGCACGAGGCAGGGTAGGCAGAGGGAACCCGGGAACCTAGTGTAAAGACACTCCGTTCCACTTCTGTTCCCCACTTTCCGCCGAACTTGAGGCATTGCGTGTTGAGTGGCGGAACTCAACGCCGCGCTTAGTCTTATTACCAGAGCGAAGAAATGATACATTAAATATTTAAATTGAAAATATTAAATATTTCACTTCCTCGACTGGGGATCGAACCCAGAACCTGTCGGTTACAGTCACACTCTTGTGCCGCTGCACCACGACAGCCCTTTATGTATGTGGTATATATGTAGATTTGTATTTATCCATTTATGTATGTGTGTATCTATAATATATTATTAACTTTAGTATATTGTGCACCAATATCCACCAACTATAGTCTCTTACTTAGTTATATTTTAAAAAGAAATTGCCTGTAAGAGATCACTTATTAGTGATAAGGCCGCCATTGCACTTAATGTTAAACTTGTACCACTAAATTTGTATTATTAAATTTTTGTAGAATAAATTGATTGATTGTAATCTGCATATCTCAGGGTAGGCAGAGTGAAATTAGGACCATAATATGAAAACACTTTCTACTGAATTTTGATGGTATCGCGAGCAGTGGTAGAACTCACCGCCGCGTTTTGTCTGGTTTTTAGATAAGAGCGAGGATAAGAAAAAATATAACATTTAAATTTCCAGAGTGGAGATTGAATCCACGATCTTTCGTCGTGCGATCCTGCGCTCCTGCATATCGAATGACCACTAAATATTATATTGAAACTGGTGAGCACTAAATTATACTTTTTATCTTTAAAGTACCTTGACCAAAAGAATAAAAAAAAGTATTTATATATAACAATTAGTGAAGTAATTGTATCTTAATCCTACTTAATTCTATAAAACGTTACTTTACAAATTGAATTAACTATTGTCGATATCGATAAAGGTAGGCTGAGAGAATATTTATATACCCGTGACCACAGACCACTGTAAAGTGTTCGAAACGTCGGGTTTCCAAAAAACATGTTTAACAATCAATATACGCGATTAATCCGGTTAAAAGTGTTTCAAAGACATTATTATTGTCTATAGCCTTAGATGGCTATATGTATGTAACTTTGCACTACCCATTATTGGTTTTGTTTTTTTTTATATTTCCTAACCTAAAGGTTGTCTAAAAGAAATCTAATCTAATTAGCGATAAGACCACCTTTTGTGCTTCACAAATGTAAAATATTTTTTACTGTTAGTATTACTTTTCTTTTAGTTAATATTATTATTATTTATTGTTATACTATAAAGTGTAAATAAATGGCTGTAGAGCAATTTTCGAAGAAGTTTTTTTTTTTTCAATTCCAATCAGTATTCTCTTAGATAAGCGCGTTTAACAACACACATGCTTTGCCTCAAATATTCAGCGGAAAACGGGCGAAACGGATGTGTCTTAATGTTAAGTTGTCAGGTTCCCTCTGCCTACTCTGCTTAGGGCAAGACACAGTGTGAAGCTAAAAAAAGATAAATGAAACTAAACTGACCTGTGAGATGGATTTCCGGGATAAGAGCTGTGTAAGACCAATATATCCGATTCTATTGGCAAAGTGTAAGATTCGTCGTATTCATCTACATCCTTTTGTACTTTAACTGGTAATCTCGCCATTAATCCTTTGATTGGTCTCGTGCCACGACAGGCCTGAAATAGTTTAAAAATATATTGATATATATTACTTTATTTTATTTAAGGAAATAAAATATTTCATGTTTTCAAATTAAATATATGATGTTTTCATTATTCGTTTTGGTAACAAGGCAAAGCGTGTTCCGCCACTCACACGCAATGTCTCAAATTCGGCGGCAATTGAGGAACGGATGTGGAACGGAGTGTCTTGAGTGAAAATAGGTTCCTAAGTTTCCTCTGCCTAACCTGTCATTTGCTGGACACAGCGTGAAGCTAATAATTAATTTTTCTCTTTCTGCCACCAGCTGAAATTTCAAAGGCCATCGTGTGTGTCCACTATTCTTTATACGAACTAAATACATTTAATAATATATAAACAATAAATTTTGCAAAAAAATAACGAAAAATATATGTGTACTAACTTGTATAATTAAAATCTTTGGTTTAGTGATAAGTGTGGGATTTTTAACGGCTTTCAAGTGTTTGATTATGTCAGTTTCGCTGTACTGCATGTCCTTGGCCCGCAGGAGTCCGCCATGAGTCCCATGGGTCAGAACTGCTATCGCTATACAGCCGTAGTCAGTGAAATCCTTCTCACTAACTGGAAAGAGATGATTTTATAAATTTAATTTAGACGTTTTTGCTTACTGACTAACATGGAACTGGACTTCACATTAGATTGAAAAATTAAGAGTTATTACAATATAATTTTAGTTCACATTAGCAGAGACTGAAGATACGAAATGGAGGGGAAAGCCTATATCACACTTAGCGAAAAATGACAACAAGACTAACCAAAAAAAAGTATTCAAAATTTTACATAAACTGAAATAAGAAACCAAATAAATAAACTAAAAGGATAAGGATAAGAGTTCAGAGCCGGATAGTTTAAGTAACGAAAGCATCAAACACGATAGCACACTAATATTAACACCTCTTACAATTTTATTTAATAAATAAATAAATTTAGAAGAGGAAACTGCAGAAATGAGCAGAGTCAGAAATTATTGTACTCTATAAAAAGGGTGATCCTAATAACATTAGAAATTATCGTCCCATAAGTCTTGTCTTGCGTTTATAAACTTTTTGCGTCTTGTTTATTAAACAGAATATCTTCTCAGATAGACTCATGCCAACCAACCATAGAACAGGATTGAGCACTATATACACATATATATATATATATATATATATATATATATATATATATATATATATATATATATATATATATATATATATATATATATATATATATATATATATATATATATCCAGCTTCACGCTGTATCCCGCACGAGGCAGGGTAGGCAGAGGGAACCCGGGAACCTAGTGTTAAGACACTCCGTTCCACTTCCGTTCCCCACTTTCCGCCGAATTTGAGGCATTGCGTGTTGAGTGGCGGGACTCAACGCCGCGCTTTGCCTTATTACCAGAGCGAAGAAATGAAATATATATATAAATCTTGCTACGTTCGAAATTTTTATACACTTATTAAATTTAAATTTAGGTATTTAGGTTCATTTAATAACAATTATTATGTATAATGGTTAATGGATTAATATATAATGGATTAAGAGAGAAAATATTTGCACTCACATATTTTCTCTCGTAATCCATTATATATTAAGTAATAGTTTTTTTTTTGTCTCGGCACTATAGTTGCCAGAAAAATAACTGTTGCAAGCAGAGTTTTCCTTTTGAGTTATTTTAATTTAAATTTGAATTAATATTAGAAACGAGAACAATAAGTCCAAGAAAATGCGTGTTCTGCCATGTGTTTTAAAGTAAATTCATGTAATACAGTTAATTGTCATTCTAATTTTCTAAAGATTTAAAGCTTTAAAGATTTAAAGCTGAAATTAATACGTACAGAAAATTATGTAATGAAAAGATGACATCATTGTTTTTGTTTTAATTATTTTCTTTTTACTACTATCAGCTCATAACATCTACAGCGCCATTACACTATTTATACAATTTAAAAGTTTCGCGAAATTAAAATACTCGTGTTTATTGAGTTTTGGATATTTTTTTTAATTTATTTTCAAAAAAATAACGAAAATGTTTTTTTCTTATACTGTTTAGTCAATTGAATATTATATATATTCAATTGACTAAAAAGTTGAAGCTAACTAAAAGACTAAAAGTTAAAGCTCGATTTCGAACACTAGTAAACTTTTTATTAAATTTTGAATTAAGAGCGAGAAAGTTCTTGATTTAGGAATATTGGACGAGTATAAATAAAATAAACAACCTGAACGAAATTGATTTAAACCCTGAATGAATCATTCCTGTTCCGAAACAGTCAAGTTCTTGGAGTAAAAACTGTTCTGGAACAGTCTTCTAGCGAAATATACTCTGGGATATATTCAGATCGGAATTAATCATCACTACTACTAAAAATATAAAAAAAATAAAATTTAAAAAAATATATGTTTTATCCATGTGTCGTTCTAGGAAAACTAAAACTTCTTTATTACTTAAATTATACCATACCTTGCGTAAGCCCAGAAAACAGGTACAATCTAATAAAACACTACTACAGGCCTATTGCTATTACCTCCCTGCTCTCAAAAATTATGGAGAGCATAATTAATAGCCAGCTCTTGGTTTACCTGGAGGATCACCGATTGATTAGCGACCGCCAATATGGCTTTCGTCGGGGTCGCTCAACCGGTGATCTTCTGGTTTACCTAACCCACCGCTGGGCTGCGGCTATTGATAGCAAGGGAGAGGGCCTGGCAGTTAGTTTGGACATGGCAAAGGCCTTCGATCGTGTGTGGCACGGAGCGCTCCTTGCGAAACTTCCATCTTACGGGCTTCCCGAGAATTTATGCAAGTGGATTGCTAGCTTTCTCACTGGGCGCAGCATCAAGGTCGCTGTCGACGGTTTTTGCTCCAAATACATGCCCGTGAACGCCGGCGTCCCCCAAGGCTGCGTGCTGTCCCCTACGCTATTTCTTCTGCATATCAATGATATGTTAGAGGACTCTAACATACATTGTTATGCAGATGATAGCACTGTGGACGCTGTATACTCCGGCCATGCAAGTCTTTCTCGGGAAAACGTCGACCAGTGCCGAAATCAACTTGTGTCCTGCGTTGAGGCATCCCTCGAGAATGTCTCCGCATGGGGTGAAAAGAACCTTGTTCACTTCAACCCCCAGAAGACACAAGTCTGCGCGTTAACCGCTAAAAAAACCCCATTTGTCGTATCACCAGTTTTCGAGAACACTCCCCTTAAAGCCGCGCCCTGTATCAGTATATTGGGTCTCAGCTTTTCGAACGACTGCCAGTATCGCGATCATCTGGAAAGCAAGGCCAAGTTGGCCTCGAAGAAACTGGGGGTCATCAGCAGAGCGAGACAGTATTTCACGCCAAAACACCGTTTAGCCCTGTATAGGGCCCAGGTGCGGCCTCATATGGAATACTGTTCTCACCTTTGGGCTGGTGCACCCCAGTATCAGCTTGAACCATTTGATCGCATACAACGTAGAGCCGTTCGAATCGTTGGGAACCCAGTGATCTGTGTGGGGCTTGATACTTTGGCTTTGCGTAGAGACGTATCCTC
The DNA here is from genome assembly GCA_019049475.1 of Eueides isabella. Classification (NCBI taxonomy): domain Eukaryota; kingdom Metazoa; phylum Arthropoda; class Insecta; order Lepidoptera; family Nymphalidae; genus Eueides; species Eueides isabella. Next base: position 2,792,117 of record CM032407.1, read on the forward strand.
CCTGTGCGTTCTCTACCGCATTTATCACGGGGAGTGTTCTGGAGAACTGTTTGACTTGATACCTGCCGCCGAATTTTCCAACCGCACAGTACGTCACAAACTAAAGTACCATCCACATCATCTGGACACGTGGCATTCGACTACTGTGCGGTTTCGTAGGAATTTTCTTCCACGCGCCACACATCTGTGGAACGACCTACCCGCGGCAGTATTTCCAGGTCGATACGACATGGGTACCTTCAAAAAGCGCGTCTACCTCCACCTTAAAGGCCGGCAACGCCCTTGTAGCTCCCCTGGTGTTACACGGGGCCGTGGGCGACGGTGATCACTCACCATCAGGTGACCCGTACGCTCGTTTGCCTTGTCTTTTCCATAAAAAAAAAAAAAAAAAAAATAAAACAAAAGTCACTTACACACTTTCAATTCTTCCATAATTTCATCCTTTGTCAAATCCTTATGTTCGTGGACCTCGAAACCGAATTGCGAGAACGTTCTATCTAACGCCTCCACATCATTTTCTGTTCCCGATCTAGGCATAAATCCATCTACATTCTCTTGATTGAAAATAGTAAGATAATTCTTTTCAAACGTTTCCAGTTTATATGTACTTGCGTATTTATTTAAGGCTCGCGTATTATATACAACTGTTTCACTGAATTCATTGGTAGGAACAACATTGTCATCTGTTATTTTCAATTCTTCAATCTCTTCAATCACTTGAGCAGGTGCTGCGTATATTTCAGCGTCCAAAACATTTTCGGCATTGATCAATGTGCCATTGCGATTGTAATAAAACATTTTAATGTTCTATTTGTATACTTTATACTTTATTTTTTTTTATATTGATATGTGTACAAATGCACTGACACGTTCACACCTACTGCACCTCAATCTGTTTGAGTTATATCGATGTGTCTTATCTTATCAATATGAAGAACCATGCTAAAAAGCCACCATTTTATTTATCGTTTTAATATCAAAACATCAATTGAAAATGACTAATAGTAAAGTACCTTTGTCGCACCTTCTATCCTAATAAGGAGCTACTTCCGCGCGCAATAAAGAAATTGAAATATCTTGATAATCAATACTTATATATATAAGGATTTGGTGAAATTTCATAATATTAGTCAACAATAACATTGACTTACGTGGTGAATTTTGTTATATCAGATAAAATAAATTATCTTAAAACTGTAATATTCCTGTAATATTTTCGGTTATAGATACCATCACCCAAAACGCTCATCAATGAAATAATATAGCACAGTAAAAGTATTTTTCTTTATGTCATTCAATCTTTTGATTTTGCTGTCACTAAAACGTCATGATGATCTTTGCCATCAATTTTGGTATAAACGGCCACTTCAACTCTCATGTGTTACTACTGTACTCTACTTAGCTTTACGCTATATCCCGCACATGGCAGGGTAGGCAGAGGGAACATGGGAAGCTAGTGTTAAGAAACTACATTCCGCTTCCGTTCCCCACTTTCCGGCAAATTTGAGGCATTGCGTGTTGTTGGCGGAACTCAACGCCGCGATTTGCCTTATACCAGAGCGAAGAAATGAAAACATTCAATGTTTGAATTGAAAATATTAAATATTTCATTTCCTCGAGTGGGGATCGAACCCACAACCAGTCGGTTACAGTCACACGATTGTGCCACTGTGCCACGGCAGGCTTCATATGTTTCTAATGTTAATGTGCACATTACTAGGAAAAAGAAAAAATATCATGCCAAATAACCTGGTGTTATGACATTCTATTACTACTGAGTCGATCGACAATCGCGTCGAGTTTGCCGTTCATCCACTCTAAATCTTGTAACCAGAAACAGAGAGAGATTCAGACCTCAGATACAGATGCTTTAAGCTCTTCCTCAAAATAATTTATTTACCAGGCTACCGTAACGTCTCGAATGTAATGAATACTCATACATAACTATTCAGTGCTGTACTTGTTGGGATGGCTCAATATACATCTTTCAATTTGCCGTTTCTAAACTTTCTTATACTCAATATTTTTTTCGCCATATTTATACTTATACTGCTATATTTATACTGCTATCTTCTAATTTATATTAGTAACTTATTTCTTAACACATTATAAAGTATACAAATAATGATATTGAGGCTTGTATAAAGCTCTGAGCTTGTAATAGTCGCCCGGTTCTCCCTCGCGGAAGGGATCTGACATGCAGATGATACACACCGATTATTTTTACTTACTTACTACAGCTTCACGCTATATCCCTAGCGGGGTAGGCAGAGAGAACGGAGCGCCAAAACGCTACGGATTATTTTTACGGTTGGTAAAAGACCAAAGATAGAGATATGAGTACACCATTAATACAAAGACAGAATTAAAAATACAAATAAAAAAAGAACAAAAAGGAAATAAAAAGAAGTACATTATATACATTATTAACATGAATATAAGTGAAATTATTATTTGATCTAATGTATATGTTCGTGAGTGCGTGCGTGTGCATGTGTGTGTGTATATGTATGTGTGTGTGTGTGTGTGTGTGAGTGTGTGCGTGCGTGTGTGTGTGTTTGTGTGCGTACGTGCGTGCGTGCATGCGTGTGTGTGTGTGTGTGTGTGTGTGTGTGTGTGTGTGTGTGTGTGTGTGTGTGTGTGTGTGTGTGTGTGTGTGTGTGTGTGTGTGTGTGTGTGTGTGTGTGTTAAATTATTCAGTTTTAGTTAGGTCATTTGTAATGTTTCAGTCGACTCATACGACATGCCTAGTAGCTACTTAGTGAGAGTTTTTGAGTTTTTAATTGAATCAAATTTTAAAAGGATAGTTTTTTATTCAATTTCTTATAGATAAAGCTACCATATTAATATTTTTAAATTAAATGCTTAATGTTTTCATTTTCTCTGATAACATGGCAAAGCGCGGCGTTGAGTTCCGCCACTCAAGACGCAATGTCTCCAATTTGGCGGAGAGTGGGAAACGGTAGTCAAACAGAGAATCTTAACACTAAATTGTCAAGTTTTCCTTGTCTACCCTGCCATAAGCAGGATACAGCGTGAAGTTTAAATAAAAAAAAAAAAACTTTAAGACATACGATAGATCCACATGTTTTCTTAATATTATATGCAGAAACAATACGTTGCCTAACATTAAAAACGTTCCACAATTAATAGAGATCGTCGGTAGGATACAGAATTGAAAGAAAAGCGCTAACTTTTAAAATGGCTCTTTAGGCTCTTTCAACTTTTTGCATTTATCCAGTCCAATTAATGATTGACTTTTAGTAGTTTGATTTTTAATATCTCACGACGTGTTCAAGTTTTTAAAGATAATTAACTTGAGTTTTCTTATTGTGAGGTTACTCAAGGTCTCGAGGTCGACAAATTAGTATAATACTATGTCACCAATATTAGCAAGTTAACTTTGGCATTACAAACACAATCAAACCAACTGATTTTAAAACGTTTTCGTAAACACTTAACATACGCCTTGCACAATATTGGAGCAATTCTAAATATTGTTACTTCAATCGTAAGAATTCACAAAGGATTTTTTTTTATAAGGGATTGATATTTTTCAATGAACTTACTATAAAAGCCAATGTAAATTCACCCTGCACTTTCAGTTTATATAACAAAAAATTATATGGTTGTATATAATTTTTTGTTAGATAAACTGAAAGCTAACAACTCATTATTATAAAATAACTAAAAATTAAAATAAAGTGCCGCTTGCAGCTTCAAATAAAGAATTCAATATATTAAATAGATATAAAAAATTCAATATATTAGATAGATAGATATTTAGATAGACTTTTGCAAGATTTGTGAATCGTCGAATTACCATAAAACAAGCACTGGCTCGGAAGTTCTGCCGAAAGCATCAGCACTGAACAGTGGCTCCTTCCAATATTGATTTTATATTATATTGAAACTATTTTTATTTTTTAGCGCAATAATAGAATGGTATATACCCTGCATGACATACAAATGTAGATCATGATAAAAATATGTATACATGTATTTATATTTAAAATATTCTTTGACATTGTAATAAGTTTACCTAAGTAACGTCGTTTTTACAGTTACAAATTATTTATTAAATTATTTAAAAAAAATATGTTGAAACTTTTAAAATGTAACGAGCAATTTAAAGTAAAAATAAATCTGGTCAAACCTCTACGACTTCCTATGAAGCATTAATTAGAATAGATTTTATTTCGAAATATAAATTCGATTAAATACATTTTAAAATAAATATCATGTCAATAACGCCTCTAAAGCTATTTAAAGTATAATAAGAATTTTATAAAATAGAAAAAACATATGCTGACACAAAATTCACCTAGGCATTATTAAATATAATTTTTACTATATAATTAATTCATTTTTTAGTAACAAGTGTTGCTATATTAACTACGATTTTAATTAAAATATTTATATCATTTGGCAACAGTGTTGTCAGCTAAACGCAACATTTTCATAATTCAAGTTCAATAAATGCCGCAACTTGCTGCTTGTCACAATGCATTGTAAATATTGTAAAAATGTATCATAAAAAGTGTTATTATAATATAAAAAATATTCAATAAAGTGTATTATTATTTATTTATTGGCGTGTGTTAGTAAAAAATAACAGTGAAAATGTTCAATTACAAATATCTCAGCCGGGAGCATCTAGAGGGTTTCGACAATTACAAGGTAAAGTATAAAATTTTCTTTAGAAATAATTCATAATTATAATGAAATAAAATTCGCATATATATTGGGGTATAGCATAATTAATTACAAAACATAACCTATAAAAATCGATCTTTTACGCAACATTCCACTGCACTTCCTTAGATTTGTGATAAATCGTAATAATCATAGTATGATCTCTAATGCTTTAATCTTATATCGACAGTGGTTATCAAAATAGATAGTCTTAATAAATGCGTATTTAATTAATTTTGATATGACCAATGTAAAATCTAAGTGAACAAAAACAGTAATATATTAAAGATATTCTTGTATTAAATGATTTAAAATAATTATGTAATTTAATTTGTTTTACTTAATTTTAAGAAAAAAACATGTATAATTAATTTTAATTACACTGTCTACAAAGTCAATGTACTGGTAAATTAATATAAAAATTATAAACAAATAATTAGTAAATAATATAGTTAGAAAAATAACCAATAAAAAGAGGGGTACAGCAGTTCATTATTTAATTTAAATTTACCTTTGTTCCCACTTTGGGGAACATTTTCATTTCCTCACTTTGTTAACAGGACAAATTGCTTTGAGTGTACTTCTGGTAACAATAGGTTCCTAATACTTACCCTGCTACATATACAGTATAAATTCTATATAACGATACTCAAGGGACTGAGCATTTTTTGTCATTACAAAGAGTTATCATTATATGGATTAAACAATTAATATGTGAGTTTCAATATAAACCAACAAAGTTATGCTCACTTCTACTTTATAAGGAGCTTATCATTATAAAGGATAATTCTATAAAAAATTTACACTGTATAATTAATAAGTAAAAAAGATTCTATTTCTTTTCAGTATATGTCGAAGGACACAAGCCCCCTCAGTGTATATGTTATGCATCCATTTTGGAACAAAGTAGTGGAGGTAAGGATTTTAATACTTAATTTTCTAATTACACAATAAATGTTACTCAAACAACATGAAGCATAGTATTGTAAAATATTTTTTTGGGAAAGCATTTAAAAAAATATGTAGCTGACATGTTGAAAACTAAATATGGGTTCAAATGTTGAGTTTTTTAAAACAAAATGAAATATTTTTCTTTCCTAATCATGAAATAATGCTTTAAAACAAAATAAAAAATTCAACAAGCTCTACATGTAATACCTCAAATTTAGCAGAAAGTGGGTAACGGTATGTAATGTTTTAATATTGGGTTTCCTCAGCTTATGCTGCTATGTACAAGAAACAGTGTGAAAGTAAAAAATGTGTACAAAAAAAATATTCATCATATTGAAATATTAAAAATTTAAAACTTTGAGTATATATATATATAATGTAAGTATGAAAAATTAGCTTACACATAATATTTAGTCATCAAATAGTTATAAAAAGTTTATTACAGTATTTATTGATGTAACATTTAAATTTAAGTGGCTTATGTAGGTGAGAATATGTAATACACCTATTTATATTTAATGTTAGCAAAAATATATGAGAATAATAACATAGTATATTATAATATCTGAGTGCAGTTATGGAGTGTAACTAAACGCGGCATTCTCATTTCCACTCAAAGGTGCGAAATATTTTCAGTTCTTACTGTTGTACCGAGGCAAAACTGCCGGGCCACTTAGAGCCGGTGCTTCAATTAGGCGAAAATTGGAGAATAAGTGTCTTGATGATAAAGTTTTCAATCTTTGTAATCAAATAAAAAAGTTGTTTATGAGATATTCAGGGTAATTGACAATAATAAATTCAACAAACAAATGTCTAGTCTAATACAAAAAAAATAATCACTAATTACTAAGACAATGTATAGCATTGACTTTCTCCGCTCAATATGCAATGCTCAAATTCTGAGTAAAGTGGGAAACATAACAGAGTGTCTTAATACTAGGTTCCCAAGTTCCCTATCCTGCCATGTCAATCTAATAAACTTAATTTTAAAAATAATTGTAGGTATTACAAGTTGAATATAAAGTATGAGCATATATATACAAGTGTTATTCTATAGTAACCAGCTTCTGTGACCTTTTGACTTATACAAGATAGTGGCCTTGATATGTTAGAAAAATATTAGAACTGGTTTTTTTTTACAAATGTTTGTTACTACATTTTCTGTATGTTTATTTTTTGTATTTTTTTGTATTTTATATATATAATTTAACTCATAATCTTTTTAACATATTTAAAGTGATATGCCATTTAGAAGTAAGTATATAAGAATTTTGACATTTTGTCTTTAGTTAGTCGTAGTATTTGTTTTAGTTAGTCAAAGCGCGCCTGTTGCCATTGCTGACAACGTGACTCTCCCACACGTACTTTAGTCGCCTCTTACGACACCATCAGTACCAGGGTGATCCTATTCTAAGCCGGAATCACACGGCAATATTTTAACATTTTAACAATACCAAAAAAAAATGTTTATTTTTAATATATATTTTTACTATAAATATATATTTTTTATTTTTAGTAAATATCTATTATATGTAGGCTGTTGATTGTTATATTTTTCTTTTCGTGGCCTGATTTTTATTGCATTTAGCAAGATACACAAAAAAATCCTTACTTTTTATTCCACTTTTATTAAAAAAAAACGTAATTGTTTTACTAAGCCCAGGAAGTAATTTGAGTTTTAATTAGAAATGATTCCCCCAGTCGGGATTTGTATTTACGACCATTGCGTGTGAAATTGGCATCAACATCTATATTTTTTTTTATACGCTTTTCTTTAGGCCTGGCGTGCACTTTAAACGTGGTAGGTTGCGGGTTCATTCCCGCTCGAGGAAATGAAATATTTAATATTATTATTAAATATATAAAGATTTCATCTCTTCCCTATGATTCTCGCATTCAGTGGAAAGCGGGGGACGGAACTGAGTATCTTATGACTAGGTTCCCAAGTTCCCTCTGTCTACGCTGCCATTGCGTAATACAGCCTGAAGCTGAGTGTTTACCTACAATACATGATTTTTGCGTATCACTTATTATATACAATACTAATTTACATATAATTATTATGAATAGCAAAATAGATTAGTCATGCTTTAGATAACCCGAGCTGCAGTACTATTTGTAATGTGGCTGTTTAGTTGCATTTACTAGAAATTGAATAATAGGAAATACATGATACTTATAGAAGTTGTCTCCTTTTTTTAAGTTTTAGGGTTAGATTTGAGTCGTAGGCAGAGGGAACCTTATGTTAGGACACACTGTTTTGTTTTGTTGAGTGGCGGAACTTAACGCCGCCTTTTATCATTGTTGAGTTCCGCTACTTGACACAGATTTAAATCTTGAGGAAATAATTTCCGTATCGCCGTTTTAAAGTAAATAAAACGTTTATATGGAAATAATGTCCCTAAGTCGTAATAGACACATGCTGGCACACAGTGGGACACCTTATTACTTAGTTTCACGCTGTGTTCATAGTGAGGTAACTAGAGATAAACAAAGTAAAAAAAAGCTTACAGTCTAGGCGTACCTCTTACGCCTCGTCCACTGCCATCAACCTCTACTTATATAAATGCCCACCGGAGGGTTGTCATGTTTTACGTGACCTTGACCTTGCTCCAGTATCGTAGATAATCTTTCTTCGAAGGTCAACCGAGGACACCCCATCCCTCTCTTACCACTCGCTTTTAAGTGAGTGGGACAAGAAACGCTTATTTGTACTACCAAATAAGCGAAACTTGTTCTTTAAATAAAAGTATGTATAGTAAGTAGCCTAAAGCCTATCTTGGTGCAGGGACGCAAACAGTTAACAACTGTAAACGCAGGTTGTAGGTTCGTTCCCCACTCGACGAAGTGAAATGAGTACTAGCGGCATTAAGTTCCGCGACTCAACACGTAATCAACCTCAAATTCGGCGGAAAGTGGGAAACGGAATAGAGTGTCTTGACATCCTGTTGCCAACTCCCTCTGCCCACCCTACCATGTGCGGGATACAGCGTGACGTTGACGGTGTAACGTTGAAAAAAATGTATAGTAGCTCAAGACCATTTATCCCAGATGTTATCCTTATCAATTCTTCTCTTGTCAAATGTGATAAAAAAAGTAATCTATGTGAGTCAAGGACTAAATAACTTGGTACTTCGTAAAGTGGCAAAATAATTAATTATTTCTGAATTAAATCTTAATTGGGGAACGGAAGTGGAACGGAGTGTCTTAACACTAAGTTCCCGGGTTCCCTCTGCCTACCCTGCCTCGTGCGGGATACAGCGTGAAGCTAAGAAAGAAAAAGAAATCTTAATTGGTTTTTCGTTCAGAATATCATCAGATTCCGTTCTTGCCATTTTTTTAATATTGCTTTCAACCAATAAAATATATCGGATTGTTGTGGAATTTCCCTTAATATGACTAAGAAATTATTAACACGGTTACGAAAAAAACTATGAAAAGCATGTCGCAAATATTGTTACCTGAAAAGTTCCAGAACAAAATTACACCAAAATAACACAGTTTAGTGAGAAATTGTTTTTAATTGCACATAAATTACTAATTAAATAGCTTATCGGCAGAATATCGTATGTTCATTTCTTAGACTGGCATTCCGATACGTGGATGGTTTCCAAGAGGCGCGGGTTCAAATCCCGTTATGTTCAAATATTTATACGTTTTTTAAAAATAAATATTCCAATAACTTCGAATTACTCGTTTTCTAAAAATGTTATATAATGAGGGTTCAGTTCAGTCAATATATCAAATGTCCTAATTGGATAACCGTGTCTTAACCAAAGTTGCCAAGGTCCTTCTGCCTACCGACACCCATGTGCCCAGCGTTAAGCTAAAAAAATGTAAAGTAAACTATATATATATATATATATACACTAAAATGTGTATATATATAATTTACTTTACATTTTTTTGAGGCCTGTCGTGGCGCAGCGGCACAAGCGTGTGACTGTAACCGATAGGTTCTGGGTTCGATCCCCAGTCGAAGAAATGAAATATTAAATATTTTCAATTTAAATATTTAGTGATTCATTTCTTCGCTCTGGTAAAAAGACAAAGCGCGGCGTTGAATTCCGCCACTCAACACGCAATGCCTCAAATTCGGCGGAACGTAGAGAACGGAAGTGGAACGGAGTGTCTTAACACTAAGTTCCCGGGTTCCCTCTGCCTACCCTGCCTCGTGCAGGATACAGCGTGAAGCTAAAAAAAATATTAAAATTTTACAATGTTACATTACAATAGCAAATTACAAAATATTGATTTAAATGTGTCTGTTGGAGATGATAATGGCATATACATTATACGATATACTGGGGCATGGATTTTATTAGTTTTTAATCTAAGCACAAATGTATGGAATATCAATTTCAATTATTGATGTTAATGAATATTACGCAACAAAATCTTTTTTATATATGGGTATCCGAATAAAAGAGGGATCGATTTTTTAAATTACTACTACTGTTTCACTTTCCAACCCCACAGTATACAAGCTGAGATATGACTTACCATCAGGATACGCTCGTTTGCTTTGTCTTTTCTATTAAAAAAAAAGTATTTTTTTATATATAACTATTCCAAGTTATACCGAACCTGAGTCGATTTTACGCATACGTGAAGTCAACTGGCTCTTAATTTTACTTACTATATTTATATAATTGATATTTTAGGGATCCGTAGGTACCTTAAACAGAAGAAACGAAAATCTTGTAGGATTACTTTTTAGCCCAGAACATTTGTCTAGATATCTCGTGGAGGTATCAAACTGGAATTAATGTTAATTTACATATTTCATACCAGTCAAGCTTTTATGTCAACACATTTAAAAGATACGAGCACGATCACCACTTCCCTTGGATCTGCAGTTATAAATATTAAACGAAGTGCGAACTTACAAGAAATATACATGCAAAAATTTGAAAAGAAGTAACAAATTGACATTTTTTAAAAAAATAATAATGACTAACCTATATTAGTAGTTAATTTCTTAAAAAAATAGTGACCCCTTTTATAAATTGTACTTTCCCTTGACCTACAATCCTAAAATTAGTACGGAACCGTCAGTGGACGTGTCCTACTCGTACTTGCCAGCTTTTGTTTTAACTTAAAACATCTGCCTACATCAGAGGAGGCAGAAGTAGCCTGAAATTCAAAAGTAATAAAAGAAGTATTAAAACACTTTCTCCACTTTAACATTAACAATATATGGTATTTATTACATATATACGTTGAAAAGTGGTGAACTCGGTTGAATTACGGAGGCATTGTGTGTTGAGTGGCGGAACTCAACGCCGCGCGTTGTCTCTTATCAACTACATATGCAGGAAATGAAAATATTAATTATTTCATTTTCTTGAGTAGGGATAGATGCCATATGAAATAACGCTGCGTTTAGTTCCACTATTTTACTCGAATTAATTCTACATATTTATTTCAGTGGGTTCCACGCTGGGTTGCACCAAATGTATTGACATTCGCCGGTTTTCTACTAACAGTGTTAGATTTTCTTCTGTTGTCGTACTATGATTATGATTATTTAGCGGCGACCTCTAGGGTGTCTAACGAAACGTCTTCAGAGCCACTCAAAGGTCACACGGAGGTCATCCCACAGTCACTGTGGTACTTGCTCGCCGTGTTCTTGTTTTTAGCTTATACTTTGGGTATGTATATCTTTTTAACTCACTAAGCTTCACGATGTATCCCGCACATGGTAGGGTAAGCAGAGGGAACTTGGGAACCTAGTATTAAGACACTCCGTTCCACTTCCGTTCCCCACTTTCCGACGAATTTATTAAGGCATTGCGTGTTGAGTGGCGGAACTCAACGCCGCGCTTTGCCTTGTAGCCAAAGCGAAGAAATGAATTTCCTCGAGTGGGGATCGAAACCACAACCTGTCGTTTACAGTCACACGCTTAGGCCGCTGCGCCACGACAGCTCTCATCGTTTTTAACTTTTTTATTTATATGTATATATATATATATACATATATATATATATATATATATATATATATATATATATATATATATATATATATATATATATATATATATATATATATATATATATATATATATATATAAATATATATATATATATATATATATATATATATATATATATATATATATATATATATATATATATATATATATATATATATATTTATAAAGGATTGATGATCTTAGACTTAAATTGTGATTTTCCTAATAAAATAACATTATAGTGGCATCTTACAAATTATAACTGAACAGTTTTTTTATATATTTTAATTTCTTCTTCTTTTCAGCTCCACGCTGTATCCCGCACTTGACAGGGTAGGCAGAGGAAACATGGGAACCTAGTATTAAGTCATATCTTTCTCCACTACCGAAACGTCTTAAAACATCACGTCTTGCCTTGTAACTGGCGGAACTCAACGCCGCGCTTTACCTTGTTATTTAGGATGTCAGTTAATATTCTTTCCTTTTTTTTAGATGGCATAGATGGTAAACAAGCTCGTAGGACCCAAACATCAGGTCCTCTGGGTGAGCTATTTGACCACGGATTGGATTCGTACTCGGTATTCTTTATACCCGCCTGTTTGTACTCCATTTTTGGTCGTCTCGATTTCTCTATTTCGCCTATAAGGTAATTTAAATTTAGTTTATTTATAAATATTTTTGTTTTTCTGTTCAATGCAATAATATGATAAAGAAAATCGTTTTTGTGATTAAAAAAAAAATTCTAAAAAGTATAAAATCCTACTGATACGACACTCCGCTCTGTTGTTTTTATAGATATCGTAGTATTGTAAGTTAAGCTTTTTAACTATAACTGTTAACAATACTACTTACTTAGCTTCACGCTATATTCCGCATATAGCAGGGTAGGCAGAAGGAACTTGGGAACCTATTGTAAAAACACTCCGTTCCGTCCCCACGTTCGCCCTGCCGAATTGGAGGCATTGCGTGTACGTGTTTATTATACATATCGTTCTAGCGTGTTTTTTCTTATATACGTATATGGTTTTAAAATAAATTAGGGAAAATTAGTTGGATTTACTGTGGTTTTTTTATTTCGGTGTCACGCTGTATCCCGCACATAGCAGGGTAGGCAGAGGGAACCTGAGAACATAGTAAAGATTTTGTTAAGTCACACCCGTTCTCAATCTTTTACAAATTTGGAGGTGCTGTGAATTGAGTGGCGTAACTCAACGCCGCATTTTGCCTCTTTACCAAAAACAGGAAGTGACAATATTAAATATTTAATTTTCTCGATTGGGCACAAAATAATAATAATAAATTAAAAATGCTACAAAAACCTTTACGTGTTTAATGGACGGCCCCAAAGTAAAAATAATATTTAAAAGAAGAAAGAAACCTGAAAAAAACGATTAATTATTAAATTAATTATTTTTTAACATTTTTTATGATTTTTACAGAATGTATTACGTGATGTGGAACCTGTTATTGAACTTTTATCTCAGTCACTGGGAGAAGTACAATACTGGTGTGCTATTTTTGCCGTGGGGCTACGATTTTAGTATGTGGGTGAGTTATAACAGCTATAAATAATAATTAAATACAGCTTTACTGTGTATCCCGCACGTGGTAGGGTAGGCAGCGGGAACTTGGGAACCTGGTGATAAGACACTCTGTTACTGTTAAGACACTTTTGATTTTCCATTGAATTTTAGGCAGTGTGTGTTGAGTGGTGGAACTCAACGCCGTGTTTTGCCCAGTTTCCAGAGCGAAGATATGAAAATGTTTAATTTTTTCGTGCCACGATGGTCTTTTAGAAATTATAATTAATTTAATTTTCTTTTTCAGACATCAACATTCGTGTTTCTTTGGACAGGCGTTAAAGGGACCGGTTATTATAAGAAATATTTGTTTGGAAGCTACACTTTGGCCAATGCGTTTGAGTGGTTGATTTATGGTACTGGCGTATTTACGAATTTACCGGTCTCTTTGTATAATACCTATCAGTGAGTATGTTATACTGTTGTTAATAATTGATATTTTTTTTTCAGTTTCACGATGTATCCCGCCTATGGCAGGGAAGGCAGTGGGAACTTAGGAACCTATTGTTAAGACACTCTGTTACGTTGCTTACTTTCCAACGAATTTGAAGCAACGAACAAAACTCAACGCCGCGCTTCACCTTTATTACCAGAACGAATAATATGAAAATATTCAATATTTAACATTTCGATTTGGTATCGAACCCACAACCTGGCGTATACAGTATACACTTCCATAATATTTCCACAGATCGTACAAACTGAAGACGGGCAAGATGAGGTGTTTCTCGGAGGCGGTGCGGCCGCTGTGGGCGCCGCTGGGCGTGTTCGCGGCCGCGGCGCTGTGGGCGCGCGCCGCCGACCCGCGCGCGCTCTTCCTGCTCGTCGGCACGCTGTTCAGCAACGTGGCGGTGAGTGCGGCGGCGTGGCTTAACGCCGCGTTGCGATAGGGATAGGTTGTAGCTATATGAATGTCCTCCGCTTTGGTTGCGGATGTGTTTATTGATTGGGACGCTCTTTAGTAGCGTTGCGGTAGTTATTAAATTTACATTTCTTAGCGTAGCTGTACTGTACAATGTACTGAACGCTGTAATACGATAATTTGTATATATATGTGCTAGTAGAAATTAATACTTACCGATGTTGTTTTTGATTATTTTGAAATTTAAATAATATGTGTTCTTAGCGTGGTTTAACGCCGCATTATATTGAGTTATATGTAAATGTTATCTTAGTGCATATTAATATTGGACCGCTTATACGTACCGTGTTCTATGAATCATAGTGTGCTTACTAGTAACCTTAGAATGTTGTTTTTCTTGATCGAAACTCTTAAGTTTTTTATTTTGATAATATATCATTTAAGGCACTGTCGTGGCGCAGCGGTACAAGCGTGTGACTGTACACGACAAGTTCGATCCCCACTCGAGGAAATTAAACATTCAATATTTTCAATTTAAATATTTAATGTTTTCATTTCTTTGCTCTAGTACAAGATAAAACGCGACGTTGAGTTTCGCCACTCAACACGCAATGCCCAAAATTCTGTCCGCCTAACTGACCATGTGCGGAACAGTGTGAAGCTGAGTGAATGAGAGAGAGAGAGAGAGAGTAAAAAAACGATAATATGTTGTTTCAGTGTCGTCTGATAGTGAGTCAGATGAGTAACCAGCGCTGTGAGGCGGTCAACTGGCTGGTGTGGCCGCTGTGCCTCGTTGGGGGAGTGGCCTGCGCCTTCCCCGAGTACGAACTGCCACTCCTCTACCTGTTGACGACTGCCGCTGTGGTTGCACATGTGCATTATGGGGCTTGCGTGGTATGAACATATATATATAAATATATATATATATATATATATATATATATATATATATATATATATATATATATATATATATATATATATATATATATATATATATATATATATATATATATATATATATATATATATATAATTGTTATACGCTTGTTGCAACGTTATTTATGTTGTTAGCATCTGTGTAGGGACAATTTTTACAAATTTCCGCTAAACAAAGAGAATTTATTTAATATTTTTATATATTTTTTTACACAATAAAATGTTTTGAGGATTTAATTTTTTCAATTTATATAATTAATGTCTTTATTTCTTCCCTCTGATAACAATGCAAAGTGCGGCATTTAGTTCCGCTTAAATTTTGTGGAAATTGGAGAACAGAGCGAAGCGTCTTAACACTAGGTTCCCAAGTTCCCTTTGCCTACCACGTACGGATTACAGTGCGAAGTTAAAAAAAAAAGAATTATTAATACATTTTAGTTCTTTATTTATATATATATGGTTTTATAAAAAAAATACAAAAAATTACAGGTACGTCAGATGTGCGATCATTTCCGAATAAGCTGTTTCCACATAAAGCAGAGGTCAGATTGACTCTTAGAAGACAATGCGTGTTAAATAACATAATATTATTATTATTATGCCTTTTAATTTTTGTGTCGACTTTTTTTTTATAGAAAAAAGATACGTTTATAATTTAGTTTTTTAATCTGTATTTTTTTTTTGTAAATGTTATCTGTGACTTTTTTTATATATATGTATGATATTACGTCTCGTATTTCAAAATATTGTTTAATTTTCAATAATAAATTGGAAAATATTCATTTTTTTTTCAATTTCGTAGCGGAAGTATATATATACGGTGCTATTTACAGCTGTTTAGCATATTAATCAAGGATAGGGTGTTGGAATTCCGCTCTCTGCAATAATTTTATATATATATATATATATATATATATATATATATATATATATATATATATATATATATATATATATATGTATATGTATATGTATATGTATATATATATATATATATATATATATATATATATATATATATATATATAGAAAAGTCGACACAGCAATTATATCATGGCATACAACATATAGGTGCTGATTATAACAAAAGTCACTTATTTGTAATAAAAAACATCATAATTTCATATTTTTTCTATACATTTAATTAAAAAAGCAATAGTAATTAATTTATAGTAATTTTTTTCAGCACTTTTGTTGTTTTTATTTTAATATATTATGTTATTCTAAAATGTGTACATAAGCAAAAAAAAACTTAATTTATTTAAAAAACTACATATTAAATTCGGTTATATTGAATTTATTTTGACACATCAACATCGGCCATCTTGTTTTTTTTTATTATCTGTGTACACATTTTTTTGTCTGTTCGTAGCGCGCATTGTCTATGATTTCCTTTTTTAAATTCTTTTGAAAGAATTTGTATTATTATAATAGGTTTTAAGATTATATTTTCAGTGTATTTTCTTATATTACTACGTAAAGGAATACGCAATACTGCGATGTCTTAATATATATAGTAGAAAGAAAGGATACTGTTTTTTTTTTAATTATGTAACAATATTTATATATGTACTATTTATTTTTCAATATTTAATAATATTGCTTTATTTTTTTTTTATATTTCCTTGAGTAGGTTTCGGTTGATAATCCTGAATTCCCTTATTTTTTGTATGAAATTATATTTTTTTTATTTATAATTAATCTAGAATAACAAAAATATTCAAATTAATTATGACTATATAATATTAATTTTTGTTTTATTATTGTGTTACAATCTTTTTGTTTCTTGGTTTTAATTTAAAAGTATATTTTTTTTAACTTTTAACTATAAAACGGAAAACGATACTGTAGCATTCAATAGAAAATTACATAATTATGCTTATTTTAATCTTAATATTAGGTTCCCAAGTTCTCTTCTGCTCAGTTATTAGAAAATATTCACAATTTATTGTTTAAACAATGTTGATATTAATTCTTGATATTATTTATTAATTGAAAATATTATATGTAGATTCGTTTTAGTTAGAAAAATACCGCCTGTCGTCCGTCACACTCACAGTTAGTAATTATATTTAATTGGTATTAAGTATTATATGTTTAACCACCGATATTTATAAACAAATTGCCTTATTAATAATATATCTAGATTTGTTTATGTTCACGGGTTCAAATCGTATTAAGGGAAAAAATTCCGCTAGTTAAATTGTATCGCCTATAAATGAACAAAAAGTGGTATGGAGTATCAGAAAATGTGTTAATTAACTTTGTTTTATACATATTAAACTTATTGTACGCGGCGTTGAGTTACGCCACATAACTTATATGTATGTCCCGAATTAAGCATTTGCTAAGCTTTATATTGGTATGAATGATAAATAGATTAGAACTGGAAAAAACTTTTAACAATAAAGTAATTTCTTTGGACAAAAGAAAATTAAAGTAATAAAATATTTAAATATTTACTACACCATATATTCAATCCTTATAGATGTCGTTTACGCGTTATAAAGTTTGTGTTATTTCCGTTATTTCATTGAAATCAGCGTTATGTCTATGGTATTGATTTGTTGTTTTTGTACTGCATAGTCAAACACTTTTTTTTTATTTTATAATTTCATTTTTCATATTTGATAAATTGAAAATAAAACAAAATATTAAGTATTAAATTGTGACGCTGCTATCATTACAAGAGGTGGAGGCTTATTTTTAAAACAGGGCAGACCAGTGACGTCATCTCAAACACACACACACACACACTAACCTCACACGTAATCCTCACAGCACACACGCACACACACACACACAAGCAAATGTGACAAGCAAATCTAATTAATTAAAACATGACATATCCTTCCGTTTGAAAATATCCAGTATTATTATATTATCAACTAATCATTTTGCTTTGAAGTGTTTTTTAATTATTTTACTATTAAATAGTATTAAATATAAAAAAAAACAAGTTTCTTTTTAAACTTTTAGACTTTTTATATATATGTATATACATATATATAAAAAGTCTAAAAGTTTATATGTATATATATATATATATATATATATATATATATATATATATATATATATATATATATATATATATATATATATATATATATATATATATATATATATATATATATATATATATATATATATATATATATATGTTTTTTCATCAATTAATATTAGTTATAAGCTGTTTTATAGAATCTGATTTTTAATTAAAAATTACACATTGTATTGTAATAATTTATTAATTATTTTTTGTATATGTGCGTATTCCTTTAATTGCAATATTTTACCAATTTAGATATTATTCTTAATCTGTTTAAATTTTATTGGTATGATGTATTGTTTTTTAAATGTATATTTTCGTTCATATCAATTCTTGGCTGAATTTCAATACTAATATATTCAGCTCTGAATGTTTCATAAAATATCCATTTCATAAATATTTCATCTTAATGCTAATTTATTTATATATAATTATGTAAAACTGTTTTTTTTTTACATTATTTCAATGAATGGATCTGTAACTTGTGAGTTGTGAAATTGTAATATTGTATTTAGATATAACTATATGGGGAAAGTTCACCAACATTTCCCCAAAAAAAAAAAAAGAAAAAATGTTATGCATAAGTAAATTTCCCCATTTTTGAGGTAATTTTGGTCCTTCGAGCCGGATCGTAGTGAGAATTTTGACGGAATTCAATGTTGTAACATGTTCTTCCTAATCTGCCTTGACGTGAATGTGATAGAACTTGTAGCAAATAGCTGAACAGCTAGTTATAATATCGCTTTTACACACGACTGACACTGTCACTTGCTTCGCGACACATTTGTATTTACGTGGAAATTAAACTCATTTCAAATATTTACCTTGTTTCATTTAAAATTTCCTATGATTTTTTCATTTTATTTTAAATTACCTTAAGTCAATATGTTTTTTTTTTTAGCTTCACGCTGTATCCCGCACGAGGCAGGGTAGGCAGAAGGAACCCGGGAACCTAGTGTAAAGACACTCTGTTTCACTTCCGTTCCCCACTTTCCGCCGAATTTGAGGTATTGCGTGTTGAGTGGCGGAACTCAACGCCGCGCTTTGCCTTATTATCAGAGCGAAGAAATGTAACATTAAATATTTAAATTGAAAATATTAAATATTTCAGTTCCTCGACTGGGAATCGAACCTAGAACCTGTCGGTTACAGTCACACGTTTGTGCCGCTGCGCCATGACCGGGCTCAAATATGTTGATTTTATTATACACTATCTTAGAAGCAAAGTTGTTTTTAAACAAAAAGAGGTATATATAAAAAAATATTACAATAAATGTAAAATGGGTCTAATCAAAATACTCTCATATATTGTGGAACTTGTTTATTCAGAAAAAATATTATAGCCTTTACAAAAACGCCTTAAAAATATGTCTATTTCTTAAAGTACACCATAATTATTCTTTTAAACCGAAATCATACTGTAAATTAAAATAATTATTTATTTCAAGTAATATGATGAAAGATTTACATATTTTTCTTTATTTTGAACAAAAATAATTAAAGAATTAAAATAAAAAAGGTGACATATTTTTTTTAAAGGTATTTAATTAATCTTTATTTTACTATAATCTTAGAAGCCAATGCGTTTTGGAACAATAACATGTATAGAAATTTGTTTATTTAAAAAAGATATAATTTGTGTATTAAGAAAAAATATTTCAGTCTTTGTAAAAATGCATTTGAAAAATGTCTATTTTTTAAAACGTAATATAATTTATTATAACAAATTGAATGAGATATAAAAATGATCAAAGATATAAATGAAAAAGGCGATATATCGCATTTATAGATTTCAGCTTCACGCTGTATCGCGCACACGGCAGGGTAGGCAGAGGGAACTTGGGGACCTAGTGTTAAGACACTCCGTTCCATTTCCGTTCGCTGCCGCCGAATTTGAGGCATTGCGTGTTGAATCGCGGAACTCAACGCCGCGCTTTGCGTTGTTACCAGAGCGAGGAAATGAAACCATCAAATATTTAAATTGAAAATATTAAATATTTCATTTCCTCGATAGGGGATTGAACCCACAACCTATCGTTTACAGTCACACGTTTGTGCCGTTTGTGATATATATATTTATATGTGTATCTTCAACGTTTTTTTCATAATTCATTCAATATAATATATCTATATGTATATTTACACTATAATAAACTAATTTTCTAAATGTATTATTTACACTAATCATATTGTGTTGTCAATCATTTTCTTTATATATTCAGCTTTAATTCGCTCCCTGTCTGCAACGTCAGGTAAGTACGGAGTTAAACCTCGTGCTCTCCTATCTTTTGTCACTTTACCCTAAAATATGTTATGAAATTAAATCATTATAATATTTTTAATTAATAACTCAAACAATAAAATGCTATTTATTATTATAATATTTATTAGCGGCAGTTGTGTTATGGCATGGTATTCCACTTCAAACACACAAGTCACGGGTTTGAACCATGTTCGAAGATGAGACAATGTTTCTATCATCTATAAGAAGTTAATCATTTTTAGTTCTAATAAGAAGATAAGGTAGTGTGTTTGTTCCCTTTGCCTCATCTGCTACATGGAGATTTTTTTTTTATACTTTATTCATTAATGTTTTAACATTTATTTCAATGTAGTAAATAAAAAAAAAAACAATATATTTACCCAGAATTTTTTACATGTATTGTAATTATCAAAATATTCTTCACATTTTTCTTGTACAAAACCATTTTTATTCAAACATTGATAAGATTGTTCTTGCTCCTAAAATGTAGATGTATATAAAAATGTTATTTTTAACTATAATTTACCATGTTGTGGCATATAGGGACAGTTTTTTGCTATAATCATTATTGTTGTGTTTACTTAAAATTAATTATTTTCATATTCCTGGTCTAACAAAACAAGGGATGGTGTTGAGCTACGCTACTTAAAGCAACAGTGTCAGATTTATAAAAACTAATACACGAAAATTTTTGTTGAAACAGAGATACCAGTTAACCTTCAAAATTAAAAGTAAAGCAAAAAAACTTAAAATAATAGAAGGATGTGAAAAAAATCCAATAAGTCATTATATAATAATAATATACATTATGTAAGAATATAGTCAAAAGTTATACTTTTAATAATTAATTCATGACATTACAGATTTAAATATAAAAATAAATACATATTAAAATATAGTCATGGAATAAATAGGTACGTAAATAAATATTTACTTGTACAGGAAAAATGTAAATATATGCCTCTGTATCAGTATAACTGTACGAGACAATAAGCAACCAACCTTGAGACAAGGATTAAAACGCTCTGCGTCCGAATTCTTTAAACTCATTTTTATCTTACTGTTTTACATATAAATAATATATATTTAAATATAAATTTTATGTCATTATCATATGATTTATAAGTTATAAATTATAACAAAAAGTACCGATAATGAAATGTCAAAATCGATTCAGTTTAGAAATCAAGTATAAGTATTTTTCTTATTACAATACTCTTTTAAAAATAATTAGAAGTTCATATTTCATTATTTATTACAATTTAAAATTAATATGTATGTGTATAAGCCATACAAAACGATTTTATGACTTATTGAATATACAAAACGATTTTAAATAATATTTACATGATAAAAATAGTTATAATACATACGTAGAATGAAACGGAACTATTCGTTCTTTATGAAACTACCTTTTCCAATAACAACCAATGAAACTTGTCGCCTTTCGAACAAAATATCGCTACGATTAGTCAATTATTACTAATGCACGAAATATTTTGTAAACGAAACACAACGGACCAAAAATTACGACGCGAGTGTAGTGTCGAATGAACAAACAGCCTCATTTATTTGAAACTTTTTAACATTTTTATACAATGTGTTTTTCTTGAAGTGCCTCAATATATAACTATTAGTGTAAACGTGTCGGTGTTTTAATAAATGCTTTCGAGATGTCGAAGAACAAAATCGCGGCTCGAATCGACAGTCAAAATGTTGAAGTCAAAACTAAGGTATGTGGGAGCAAATTTCTAATTTCCTTACCTATAACGAACTTTAATAAAATTATTTAGAAGTATTTTACGCAAGAAAAGATATACTTCAACGTATTTGAGCTGTGTATAATATAATATTGTGTATAAAAAGTTAATTATCACATCTTCGAGTTTAAGGTATTGTTAATTTGCTGGTAATGGATGTAATGAAGAGCTCTAATTGAAAATCTAACGGACTAATTAAGAGTTACGTTAGTTCAGCTACTTGTTAACCATATCTAAATAGTTTTCACATACGAAAAACGAACATTTCTTTTTATATGACTGACTTATTGTCAGTTGAGATGTTTGTAAATACTTTGAATACTTAACATAAATGAACACATTATTTCTTATTTAAATGTTGAAATTTAAATAACTTTTAGATATTTTATTCATATAATAAAATGTAAGGAATATTTTTTTTTAACTAACCAGCAAATTATATAATTTTATCGATAATAGTAGATAAACAAATATTTTACTGAATTAAAAAATACATAAAACTTGATTTAAAATTGTATTTTAGTTAAATTTACATACATATTTGTCGGTGATTATTAACTGTGTAATCTTAATTGTTACTATGACAAAACTGATCACACAGTTCTAATCGCTATTCATTTAAAAAAACATTACTCATTAAAGCAATTTTATCATCTTTACAAATAATCTAAAGCTTTATAAAGTTAAAAAGTGAATACAGAATAGGATATCATATAACATTATTTATCACAGCAACGGTCTAAACTTTACTCTTCCAATTTTTTTGTATTGCACCATTGAAATACATTCTAGAAATTAACAATTTTATCTGGCAGAGAGAAAACAGAATAGACAACTTTGCTGCTATACTTTTCTCGTCTACTTCTGTTTATATACAAATTACGACCAAAACCTATATTAGTTGAATTTGTTCCTGATTTTGATAATATTTAAACATATATATTTTCCACGGATTTGTAAGTTCAATGTGAGGTTATAGTTGTTAAGCTATAAGTTTTATTTTATAAACAAGATAATTGTGGATACAATTTGATTTTGATTTTGAGATTTTGCATGGGAGAGTATTTATATTTAGCTTTTATCAACGACCAACTCTAAGAAGACACCATGGTATGAGTCCTACAATGTTATATGCCTTAATTCTGGAAGAAAGTGGAGGGCAGAGCTGTCTTTGCAATTTGTAAAGCATGAACATACAAATATATATATATATATATATATATATATATATATATATATATATATATATATATATATATATATATATATATATATTTAGCTTTTTATTTCTACAATAATAATAATTTGTGACTAAGATATAAATGTAAAGTAGGTCAAAATATATCAAAAAATTATGATATAATCTATTCTCTTGCAGTTTGACGCAGAATTCAGAAGATTTTCGCTCAGCAAAACAGAGAAACTTAAATATGAAGATTTTAAGGCCTTAATAGAGAAGTTATATAGATTACACGATGTTGCCTTCCTAATAAGCTATACAGACCCAAGAGACGGAGACCTGTTGCCCATAAACAATGATGATAATTTAGCTAGGGCTCTACTAACGGCCAAACCTTTGATCAGGGTTATTATACAAAGGAAAGGTAAGAGATTTTTTGCTTAATATTTTCTTATGTAAAAAAGTTATTGAAGGAAAGCCTATAGTTAAAGCACTTTTTTCTCAGCTAATATTGACTAACTGCTTTAACTATTTTTTTAAACAGTCTTTGACCCATTACTATAATAAAATAAATCAAAGCAAATTGTTCCCCAGAGTGGGAATGAAACCTATACCTATTACAAACCATGTGAATTTGTCATAATAACTTCTAAAGTAAGATGATAATATATTTCAATTTGTTTACTTCAGTTTAGTGCCTTTCTTTAATAACATTTAAATATATACTTACATATAATCTGAAATTATTATATTCCTCTCCTTATTAGATATAGAATGAAAGTATTTTATTGTTAAAGAAATTTTAGAAATCCTCAATTTTGCTTTTATTTGTCTCTTTTTGAAAATTAAATTTTCATATACCAAAACTTAAAAGTTGTAATGACTTAACTAACTTAACTTAGCTTCACGCTATATCCCTAGCGGGGTAGGCAGAGAGAACGGAGCGCCAAACGCTACGGTCTCGGCATACCTCTTTCGCCAAGTCCACTGTCATCAACCTCTTCATACATGCCCTCCGGGGGGTCCTCATGCTTTTTACGTGACCTTCCTCCAATATCGTCGATACTGTGTTTTCGAAGGTCAACCGAGGTCTCCCCCTCCCTCTCTATTACCACTTACTTTTCCTTCATAAATCTTTTTTACCATTCTTTCTTCACTCATTCGCTCGACGTGCCCAAACCACCTGAGCATGTTCTTCTTCATTCTCACTGTGACAAAGTTGTAATGATTTTTGTTATAATAGTTTTTCTAACTAAATTATGAATTTAAGTCACAATATGCAAATATTCAATTCCAAAGATTCTAATTTGAATAAATTAAGGAATCAAATGTGCATTCATATAGCATATATTTTTTTTCTTTAACAATGACTTACATTTTACAACTAATATAATATAGCATTGTTCATCAACACTTTGTATTTTGAGTTTGTTTACTAACATGGCAACTTTTTAAGACTGTCACACATGCAATTATATCTTTTGGCATGAGCCTTTCTGAATTTTTGTGCAAATTATACATGCGGAAAGATAATTAAAAGTTGAAATAAAACAACTTACTGTGGGCAACAACTCAATGACTATACTTTATGACTGGAAGGTTTATACAGAGTGTTTTGACGCTAAGAATGAATAAAAAAAATTAAAAGAGCCTTTTTGGCTTCTCGATGTATCCTCCATATAGCTACGTAGCCAGATGAAAACTATGGTTAAAACAATTTATCTCTTTACACCGAATTTTATATACTGTGTTGAGTGGCGGAACTTAACGCCGCGCTGAACCTATGACCAGAGCAAGGAATTCCTTCCACCAAGTGGAAACGAACATTCTACCAGTTGTGTTTACACAAAGATGTTTGTCACTAAGCCACGAAGCCTCAAAATAACCTGTACATACAATTATTGTAATATAAAATTTAAACATTTGGTGAAGTGTACAATATGTTTTAGACAAAAGTGACCCCTATAACTTAGTGGTTAAGGTTCACGTAGATATGGTGTTCAAATCGGATATGATCGCTATTATGGCGTCCTATTAGCATAGAATGCGACACTCCTATATTGTATTGTTGACTTGTTGAATTGACTATTGTGTTTTTTTTTTATCTGATTATATTAAAAGTAGTTAGAAGTTTGAAGTTTGTATGTATGTCATTTTAATTATGGCTGGCTTATTTTTTTACATAGAAAATATTAAATAAATTTGAGTAAAATAGCTGTGGTTGAGGGCTGTAGCGGCACTGGAGGTATGAATGTAGACGCAGCAGGTCATAGGTACGATTTCCATTCGAAATTTTTCAAATTTTTCTATTCTATTCTCTAAGCTTCACGCTGTATCCCGCACGAGGCAACCCGGGAACTAATTATAAACTAGTGTTAATATAACCTAGTGTTAAGACACTCCGATCCACTTCCGTTCGGTTATTTTCCAATTAAATATTTAATGTTTTCATTTCTTTGCTCTGGTACACAAGGCAAAGTGCTGCGTTGAGTTCCACCTCATAAATGTCGAATAATTTTAACACCATTAGAGTAAAGTACGATACGTATAAAAAACTAAATTTACTATAATGGCGATCTTGTCAATTTAACTTGTTAACTTTTAAGTCAATTGTAACCGTTGTTTAAGGCTATCTCGTAAGTATGTAGTATTTTTTTCTTATCGGCAATGATAAAAGATATATTTACATAATATTTAACCTCATTCATAAAGAGGATAAACGTGTAGCGTAAATTATTTTAAAAATGTAGCCGCAATTAATGTATTTTTTTTTAATTTTACACTATACAATGAGTTATTTTTATAATACAGAGATATCACAAAAATGGTAATTGCGGTAACGGAAGTAAAATTGAGGCCTGTCGTGGCGCAGCGGCACAAGGGTGTGACTGTAACCGACAGGTTGTAGATTCAATCCCCACTCAAGAAAAATAAATATTTAATATTTTCATTTCTTCGCTCTGGTACAAAGCAAAACGCGGCGTTAAGTTCCGCCACTCAACACGCTATGCCTCAAAGTCGGCGGAAAGTTGAGAACCGAAGTGGAACGAAATGTCTTAACACTAGGTTGCCAAGTTCCCTCTGCCTAACATGTCACGTGCGGGATACAGCGTGAAGCTAAGTGATATGAAACTGTACTAATTCTGTATTTGATATTATGACGCCGTATATTACTCGTAGATTAGATATTTTTTTTAATTGCACATTGTACCCCTTACATAGCTAGGTAGGCGGATCTCTTAGCACAGAGACACTGCTTATTGAGAGGCGGTGGATGGCCGCAATTTGTCCGGTTACCATACCGAGGAAATGGAATTAATTTATTCCCACGAGTGGAAATCGAACCCCTAAAGATAAAATCCTGAAAAAAATTATACGCTTTTCCAATTAATATTTTCCATCCAAAGTGTGGAATAACACTTTAAAAATAGTAAATATATTAAATAAATAGCGTTCTCTCTTGCTTAACGATAATTCTAATGATTTGTCTTTGGGTAGCGAAAATTTGTTAAAATCTCCCTTAACTTAGATGCTAACAACCTAAATACGTTGTAACAAGCGTATAAGAATTTCGAAGTAAATTGATAAGAACGTATAGCTTAGTTGGTCAGAGCGCTTGGACGGTTTGCAAGAGGCGCGGGTTCAAATATTTATACGGTTTTAAATTTAGTAATTATTATTATATTATGTATTGCTTTCGCAGTTCGAAGATTTAAAATTACGTTACGAACTTATAACTATTTACTTTTTTCAAATATACTTCTGTACTGAGAAGAATACTCTCCTTAATACTAAGCTAAAAAGTGTTTGAAATATTTTCACAAAAGCATTACAATATTGTGTAATAATTTCTCTACGATGGACAGCCTAGCTAAAATACTGTTAATTTAATCTCGTATACGCAACAGAGCGCATCGCTTTTACAAATGTGGGTATGTTCAACGCGCATATATGTCTATTATAAAATGAAAAAAATGTTAAAGGTGTTAAAAGCCTAGTGGTGCAAACAAAAAAGTAAATAAGGAGGGTGTGGGTTCGACTCTCAATCGCAAAAGCTGGGAAATTCATTATTTCCGCTCTAGTAATGCAAAGTGTCTTTCGAATTAGAAAAGTGCCACTGCTTTACTATAAAATATGAAGCTGGAAATTAAAAATAATAATAAAAATAAATTTGACATTATCTCAGTTTGCTTTTTGAAATTACATTGAATGAAACAGATCAACGGATCAACAAGAAGAACGGATGTAGGGGAAAGTCGGATGTATTGTAACAATTTTCAATATTTATGATTTATCTCTTAAGCTGTCCAAATAGATAGATTTAGAAAATATATTATTTGAACAATATGTTTATTTATTTATATGTTTCAAGTTATTAAAACTTTAATTAAACAGTAATAATAATAATAATTAAACATAGATATAATAATTAAACATAGAATCAACAAAATTATATTTTACGTAACCGAACAACTTTCTGAAAGTTTTACTTTTTAAAAATTAACAAAAAAATAAGAAACCTAACGAAAAATATTAAAGCGTTTGGCTTTTATAATGTAGTATAGTATTGTTAATTATGTATTAAAATTAAATTTTCTTTTAAAGGAAATTTTAATATTGGCAGTGTAAATATAAACGGTTTTTTTTATGGATAAGACACGGCTAACGAACGTACGGGTCACCTGATGGTAAGTGATCATCGCCGCCCACGGCCCCGTGTAATTTACTAGGAGGAGCGTTGCCGGTCCTTTAGACGGATGAGCACCGGGGCCCGGCATTATCCAATGCGAAACGCAGTGGCCGAAGCCACTTACTTAACGCCAGATTTAAAAGCCCATGCGTGTTGCCATTGCTGACAACGTGACTCTCCCACACGTACTTTGTCGCCTCTTACGACAGCATCAGTACCAGGGCGATCCTATTCTAAGCTAGAATCACACGGCAAAACTGTCATTTAGTAAGAAATTTAGAGGTGGTACAATTTATCCTGCGGTACAATATTCCCGACTCTCCCTTATACGTCAATGTGTTTTTTTATCTGCATAATTGGAGTTTTGACATACTGAGTACTTAACTATAGATAAATAATAATAAAAAAATATTATCTGACATCTGTACTGACAAGAAATCACTTTGTTTATCTTGTTTTTACTTGAATAAGCATTCTTTGAAAGTAAAAGGAAAAATTAGTCAAAAGACATACCATTTTCTCCAGTTTACATAACGTATAGGTTAGTGGAATTCGATGCCACTCATTTTTTTTTTCAACCCTTAAAAAGGGATCAAACTGACAACTATCGCAATTCGACTTCCCCGAGCCATGATGCCTTATTCTTTTTTTTATATAGGAAATAGAAATTGTTATAGCAGACCTATCCATACTTGAAAATCCAACAAAGGTCAAACCACTTTTCCTCGACAAAAGAGCAGATTCGAGAGCCTTCGTTTCAATCTACCTAAGTTATATGGCCGTGACACAAAATTTCCTAGATATATTACGTTAAAACTAGATAACGATATTAGAAACATTTTTCATACATATATTTATAACTAGCGAATCGCCCGCGGCTTTGCTCGCTTGAATTAAACTATTATACAGATTTATTTTAAGAATAGATATAAAGATAAACACTTTTACTATGTTTTAGAGTGTTATTCCACACTTAGGACAGAAAATACTAAACTTAAACTTAAAAAGCGTATAATTTTTTTTTGAACGAAGCAGGATTTGAACCCGCGCCTCTGGAAAACCGTTCCAGCGCTCTGACCAACTATATGATATCTAATATTTAAGAATCATAAAGTTCTGCAAATTAGTGTTGAACTATGATTGTACTTTCTTGTAATTTTTACCGACGAAAAAATTATCGAAAGTAAATTTTATAAAAATAAAAAATGGTTATAAGAATGCTATATTTTATAAAAAATAAACATTTTGATTTTTAATTAAAACGTATTTATTATGTTATTATATCAGTTACAGGTCTGTCTATATATACTGGTAAAATTTTAAATTTTACCCAGTAGAGTAAAATTAGGGTATGCAGAGAGAACCTACACTCAGTTCTCCACTTCCTATCAGACTACCGAAGTAATTTGAATTCATGACGTATCGTCAGAAATGGAAGATCCAAAACGTTGAATTTATTTCGTCCTTGTGAAAATTTTGTTCTATCGCGTCGGTTTTTCTTCATGCCACGATATTTCCTTTTCTTATTAGTATTTTTACAGCTTCACGCATGAAGCAGGGCAGGCAGAAGGAACCTGGGAACCTGCTGTTAAGACACGTTCTCTACTCTCCGCCGAATTCTCCGTCATTTCGTGTTGAGCGGCGGACACCGCGTTATAGCCTCGTTATTAAAACAAGGAAATGAACGTATAAATATTTCATTTTTCCAAGTGCGCTATTAGTATTTATATCTGTATTATATTATACTATATTCTATATCTCTTGATTCCTCCATTAATAGGTAACGAAGCGTTACTTGCCTTGGCACACGCAGCAAGCCTTATACACTATGTAATTATTAACAATCAGTGTCTTTTTGTATTAAGATTTCAGTGCTTACTGAATATTCTTATCTATGACCAATTACTGTTGCAATATATTAATTATGTAGTTTAAATTTGACTTTTCTATTTCATAGAGAATATTTGGTTTTTTTTTATTATAAGAAGGAAATTTATATAATTATATATTTTTTATTAATTATCAATACAAACAACAAATTCTTCAAAATCTTTATGTAATACATTTCATTTATTTAAATCAAAAAGTATTTCAATGGTTACCATCTTTTTTCTTCGAATTTTAACATCTCATCATTCGATGACTGGAAGGTTAAAGGATATGACGTCATTACGTATTAAGTCCTTTTTTTGCTTCTTTTATATGTTTGAGGCAGCTTAACCATTATAGTTTTAAAATTATGTATTGAAGGATCAACTTAAAAGTTAATAGCAATATTTCTATCTCCCAGATCAGTTGTTGACAGCAAATATGCTTTATCTTTTATTACAATAAATAAATAGTAAAAATTTCATCCTTATTTATAATAAAAGTGAAAAATTGAAAACGATAATTTCAACGTTCATCAGTTTCATTTAAAGCATTATTATTTACAAAATATAAGCGTCTGATTATGTTTTGGTAAAAACAGACCCGAGTTCCTAGTTTGGTAAGGACATACATTACCAAACAAAAAATAATAATTATTAAGTTAACATATCCGAATGGGGATCGAACACACAACCATCGATATTAACACCAGAGCCTTCCCAATATTTTATTTTTATTATAACTTTAATATAATGCGAAACGCAGTGACCAAAGCCACTACTTAACGCCGGTCTAAAATGCCGGGGGTGGTAACAATTCGGTCGAGTCTGCCCATGCGTGTTGCCATTGCTGGCAACGTGACTCTACCACACGCACTTTAGTCGCCTCTTACGACACCATCAGTACCAGGGTGATCCTATTCTAAACCGGGATCACACGGTAAACGCCATGATTTTTAATTGTGCTCTCAATAATTCTCCTTTGTATACAAAGCCATAGATAGGACCTACGCCTACGTAGACGGCAATTGCCGTCTACGTAGATGAAACACTGCTATAAAATCTCCGAATAAATAGAAAGAGTGACGCATCACTAGATCCTCTACGCCAACATTGAAATAGAGATAAAACAATTTACAACAGTAAATTGTCGTACAATATAACTTAATCTCATGTCACACACAGATTAAGGCGTAAGCTCGCAAATCGTATTACCCGCTGTTATCATATTAGGAACGTCATACGCTTTACGCGCCATTTAACATGTTTGTGGAGTTACTGACAAGTAGTTATATGAACAGTGTCGCGTTTTCCTTTATTTCTTTTGTGATTTTTACGCTGTATCCCGCACATGTCAGTGGGAAATTGGGATTCTAGTGTGAAGACACTCTGTTCCGATTAAGGCACTTCCGTTCTCCAATATATTTGAAGCATTTAGTCAATTCAGCGCCTCGCTTTGCCTTGCTACAAGAACGAATAAATAAAAATAAATACAGTAGATATTTCATTCCCTCGAACGGTGATCGATCTTATAAAATAATTTAAAAAAAAAATCTATAAAGTAAAGAAGGAATTTGGGAACGTAGTGTTAGGACACACCGTTCCGTTCCCCACTTTCGGTGAATTTGAGGCATTGCGTTTCTTTTTTTTTTTCAGAAATATTAATATTTCATAATTTCACGAAGAAATATTATCGAAGAAATATTTCATTATCGGTTTATTATTTTATTTTTCGAGGACGCCTGTCATGGCGCAGCGGCACAAGAGTGTGTCTGTAACCGACAGGTTCTGGGTTCGATCCCCAGTCGAGGAAATGAAATATTTAATATTTTCAATTTAAATATTTAATGTTTCATTTCTTCGCTCTGGTAATAAGGCAAAGCGCGGCGTTGAATTCCGCCACTCAACACGCAATGCCTCAAATTCGGCGGAAAGTGGGGAACGGAAGTGGAACGGAGTGTCTTTACACTAGGTTCCCGAGTTCCCTCTGCCTACCCTGCCTAGTGCGGGATACAGCGTGAAGCTATTTTATTTTTTCTCTTCCGCTTTTATTTTTACAACTTGAAGTCTCTCTGTAGTGCTTTCAAAGGTTGAGAACTAGAGTGACAAAGAGGCTAAAATATGGGTTAGGTGACTTTCACCTAGACTACAAGACGTCCTAAATCGCATAAGTATTTGGGGCATGTATGAAATGTAGTAGTCGTCTCTCTATATAGTTCTTTTTTTCATCGCCTCGTTACCGACGTAAAAGAGGGATGTTATAAGTTTATCTTGTCTGTCTGTCTATGGTAATGTAGCTATTTTAGTAGCGGTTTTCGTTGATCCATAGTCATTTACATCGTGGTCGTGCTTAGTTATGTTTTATTAAAATTGGATTTATTAACAGCTTAAGAGCAACATGCCCTTTGCCATTATGAGGTAATAATTTTGTTGGGTTTTTTTTTTAATTTTAATTTTCACAGTTTTTACGTGTAATTTTTTTTAAAATTATACGTTTAAATTCAGTACTAATTACATCCACTTTACACTTTGATCACGTCAGAAGGAAATAACTAAGAATTATGTATGACTAGCACATTTATAAAGTTACATTTGGCGCGATTGTTGTTATATTTTTTGGTTGAATACTTACTAAGAGATAATTAAATAGATTTTAGACATTTTTCCTTTTAACCATCCGCTCGTGAAACTTGTACTGACCTATATAAATAAAACACAAATACAGTTTACAAAGGAAATACTTGGAAGTGACTCAGTGGTTAGACGTGAACTCGATTTGGTAACTTGCATCTACAAGTGTACAAGTCTTTATGCGTAACGTTAGGTCAGTGATTCTCAATCTTTTTTTTTTCCTAAAAAGAAGAACAGATGTTTGAAATAGGTTAACTTAGGTTCCTATTGCGATGTACTGGGGATACTGGGGTTGTGGGTTCGATTCTCAGTTGAAAAAATTAAATACTTAACGTTTTTATTTCTTGCAGTGTTGAGTTCCGCCCAATGCACAATTCTTAATTTCGGCAGAAAATGGGGGACGGGATGTTGCCAAATTCCCTCTGCCTATCCTGCCATATGCGGGATAGAGCGTGAAAGTTTCCTAGATTTGATATTTTTACTACTATTAGCCTCGTTAGTGAGACCTTGGTTATAAACTCAGGACAACACCCACGTATGGATCACGGCCATTGATGAATTAACCATTAACAATGCAAATACACTATTTACTATCTAAATATTTTTCATAGACATTGCATATTGCTTTTTAAGTAATATTATTTTTTTCCAATATGTATTAAATAGATTAAATGATTTATAACAGATGCACAAGAATAAACTGAATACTACTTACACGGAGGATTAGTTAAATATGTTTATTTCCTCAATCTGGTAACAAGTCCACTCAACCTCAAGAATATGGTGAATAGTGGGGAACGGAGTGTTTTAACACTAGGTTTTACTTAACCTGTTAGTTGGATAAAACGTGAATAGGTTCACGCAATATCCGCATAGCAGTGATAAACAATAAAATAATAATAAAACTCAGCTTCACGCTGTATCCCGTACATGGTAGGGTAGTCAGAGGGAGTCATCCCGAACTTGAGAACATAGTGCTTAGACACTCCGTTCCACTTCCGTTCCCCACTTTCCGTCGACTTTGAGGCATTGCGTGTTGAGTGGCGGAACTCAACGGCGCGTTTTACCTGAGCGACGAAATGAAAACATTAAACATTTAATTTGAAAATATTAAATATTTCATATCCTAGAGTGGGGGTTGAACCCACAACCTGTCGGTTACAGTCACACGCTTGTGCTGCTGCGCCACGACTAGACGGCTTCTATATTGTTTGGAAAACAATAACATTTTAATTATTTTTTTAAGGTGACAGCCTCGAAGAACTCAACGGATATGGAACAATGCGGCCTAGAAACATTATTTCTTCAATACTCAGTGGTACCCCAGCCAAGAATAAAGGACTGGCTATATCAAATCCACACGATTTTAGAATGGTACGTATATTTTTTTTTTATTAATTTACTTCGTTTTGTTTATCTCCTCTTTACTTATAGTGTTTAGAAACTCCGTTTTCGGCGGATCTCAACGCCGTGATTTAGGGTCTATTAAAGAGGGAAAACTAATTATTTTCCCGAGTGTAGATCGGCATACAACTCTTGTGTCAATTTTTGTTTGTCTGATATTTTATAACATTTAAAATTGTTGCCATTTTTACATTTAAAATTGAAAATGTATACTTTTAAATTAGACAGACGTTCACACGTTGTGACTAATTAAGCTACACTTTCACATTTCGCTACAGTGAAAATAAGTTGGCGTTAATATAGTAAAACTTTGGTAGCAACTCTCTAGTATTTTATGCGAAATTGCAATATATAAAGTCGTACGCGACACTTTATAAATAAAGAAGAAGAGACATGCCGAGGTAATGAGAGCGCGGTGTTGTGTTCCGCCAATCAACATGAAATAGAAAAATAGAATTAGTAACGTTTCGGTATCTTAACACTGGAGATTATCCCATTTTATAAATTTATTGACAGCTTCACGCTGTATCTTGCACATGGCAGGGTAGACAGAAGAAAATTCGGAACCTAGTGTTAAGATACCCCGTTTTTACCACACTTCCCGCCAAAATTGAAGCATTTTGAGTTGAGTGGCGGAACTCAATACCGGGCTTTACCTTATTACTGGAGCGACGAAATTAAATCTAAAATATTGAAATGACTGATGATTACAATTATTAAAATTGGTTAAAAATTGATACTCCTTTAGTAAACGTATAGAAGTTTTAACATAGCTGGATTCGTCGGCATATGGCACAGTGGGCTAAAGTAATCTGTGTTTTTTTTTTTTTTAATATTTTTCTTTTGCTTTTTGTAGTAGTGTTAGAAAAGTATAAAATTTAGTATGTTAGTTGGTGTATTCTTGTTATTTTAAACATAAAGAGAATCGAATTTGCACCTATTGTAAATCCTCCAAGAATATCTTGTAGTCTTAAACTCTAAAGTTCAGACTCTTGGTTCCACACGCGCGCTTCTTTCTTTTGTCTTCTTCGAGACATTGCATTTTGAGAGGCGGAACTCAACGCCGCGATTAAAAAATGGACGTTTGTTTTGTACAATAAGTAATTCTTAATTAATTTTATTTTCATATTTTTAGGTATCAGCTATAATAGATGTAGATATAGTACCGGAAACGTGCAGAAGGGTGAAGTTACTCAAGCATGGCTCTGACCGACCTTTAGGATTCTTTATAAGGTATTGTTTCACTTTGCTCTTTGATGTCTTGTGTGTTAGTAATCAAATTACTATTTTATTACTAATACGCGGCTCCGCCCGCTTGTATTACACTAATTTACACATACATACATACATACATAGCTTCACGCTGTATCACGCACGGGCAGGGTAGGCAAAGGGAACCCAGGAACCTAGTGTTAAGACACTCCGTTCCACTTCCGTTCCCCACTTTACACTAATTTAGTTGATAATTTTAACTTCTCCCTTGTTCTAATGAAATTATCAATTTTAAGACAGTATCATACATTAAGAACTAAAATTTCAGCTAAATGTATAAAAAAAATGTAGTAATTTTGTCGAACTGAATGTTTTAAATTAACGTTACGTTATTACTTGTCTACCGATTTATATAAAACTAAAACTAAATGTTGAGGGAAAGGTTGCTAAAATATAATAGTGAAAACCGCATTTAAATTTTGTAAGCCCTTTTCTGTGATTAACGAGTACAAACGGACAGACAAACAGACAAAAAAAAAATTACTATATTAAATTTAAAAAAAAACCTTACTCTATTAATAAACGCCCCCTATACGATATTTTTTAATACATGTTCCACTTTGATCTCAGCCAAAAGGCCGAAAAGCGATTAATATTTTCTAATTAAATATTGAATGTTTTCATTTCCTCGCTCTGGTGACAAGGCAAAGCGCGGCGTTGAGTCCCGCCACTCAACACGCAATATCCCAAATTCGGCGGAAAGTGAGGAACGGAAGTGGAACGGAGTGTCTTAACACTGGGTTCCCAAGTTTCCTGCCATGTGCGGGATACTGCGTGAAGCTGAGTAAAGTATCTTCCATGTACAAACAATGATCAGTTACAGATTTATTATAAATATAGATATAATATCTTTTTCCTCGCTCCTTTTTGTTAATGATCCCGATCTGGGAACCTAGAGTTAGATACGCAGTTTCTATTACGGCACTCGACGTCTAATTGAGATATTTTGTGCTGAATGGCGGAGCTCAACCCCACGCTTTGCCATTGTCTGTTTATTGATAGTCATTCTTCCAAATAGTAATCGAGCCGTTTATACACAAACCCTTCTGTCATTGCGCCACAAGAGACACCTCAAAAATTTAATTATGCAATATTTTAAAGGGTTCCTTATATTTTTCCCTTATTTCTCCAGAGACGGTACATCGGTCCGGGTAACACCCAACGGTGTGGAACGCTCACCCGGCATATTCATATCGCGGCTAGTGCCCGGAGGCTTGGCGGAGTCCACCGGCCTCCTGGGTGTTAACGACGAAGTTTTAGAAGTCAATGGCATCGATGTGTCCAATAAGACCTTGGATCAGGTTAGTTGGTGTTTTCTTTTTTGGTATTTTTCTTTTGTTTTTAGGTAGAAGTACCTGGAATATGGCTATCAGACTTATTTTTTTTTATTTAAAACATAACGAGAATCAGATTTGTACCTTATGGAAAGCCAAGATTATAATGATGTTTATTAAAGTAGGAATTATGTATGAATGTGCTTTGATGGTCCAATAAGATCAGGTTCAGGTTCATAAGGATCAGATTATGATTATGTGTATCATTTTTAGAAATTGGTGTGTATGTACAAATTTGATCAATGATCAAAATTATCTTTATACGTTAGAATATTTACTTAGTTTTAGACTGTGAGTGGCAAAAGTTATCGCTGCACTTTTGTTTGTGTTATTCTTTACTGTGACATATCACTTTTTATACATATATTTTATCTTATTAAAGTTAAATTTATATATGGATATCGAACACAAAAAATAAAAAGATCAAATAAATATAATTTATAACACAAAATTGTCACGATGTCTATTTATTTGACGTCAATATTCACTACTTCCTCCTCCTCCTCAGCTTCACGCTGTATCCCGCACATGGCAGGGTAGGCAGAGGGAACTTGGGAACCTAGTGTTAAGACACTCCGTTCCACTTCCGTTCCCCACTTTCCGCCGAATTTGAGGCGTGTTGAGTGGCGGAACTCAACGCCAGGTTTTGCCTTGTACCACAGTGAAGAAATGAAAACATTAAATATTTAAATTAAAAATATTAAATATTTTATTTCCTCGAGTGGGGATCGAACCCACTACCTGTTGGCTGCAGTCACACGCTTGTGCCGCAGCGCCACGACAGGCCTCAATATTCACATTTTTTTTATATTTTCCATTCACCAGGTCACAGACATGATGGTGGCCAACTCCTCGAACCTGATCATCACGGTGCGCCCCGCCAACCAGCGCGCCGGGCCTCCGCCCCCCGACCCCCGGACGTCGCAGCCGCCCAGTGAGCCCGATGAGGATAGGTAAGGAACACACTTTTAACTTTTGCTTAAAGTATTTCAGAAACAAGCATGGTCGTGGTGCAGCGGTACAAGCGTGTGACTGTAACCGACAAGTTGTGAGTTCGATCCCCACTCGAAGAAGTCATATATTTTCATTTCTTCGCTCTGGTAACAAGACAAAACGCGACGTTCAGTTCCGCCACTCAACAAGGAATGCTTCAAATTTGGCGGTAAGTGCGGATCGGAGTGTCTTAACACTAGGTTCCCAAGTCACCTCTGCCTATACTGCCATATGCGGGATACAGCGTAAAAATTAAAAAAAAAACAAAACAATATAGTGCTGCCATTGAAAACACTGAGAACTTACCTATTATTCTTTCAACTTTTTCATTTAATACCACTTTCTTTACACAGATTCGACCAAGACGACCAAGACGAAGTTGTCGATCTGACGGCTGTCACGCTCGAGGACCAGCCCGACGCCCCGTTCCCGCACGTGCCCAGCAAAGACGACGGCCAAATACTGCACCTATAGTACATACTGCACAGGTACCGACGGTGTTGCCAGGTGCACAGACTTTAGTGTTGCCCGTTGGGATTTTATGATTGTCGTCGATTGTTATACGCGTACGTACGTTCAAGTTTTGAATTTGGAGCATTATGTTATTTGACAGCTGTCAAACAAGAAGATTTATATGTCAAGGCTTTGGTAAAGGCTTGAAATTTTGAATTTGGAACGTTGTAATATTTGACAGCTGTTACTGAAGAACATCAACTCAGAACTTATCTAGACAGTGTGGATTAAATTTTGAATTCAGAACGCTGTACGCTAATATTAAAATTAAATTGATATTTTAAATTTGGAACATAATGGTGGTATTAAAAAGACGTAACCAAATGCCTTTACTGAACATATCCAGCAAAGACAACGGGAAAATACTACAGTAAACATATGTACTGCTCATGTTACGACAGTGTCGCCAGTTACACAGACGTTAGTGTTGCCAGTGGAAAAAATAATGGTTATATGTATTATTATACTTTTTATTTGTTTTATTGTAATGTTATTGAAATTGGGATCATGCTATGTAGTGCTGATGCGTACTTAATGATTTAGTGATGGTAGTGGACTGTGTTGCCAGGCGTCGAAATTAGAAAACAAGGAATTTATTTGTCAATTATTTTCTTAATGAACATTTGCTGTCAGTTTTCAAATATCGATTTCGGAGGAAATGATAAGCGGTCAATGACGTACTTAATGTGTCAAATGTGATTAAAAAGGTTCCAAGGTGTTGGTTACTAGTGTTGCCAGGTATATACATTCCATACTAGCTTATAAACGTAAAAAAATTATATATATTATATAATTCAATACAATTTAGTACTTTGTGTGTGTTAGATTTAAGTATAAATTTTTTTTAAGCATTCCAAAATAATTAGAATACATTCCTATATTTTTTATATTAATTAATTCTGGCAACACTAGATGGTTCCTGTATATTTCTCTTGTGGCTTATAAAAACTTTTTGGTACTACTTTTTATATATAATAGCATAACTTTAGATAACAAAAACATTCCTTATATTGTATGTAATATTTTATTTCATTCGAACAGATGAAACTGTGTTCAAATTCATATCATTTTTGGAAAGGAGCTATTAAAAATTATGTATTCGGAAGTAAAATGATTTCAAAAGTAATGAAAATAATGATAATGATGAGATTATGTTATGAACAAAATAATGATTAATTTATGTATCGAAATTTATCATCGTGATCTAGCTGAGCAGTGATGGTGGATTTGATCCCATTCTGGGGAATTGAACGTTTTTACTTCCCCGGTAATCAAGCCTTGATTACCATTGCGGGGAAATAAACACATGCAATATCTCGAACACTGATGAACGGAGTGTTTTTTATTAGTTTCTCTTTGCCTACTTTGTTATATGCGAAATTCTTCTCGAAGTAAAAAAATATTTATATCTCATCATTATCTATTTTAGATTATCTGTCAAATAAAAACTATTAATAATCTGTGACAAGTTTTGTCTTTAATAGTATAGTAAAAATTAATATTCCGTTGAAATTATAAATAATATGTTATAAATGTTGAGAGTTGATATTAAATTATTTAAATCGTCGACAATAAATTAGCCATAGCTAAAATGTTTTGTATTAAATACGTGTCAAATTCCATCCATTTTTGTTGTTACGAGTTCGTTTTAAAGGATATTGTTGCTGTGAAATATGAATTAGAAGTTGTAGTGCTTAGGCGGATGTTCCTATAGAAGATGAAAAATTAAATTAAAAATATTGTACACTCCTTTAAAAAAAATAGCACTGAATTTATGAAAATTCAATTCATATTTTACTTGTAATCAAATAATTAAATATTAAGATAGTGTTTAGTTATATCTCTTCCAATGGAAGGTGCTATTCGATGATTGTGTGAAATTTTATCATTTACTAGCAACACTTAGGACTTTAATGAATATTATTTTCATTATTGCAATACATTTTTGTGCCTTGAATCTCTGTGTTACAGCCGATTTAATATTTGTATTAAGTAACTTGCACTCGATTAGGTGCACTATGGAAGTGTATAGGGCCTAATATCGTGCCTTGCGGTACCCCCCTTTAGTATACTATATATGTAGTTCTTGTATTATATTTTTTATCTATATATTGTTATTGCTTAATCATTTTTAAAATAGTTTTAGTAAAATGAAACGGTGTTCGTTAGAAAAAAATGATGAGAACTGAAACTTTTTATAGTGTAATCAATCAAAGGGTTTTCTCTGTTCTGGTAAGCGTGAAAAGTATTTAAATATGTTATTATATGAAAAGAAAAAAATATATAATTTACTATACACCCACCTCAGATCATAAACAATGAATAATTCTATATAAACCAGCACAGTCAGAATAAAAGTGGCGTAACTCGTTCCATAAACAATTTTTGAGAAATCACAATTGAATCTTATTCCTTTTTTATTTGGTTATTAAATTAGGCCACTTTATGAAGAAATGAAGTTATTACTTAAGTTGGCTAAGAGTATTTAATGTATGTAAGTCTTAAAGTAGCGTAAGGATAATAATCTTTGCACATATCAAACAGTATATGAAGTATCGTTGATAATTTTTGTACGTATTTTTTTTAAATTATATTTATTAAAAAAGCATCGCATTCCAGTGATTTTTTTTTATTATTATTTTTTTCATAAGCAAAATAAGCCCGGAAAGACGATTATAACTTTTTTAAATTTTAATATGAATATGTCAATTATTTCATTGTTACAAATTCAGTATTTGAAATGTATTTTTTTTATAAATATAAGCATAAATATATTATTATACAGTATTATTGGGAACATACTAAAAATAATTAGATGTTAGAGTTGATTTTGTTCATTCCATGTTTTTTTTTTTATTTCAGGTAGTAAAACAATTTATTGAAATTAAAAATGATGCTTAAACTATGTTTGTTGTATAATATAACTTCTCTTAATGAGATTGGAGTGTCTTAACTCTAGGTTCCCAGGTTCCCTTTGCCTTTTATTGTGTGGGATACAGCGTAAATATGATTACGAAGTAAGCTGGTCACTATACCATTCTGTCATCAGAACAGTATCGTTTTTTCTATGTAAATATATTTTGATTCGATTATATTCGATTATTTAACAATCGAGTGATATTTTACATCTACTGTGACATTATATATATATATAATCTATAAATAATTGTGATTGATGTTTGTTTGTTTTAAGAGTTTGCAGTTTTCAATATCATGATTGGCTCAAATGTTTACGGTCCAAAAATGTTATAGCGTATATATTAGGAGATACCCTTATTTACACTGTAGTTGGTATACTTGTGTTGTATGTAATTAAATATTATTATTCTTACCGGTTGTATTGTTTTATTTTTTTTTGTTTCGATTTTGTCGGTAAATATTATATGTTGTGTCAATTGAACGTATGGCTTAGTGGTTAGTAGCGCGGGACTAGGTTACGTTAATTTTTGTACGTTTTCCCATAAAGGTTTTTTTACTGAGTAAAATTATATATTTGGCCATTCTGATTGTACAATGAGTGGAGAAAGGAGAACGGAAGATCTATGTTTTCTCTCGCATTTCTATTATTAGAGGCTAAAAAATTAGAAAATTGTTATATTGATGTTACCTTGAAGCATTTGGGACACGTTGGTTTATTTACGACACTTGTAGCTTCAAACTAGAAGTAAATATTGAATCCAACTTTCGATCTATAAAATACTTATAGAACATTGCTGAAACTATATTAAAAATTAAAATATATTTTTTTATCATAAATGATTAAATTTCTAGAGGCCTGTCGTGGTGCAGCGGCACAAGTGTGTGACTGTAACCGACAGGTTCTGCGTTCGATCCCCAGTCAAGGAAATGAAATATTTATTATTTTCAATTTAAAATATTTCATATTCCATTTCTTCACTTTCGTAATAAGGCAAAGCCCGGCGTTGAGATCCACCACTCAACACGCAATGCCTCAAATTCGGCGGAAAGTGGTAAACGGAAGTGGAACGGAGTGTCTTAACACTAGGTTCCCGAGTTCCCTCTGCTTACTCTGCCTCGTGCGGGATATAGCGTGAAGCTGAAGAAGATGAAGTTATCTTTCTAACTTCACGTTGTATCTTACTTACAGTAGTATGGGCAATCATAGGTTAACCTTACCGCCCAATTTTCGAGACATTATGTATTCAATGGTGAAACTCAACGCCTCGGTCTGTCTTATTACTAGAGCGAGATAAATAATTCATAAACGAAATTAAAATTTAATTTACTGTCTCATTTACAGTGAAACGCCGCAACGCCAATAGTTGCGTACA
The DNA here is from genome assembly GCA_019049475.1 of Eueides isabella. Lineage (NCBI taxonomy): Eukaryota > Metazoa > Arthropoda > Insecta > Lepidoptera > Nymphalidae > Eueides > Eueides isabella. The sequence goes on from CM032407.1 coordinate 2,834,374, forward strand.
ATGACATTTTCTATGTCAAGGACCCTACGGTTTTTCATAATTTTAGACTACATATCGCCCACACCGCGCGGCGTGGAAAGATTATGTAGTGATAATTCACTTTGTCCAAACTTTCAACAATTAACATTTTTTTTTAAAGTAATATAATATTTGAGGCCTGTCGTGGCGCAGCGGCACAAGCGTTTGACTGTAACCGACAGGTTGTGGGTTCGATCCTTGATCGAGGAAATGAAATATTTAATATTTTCAATTTAAATATTTAATGCTTCATTTCTTCGCTCTGCTAATAAGGCAAAGCGCGGCGTTGAGTTCCGCCACTCAACACGCAATGCCTCAAATTCGGCGGAAAGTGGGGACCGGAAGTGGAACGGAGTGTTTTAACACTAGGTTCCCGGGTTCTCTCTGCCTACCCGGCCTCGTGCGGGATACAGCGTGAAGCTAAGAAAGAAAAAAAGAAGAAATTATAATATTTTGTGATTGTATATTTATATGTATGTATCATTTGGCACTTTTATTTTTAAGCTCAATTTTAATACTTAAATAATAAGTGTTCTATTTAATTACAATTAAAAGATACTAAAATTCGTGAAAATCGATTAGATAAAATACTTTTATTATGCTCTTACCAACCTTTAAATCATTAGTTATTGTTTATGTTGCTTTGCTGTTGCAGTTAATGTAAAAAAATATGTATTAACAGATTTATTTTTAAAGCCTGTCATGGCACGGCTTCGATACCCACTTGAAGAAATAAGATATTTAACATTTTTATTTATTCGTACTGGTAATAAAGGCAAAACGCGGTGTTGAGCTCCGCCATTTTTAGCATACAATGCAATTAAATTCGGCGGAAAACAGAGAACAGAAGTGTCTGAGGACGTAGTGTAGTGTCACTACGTTCAACAGTTCCTTTTGCCTTGCCATGTGCGGGTTACGTTGTGAAATTAAAAAATATATTTATTTTCATCGTAGCGTCACAGACGAAATTAAATTTACGCGGGAATATAAAATTTAACTAATTTGTATTTAAGACAGCGTGGCTACAGGTAAACAATATGCAGCCAAGGAACAGAATTATCGTCCCACAAGCTCGTTATTTCTTGGCAATAAAGACTATATTTAATGGTTGAATTAGTTTGCTTTTAGCATAGATATCATGGCCAAGGCCTCCAGAAATAAATATTACATCCTCCAGAACGAAGAGGACTGTGCCAAGTTTTCGTTACACATCGTCAGTCAATATACTAAATTCTAGCTAGATGGTCAAGAGTGAAAGTTATTGTACACACGAGGAGTGCTTTTGTTTATAATAAAAAAAATATATAATTTAAAAGAAAACAGATCCTTTTTAAATTTTCCATTTATATCAGTAAAAAACAACGATGACTGACGAATATCACGTTTACACTCGCATGGAGGACATCACAGAGCAAGATGATAAGCACTTAGCAGGGGCCCGAAAGGAAATTAGAAACGATTTAACTGTTATAATACCAGAAAATCCTTTTCCTGAAATAGAAGTTGATGCGTATCCGCCTTTAAAATTTTCGTGGGTTATTCCAAAGAAACTAGCAGCAATGGCTTTTCCGAGACATACAGAAAATTTAAAATTTTTGGTAAATCAAGGCATAACGCATCTAGTCACGCTTACTGCTGGTAAAAAGCCTCCGGTTGACGACATTGCAAGATTAAGGTGGACTGAGATACCCATAGAAGAATTTGAATCGCCTAGTGTGGAGCAAATCAAAAAATTCATCGATGTATGCAAAAAGTCGGAGAAAAATGGAGAGGTACAAACAACTTATTTGTTTATTTCAAATTGTAAAATCATATTTATAATAACAATAATGTTATTAATAGTAATGGGATGTCTGTGGGAATTTCAATATCTAGAGGTAAAAAGTACAAAGTTAGCATCTGTTTTAATATGCAAAAGATATAAATAAGTATTATCATTATTGATAGCCTGTATTTTACAGTTTCACGGTCTGTTGAATATTTAACAAACCACGTGTACGTATCTAGCATGTATTTAATAACAACGTGTTTTATATTTGACTTATATTTACGTTATAGGTAATAGGCATCCATTGTCGTCAAGGTCGGAGTAGATCTGGTGTGATGCTGGCGTGCTATCTCATTCACTTCCACCGTTTCTTGCCAGATCAAGCGATGAACGTCATCCGGATGATTCGTCCAGGTACTTATCATTAATTACAACCTACATAATTGTGTGTGTGTCTAATTTTACATGTCGTTATAATATAAGTACCTACATTTTGTCGGGAATTTGTATTCTTACAGATAAATTACTATATAGATAATATTTTTTTTTCAATAATGAAGAGGCCAGTCGTTCGTCCTAGGGGCAGGTACTAGCGTGTGACTGTAAACGCGGCTGTGCACAGGGAATTCGGCTAGGCAATGGGAACTTAAGAATCTAGCGAGATGGGTAGTGGCTTCGATACCCATTGGACATTTTTTTTTCAGTTTCATACTATATCCCGCACATGACGTGGTAGGCAGAGGGGATTTAGGCAGCTAGTGTTAAACACTTCAGTCGGAATCAAGGCAATGCATGTTGTGGAGTGGCTGAACTAAGCGCCGCGCTTTGTCATTTTACCAGAGCGAAGAAATAAAAATATTAAATATTTAATTGCTTCGAGTGGAGATCAAACCCACAACCTGTCGCTAGGCTCTAGGCGGAATACAGTGTAAAAATAATATACATTTAAAACATCATAAATATATTTTACATGTCTATTAAATGTTTAAAAAGAACAATCAAAAAATAAGTTAACTTAAACAAGCAAAGTTAGTAATCCAATCTAATATAACGTGTTTGGTCTACAGGTTCATTAGATTTTGAAGAACAAGAGGAGGCAGTCGGCAAATATTTCGAAAACCTTACAGAAGATAATCCACTCCGGTTTGGTGTCAGCGGAGATGAAATGGAAGAATTTATACAAGTCGCTAAAGAAAGTACAAAAAAATCTCTTTGATATATCAACATTATTTAATAATTTAGTAAAAGTAAATTTATATTAAAGAAGCGCCTAAAAAGTATACGTAAAATTTTGAATAAGACAATTATTTTTCCTTGAAAATATTTAAAATATTGCAACATAAAAAATATATTTATCAATAATAAAATGCTTCTTGAAATGACTTGTTGAATTTGAGTAAAGTAGCGCGTATGTTTATAACACGCCTACGTCTAATCTGTCGTAAATTTAAAAACAAAAGTTTCTTCCGGTTTGTTTATGCTCTGAATTATTACTTTGCCGCCATTTCAAAATTACATCTTTCACTTTATTCTTTCATTCAAGGTTATTTTGTTATTTTGTGCCACGGAATTTTATTTCAGAAGGTTTGTAAACCATTGTAGTATTTTTTTGAATGTAAATATGTATTTAATTAATTATAAAAATAATTTACTTCTTCTATAGTCATTTAAAAGAAACCACAACGCGCAATTCTACAATAATTCATTGTATACATTGAACTGAACTCAACTATTATTATATGCTTATGCAGTAAGAATAAGATTTTTAATGTTTCTATTTTAAGACTTTTTTATAATTAAAGTGGATTTAGTTTTGTAATATAGCATTTTTATTGAGTGCGTGTAAAATTATCATATTTTATTATAAAATTTTGTTTCTCTTTCAGTATATGTCTAATGTCGGTTATTTGGGGCCCTATCTCACGCAGGATCCCGAATAACCTGTTAACAAAATTTATAATTTATATATTTTCTAATCGGCATGTGCAAGTTCTAACACAGCAATGAAATCTATTATATTTAATTTTCTAAAATAAGCGTTAAATAAGAATTAAATTTTAGTAGTCTAAATGATGACAGCTGAAATAAAAATAAATTTGTTAAAAAAATCTATGGTAACTTGTCTATTTTGGTATGTATTATTTTGTGTACTTATATATTGAAATATATTAAAATATGTATATTACCTTAAATAAATTAACAGTGAACGTTTGTACCATACATATATCCATCTAATGTCAATCCCCTTGCCAATAGTGTAGATCTGGCCTCTGTCCAACTCGACCTCAATGTCCGACGACAAGTTAGCTCAGTGTAATATTAAATTAACAAAGTTCAAAATCCCTAATAAATAATTGGCAACGAGTGTTCTAAATCATTAAGTGACGACGAAAGTGAAATATATAATAATATAATCATATTTGATTTATGATCTATAAAAAAAGTGGTTAAAAATAGAAAATTCTGGGCTGAAAATAATTGACCTTTGCCTACAAAATTAATAGTGCTTTAAAGTTATTATTAAACAATGAATTCTATAACAAAACGTACAAATGTTAAATTAGCGAAAATATTTTATAAATACGCTGATAGATTTGATCAAATCCCAATTGAAGATGACAGCGCACCGGAAATAGAAGAGGACTCGTATCCACCATGCAATTTTTCTTGGTTTGTCGACAACAAAATCGCTGGCATGGCGTGTCCACAAAATGTAGGCAACTTGAACTATTTAGCCGATCAGGGAATAAAGCATTTAGTTACTTTATCACCGGAAAGAATTCCGCCATTATTGGAATGTAATAAAAGAATCAAATGGACCAGGATTCCAGTTAAGGAGTTCGAAGCGCCAACTTTGAAACAAATTATAAAATTTATAGGTATCTGTAAGAATGCAGAGATCACAGGCGAGGTGAGTCTGATAGTCATTTTTAATGTAATTAGAAACAGACGACGATATTTTCGTTTTCGATTAAATTCGAATGTTGTTTCATAACATTTAAACATCTGTTGAGGCCAGTCGACTCAAGAATGTGACTGTAACCGACAGGTTCTGGGTTCGATCTCCAGTCGAAGAATGTTTCATCTCTACGCTATAGCGTGAAGCTAAAAAAAAATTAAACATCTGTAAATAAGTCATAGTAATTATATACTTACGAATTTACGATAATTTCTCATATTTTTTGTTAGATTTTATTGAATTTTTGTTATATTTTATTACTATGAAATTTATTAACAAAATTTAGAAATAGCTTGTTCTATCTCCACTTGTAGCTTTTGTTTGATGATGTCATTGACAGTATTAGTATCGAATTTCCATAATCAACGTTTAATATAATTCTTGATACCAACGTGATTTATATTGTCAGCCTTACGATATTTTTCAGCTTCACGCTGTATTCCGCAGCTAGTAACGTGGAACTGAGTGTTAAGACACTCCGTTCTGTTCCTTCCTGTCCTTCGATTTGAGGCATTGTGTTTAGTCGCGAAACTTGAAATAAATATATTTTTTATTTTATCTGTTGACGAATCTAACAACCATTAGAACAATTGAAAGAATCATCCAAATAAGAATTATCACAAGAAATGCAGCCTAACTCTATTTTTTCTCTCTGTGAATGTGCTATATAAAATATATGGAAGTACCTAATCTTTAAAGGCTATATATAAGCCGGAACTGTATTTGAACCTGCACTTATTTCCTCCCACCAGGCGGTAGGTGTCCACTGCCGTACCGGACGCGCTCGCACCGGCACCATGCTCGCCTGCTACCTTATCTTCTTCAAGAATATGGCACCAGAAAGAGCTATTCTTACAACTAGAGTTCAGAGACCAGGTAAAAGGGTGATTTACTTACAACAATCTGACGGTATAATACCATGGTAATTTCTCGACTAGGGCGAAAAGTGGAGAGAAAAGAGACTTAACTCTTCTTAATATTATGAAGACAGGCGGACGTTTCTTAAAGTGTAAGAAATAACTTAAATTTAATTGCTTGTTGACGTAACTGTAAAAATGGTAGGGGAGGCTGAGTCAACTTAGCATCATTGTGAGTTAAATGACGTAACTCAACGCCGTGCTTTTGCCTTGTTTATTTAAATGGTTGTACATACAATCCTAGATAACGGGTGTTTGTATTTAATGACTATACAATTCAACATTAGACACATACTTTGGGCCATTAAGCACGTGTTCATAGAAAAGAGAGACCGGCGTTAAATAGTGGCTTCGGCCACTGCGTTTCGCATTGGGTAATGCCGGGCCCCGGTGCCCATCCACCTTAAGGCCCAGCAACGCTCCTGTAGCTCTTCTGGTGCTACACGGAGCCGTGGACGACAGTGATCACTTATAATCAGGTGACCCGTAAGCTCGTATCAAAGAGAAAGTGTCTTAACACTAGGTTCCCAAGTTCCCTCTGCCTACCCTGCCATGTGCGGGATACAGCGTGAAGCTGACTATAAACATCTTACAGGTTCATGTGAAACAGTTGAACAAGAAAAAATGGTGTGTCACTATCACGATTGCATCAGAGGCACTATCACCAAATCTGATTATCGTCTCGTCGACGACAAATTATATTTCGATTTCAACATGAAATATATGTATCCTGAACAATTGACAGAAGAAAAGAAAGAAATCCTTTTAAAACCGGAAACTTTCAAAGATAAGCTTTACAAAGATGCTGATTTCATTAAGAAAGTAGACAAAGTGGAAACAGAAAGGAAGAAAAGGATGAAAACAATGGTTATTAATCACAAGATTTATTTTTAAAATGTTTTACCAATTATTATGTATATTGAATATTATTTTACATATTAAAATATAATTTGTTTATAATTTTTTTTTATTTTATTAAAATCAATGAAGGTAATGATAAAAATATATGTATATTGTTTTCTTTTTTATATTGCTAAAAGGATTTTTTTTCAGCTACATGCTGTATTACGCACATACCAGGGTAGGCAGAGGGAACTTGGGAACCTAGTGTTAAGACACTCCGTTCCCCACTTTTCGCCGAATTTGTGTCATTACATGTTGAGCGGAACTTAACGCCGCGCTTCTTGCCTTGTACCAGAGCGAAGAAATGAAAACATTAAATATTTAAATTAAAAATATTAAATATTTCACTTCCTCCAGTGGGGATCGAACCCACAACCTTCCATTTCCAGTCACACATTTGTGAAGCTACGCCACAACAAGCCACAATAATAGTAATTGATAATTAATATAATAAAAATGTCAATTATATAACAATTCATTTTTTATTTATTTTTAACAACAACATTTATTTTTTTTTAGTTAATCGAAGTAGGTTTATAATTAAAATACTTGTATACTTTCTATAACAAAATATATAAAAAAAATTAATAAGTATATTATTACATACCTATTATTTATATATAAAACAACAGAAAAAATTTATATATGTTTATTTGGTAACAAAAACACATATGAATCAAAGAAAAAGAACAAATAAATAAAAACTATATTTTAAAGCCTTCTAATCTGACATCCTAAAAGACCAGGTTGAGCCCAGGGTCTCGGAGTAACTGTGATGCCGAGGACATGGGAACCTCTCTTGACCCTCACTTGAACAGGTTGACCGACTGAATGTGCCACCACATTATGTATTTGTGTTATATCTGAGAAATTGTTGGCATTGACCGAACCAAACTGTAATACTTCATCGTCTTCTGATAGGCCCTGTAAGGAGAATATTTATATTATTAATATAAGTTCATATAAAAAAATAATTTGAACAGTTTTATTCTTAAACGGCACAATAGAATAAAGTTAGAAAATTGCTGAGTTTACAATACAAAAAGCAAAAGAGAACAATGTCTTAACATGAGGCTACTTTTCATTTTGCTCAGCTAAGCTGATGTAACTAAAACTGACTCTGCTTCACGCTGTATCCCGTATATGCTAAGGGAACTTGGGAACCTAGTGTTAAGACACTCTGTTCCTCACTTTCCGCCGAAGTTGAGGCATTACGTGTTAAGTGGCGCAACTCAACGTTACACTTTCCCTTGTTACCAAAGCAAAGAAATAAAAAACATTTAATATTTAATTTTTGAATATTATATATTTAATTTCCTCAAGTGGGTATCAAACCCACAACTTGTCATTTACATTCACACGCTTAAGCCACTGCACCACGACATGCCTCTAATCTCTAACTAAAACAAATTAAAAAATATAAATTACCGCTAAATCTGCAGGTGAACCATCCTGAACTACACCCACTTTAGCAAAACTTTTACTATCTTCCTGCGACACACCATTGCTTGAAGAAAAACCATTTGTGTAGGTTGGATTTGATACGGATGGTCTTTCTCCACTGGAGCCTTGGAATTCAGAATGCACTTCACCGAGACCCTGTTCTATTTGTTTCATTAATGTTTTGTGATCATTTTGGAGACCTAGAATTGTAAATAGTATTTAAATTTTAAATGGATACTTCTAACTAAGAGAGTTGGGGCAAGAAAATTCAAACTTCAAGTTTATAAGCTGGTATTTAATGAACAAGAAGGTTATAAAATTTTTACAAATTCTATAAAGGCCACTTCAAATATTTCACTAATAACAATTAACCCTTAAAATTTAAAAAAAGTCCTTAACACAGATTTGTGTAAAGCTTAAGCCTTGTCCATGTAAAACGGAATTGACTATAAATATAGGGTTTGTAAGCCATTTTCTAGCTCAAAAACCAGAGCAAATAAAAGTTAAAAAAGGTTAACATGATCAAAGTTCACAGTTGGAATGTCAATGGCAACAATTCCCATTTTGGAGGGGAGGACCAAACAAAAAAAACTACAATTTTTTTTTAGTATTTTTTAAGGTTTAATAAAATGATTGATACATTGGGAAAAATCTACTATTTCTATCTTAAGGAGCCGAAAATGTGGCACAATGGCACAAGCGTATAAACGATAGGTTCAATCCGAGGGAATGATTTATTTAATATTTTCAAATTAAATACATATTTAATGTTTTCATTTCTTCGCTCTGGTAACAAGGTAAAGCGCGGCGTTGAGTTCCGCCAATCAACACGCAATGCCTTCAGCGAAGAGTGGGGAATGGAAGTTGAACGGAGTATCTTAACACTAGGTTCCCAAGTTCCCTCTGTCTACGCTGCCATGTGCGTGAAACAAACACAACACAAAAACTGCTAAGTCATATCTAGTATAAATATAAAGTTAACTTACATATGATACGATGTCTCGCGTGTCTTACTTTATACACATCTATATCATTGCGAGGAAAGCCGTCAGCATCAACTAGCGGGTCATGCATTCCAACATTATTAGCTTCTAACACTAAATTCTGTTCCCGAATCTCGCTTTCAATTCTGTCCTTTTCCTGAATTAATTTCATTACTCGATCTCTAGCTGGCCCGTCCATGTTGTAACCCACCATTTTCAGTTATTTGTCAATAATTATAACTTTATTTACTTAAACATAAATAGTAGCAAGTAGCGCAATATAATATTTTTTTAGTAAGAAATCATGTAAAAAATTCCGCTTTATTATTGTTCAAATGTCAAATTGATCTTGTTTCTAATGTGTTGCCATTTAAAATAAACGTCATCGCTGGCAATAATTTAAAAAAGCTTGATGGTTACGAAAACGTTCCTATAGAAACGAGAAGTGTATACAAAAAATTAAATTCGAGTTGACACAGCCTCTCTGTTGGCCTGTTTCGATATTACAATATGTTTAGCGAACATTTTAAGGAAAAGAAATTTGATATACAATACTTAAAATATAATTTAGGCATTGAAAATTGTCAAACATAAAAATGATTACGTTGGGCTATCTTTAGGAGCTGTCCTTGATTTTTATATTGTTTCTAATTTTAAAAGGGAAACAGTTATGGAGTCGAGAGGCGCTTGTCCAATTTGGCACCGAGTATAAGAAGCATAAGAAGCTAGAAACTTCCACCGAACAGAGAGGAATATCAAGAAAGAGTTTTCAAGAAGGTAGACAGCTGCTAATCTGGAAATGGAAATATTGAAGTATGCTGGCAGAACCTAAGGAATGGTATGACGGAAGTAGCGGCAAGTATGTGGTAAAGGGAAAAAAGGCTTTAACAAAAAGCGAGACGAATGGTGGTATGATGAAGTGAAAGATGCAGTAGAGAGAAAGAAGAAAACATGACAGAATTATAAAGCCTCAGATAAGGATAAAATAATAATAATAATAATAATAATAATAATAAGCCCCCTAAAATCCAACCACACGTCCTGATCGACCATCTGATCACGTGGGGGGCGGACACACGATTAATAAATTACTGGCGTGGCCAACGTGGCAAGGGTAACCCATTAAAAATGGAGACTAGATTACAAAAGAAACTGAGAGGGCCGCTTCCCGAGGGTAATCGTCGGGGCACACCTGGAGCTGACGCTGGGTGTTTCAGCATGCGAACCGTCAGTGGTGAGGAGTTGAGCAGGCGGACTCCCACCGGGTATTTATTACCTGAAAAATCGACAGCCGAACATATACACACAAACACAAGTAGTATCAATAGCCCAAGTGAACCATGCAATCCGAGTACCGCATTGTGCAACGTTTCAGATCACTCATCACCAACATCTTCGGTACGTAGTAGAGGTACACCAACACCGTTTTTGAATGTTGCGCCGGAGGCAAATGCCTTTTTACCTGCGTCCACCAAAGCTGGTAAACCCAGAGTGCGTATGCAATGGAGCAAAGAAGTAAACCTATTTATCATGCGCACTTACTACCACATTACCAAACTTGAGACAGACATGACTATATACAGGAAAAAATTACACGAACAATTTTCACTTCATTACCCCCAAATTAAAGTATCAGAACAAAGAATTTCAGACCAAAGAAGAACAATAGAAAAAAATAAATTACTATCTCAAGATTTACTGACCCAACTAAAAAAAGAAGTGAGAATACAAATACAGGAAGAAGAAATAAATACCGCATATAACACAGATATACCAAATCGCACAAATAAAGAAAGAAGGACTTCCTCACCAGCAACATCCACATCTCCACAGTCAAATATAAGAAAAATATCTTCTGACAAAAATGTTCCTTACTCAAATAACCAGCAAACACAGACTTCCCACGCTTTTACACAAACAGAAACAATAACACAACTGTTAGAAAACGATATTGAAGGTTTTGTAAATGTGAACAATCAACCTGATGAAGAATATAGGCGAGATATAAAGGAGAAATTCCGAACTATTTTAACTTTATACGCAGGCATGGATCCAAAGATGCGGCCGAAACTACCAAAACTCAGATATTGCCGCAAACTTTATCAACTTACAAATTTATTTAATGAAAATATTCTTATGGACTACATTTCTCTAGATACAAAACTAACAGATTTACATACATTAATATACTGCGCTGCATTTACCATAACTGAAGAGTTAAACTACAATATTACAAAAAATTCAAGGATTAAAGGTAAAATAAATAAAAATAAGCCAGCCTGGCAACACAGATTAGAAAAGGATATAAAAAAATTGAGAGCAGACATAGGAAGACTTACACAATTCATTAACAATAATAAATCAAAAAAAATAATAGAAAAAGTAGAAATCTTACTAAGAACAACAAAAGTACACACAAAACATTAAAAGAAGTGTTAGATACTTTAAAACAGAAATTAGCACTAAAATCGCACAGGCTCAAAAGGTACAATAAAGCACAAGAACGAAAAAGTCAAAATAATATATTTACTAACAATGAAAAACAATTTTATAGAAATTTATTTAAGTCCCAAAATGTAATTCAAGAAAACAATGTAGAAGTACCCACAAAAGAAGAATTAGAAAAATATTGGTCGGGCATATGGGAAGAGCAGACGCATCATAATAATAATGCAACTTGGATAGCAAAGGAAGAACAAAGATGGCAAAATCTTGAAGTTATGGAATACAGTGAAATAGTAGAAGATGATATTAGAGAAGTTACAGATAAGTTACATAATTGGAAATCACTAGGCGTAGACAATGTTCACAACTTTTGGTTTAAAAAATTTACTTCCCTTCATATTTCATTAGCTAAAAATATATCTGAAATTATCTCTGGTCAACAAAATATACCTGAATTCATAGCTACCGGAATAACTTATATGCTACCCAAAAATAATTTGTCTGCACAAGCGTCTCAATATCGGCCAATTACTTGTCTACCGACTATATATAAAATAATCACCACTTTTATTACTAGAAAAATTAATAAACACATAGAAAACAACAACATCATAGCAGAAGAACAAAAAGGCTGCAGGCGGGGCCATATGGGATGTAGGGAACAACTTATAATTGATTCCACCATAATGAAACATGCCTTATCAAAAAATAGAAATCTTCACTGTACCTACATAGATTATAAGAAAGCGTTTGACAGTATCCCACACTCTTGGTTGCTACATATATTAAATATTTACAAAATCAATCCTAAAATAATATATTTTTTAAAAAATATTATGACCCAATGGAAGACTACACTACATTTACATAGCCCTAATTACAATATAAACACTAGGGAAATAGTCATTAAAAAAGGCATATATCAAGGTGATTCCCTGAGCCCCCTGTGGTTCTGTCTAGCTTTAAACCCACTTTCCCACAGATTACAATGTAGCCGAGCCGGATATCGTCTTAAATACGATAATGACGAAACGATAATATCACACTTAATATATATGGATGACATTAAATTATATGCAAAAAATAATAAAGAGATGAAAATATTAATTGAGACTACAACAGAATTTAGTAAAGATATACACATGCATTTTGGGCTAGACAAATGTAGAACTGCCCATATAGTTAAAGGTAATATCCGACCTGGCGACTACGTGATTAATGAAATAGGTAAAATAAGTGCAATGGAACCCAACGAACTATATAAATACCTCGGATTTCAGCAACTAAAAGGATTAAGTCATACAGCTATCAAAGAAACAATAATGGAGGAATATAAAAAGAGAATTAACGCAATATGTAAAACTCAACTTTCAAGTAAAAATTTAATAAAGGCTATAAATACATACGCAATACCAATTTTAACCTACACATTTGGAATCATAAAATGGTCAAATAGTAATATAGAACAAATAGAACGATCAACACGCACTACACTTACAAAACATAACAACTTACACCCAAAATCTGCAGTCGAAAGATTAACAATAAAACGAATAAATGGAGGAAGAGGTCTTATAGATATAAAACATTTATGGCAGACACAAATATACAAATTATCAACCTTCTTTCACACTAAAGCTCAGTCAAGTAATATTCATAAATCAATAGTCCAAAACGATAAAAAATATACGCCGTTAAATCTTAATGAACCACAAAATGCAGAAAATCCAGCAAAAAATGATTCCCAAGAAAAGAAAATACAAGACTGGAAAAGGAAAGTAATGCACGGAAGGCACCCCAATGACCTCCAACAACCTCACGTAGATTCCGCAGCATCAAATATGTTTTTGAAAACAGGCAGTCTCTTTCCGGAAACAGAAGGTTTTATCATTGCAATACAAGATCAAACTATAAACACTAAAAACTTTAGAAAACATATCATCAAAGATCCTTCAATTACAAATGACAAATGTCGCAGATGCCATATACAACCAGAAACAATTCAACACATAACCGGAGCCTGCACAAGCCTAACACAAACAGATTACACTCACCGACATAATCAATTAGTAAAAATAATTCATCAAACCCTAGCACATAAATACAAACTCATACAAGACACAAACATTCCATATTATAAATATACACCCGAAATTGTTCTGGAGAACAATTCGTATAAAATATATTATGATCGCGCTATACTCACTGACAAAACCATTCACTTCAATAGACCAGATATAACTCTACAAGATAAAATCAATAAAATTGTGTACTTGATAGACGTCGCAGTCCCTAACACCCATAACATACAAAAAACAATAGTTGAAAAAATAAATAAATATACAGATCTTAAAGAAGAAGTCACTCATATCTGGAAACTAAATAAAGCATACGTCGTCCCAATAGTAATATCCACCACTGGGGTCGTACCAAAAGTTATTCACAATTATTTAAAAATAATAAATTTACAAGACAATATAATACACACTCTACAGAAAGCTGCTATTTTAAACACATGTAGGATAGTGAGGAAGTTCCTGCAACTAGAAGAAAATGACATAGACTTACAAAACCCAACACATCACCATCTATAATTACTTGGCGTATGCCCGTAGTTATAGTTATCACCAGCCTAAAGCTGAGAGATTAAAAAAATAATAATAATAATAATAATAAACCCGCAGGGCAGCTTGTGGCGAGCTGTTGGGGAGTGACGACCCCACGGACCTGAGTCCTCCAGAGGGGAATTGTAATCTATCCCCCGCCTCTGGCTTGCCTTTGTTGGCCGGCAGAGTGGAGCGCAAGAGCTATATGCTCGAAAGGGTGGAAGTGCTCAATCTGCGTAATAACGGGGAAACCCACTCACGAGTTTCTCGTGATGGTGAAACCGGTGCACACCTCTCTACACCCTTAGCCGACCACGCCGATGTTGCGCCCGAGGCATTACGCCGCTTTGTGGGGGCCCATCTAGTGGGAGGCGAGTCACCGTCCGCCAATCATTCAATTTGAGACGTTGAAAAGGCGGACGTCCGATAGTCTCCTTCAATAGCCCAGTTCCCGATCCATCCAAACTACATTCCATAGACCCAATTTAGTTTTTCATATTTTATATAGTTTCTACGCATTATCCGGAGACCATCTCTGGGCAATTACCTCTGGTTACTCAGAGATGGATCCCGGCTAATGCGTCACAGCAAATTATTTTAATATTCTCGAAGGGGCCTCTACGTGTTGGACCTGTGTCCCCACGCAAGCCTTCCAAAGGACCGGGTTCGGTTTTGAACCCGAGAACTTAAGCCGAGAAACATAATAATAATAATAATAATGTTTATTGTTCGAAAATAAGTAGTTTAAATACATAGGTCACTAGACTCCACACTAGGATTCCCTGTGTCGTGGAGACTAGTCTCTTTCGTCTAAAAACATACATATAAAGCATAGTTACAGGTATAGGTATGAGCGAGTAGGTAAGATAAGAAACATTACAAGTTTAAATTTCAATTTGATACAGTTTAATAGTAGGTGTGTGTGTGTGTGTGTGTGTGTGTGTGTATGTGTGTGTGTGCATGTCGTGCATGTGCTGTATACGTCTAGAGGTATTTCTGCAAGCGTTTGTGTGTCAGAAGGTAAAGTTGTCTATAATATCCTAATGAAATTTTCTGTGTTATTATAGTTCATGTTTTTGAAATAATTTTTGATCTGATTTTTAACTTTTAATCTGGATAGCTGAGTGATATTCAGTGAATCGTTTAATTTTGAATATATGTAGGGACCCATGTAATAAAAACATCTTTTGCCAAAGTGTAGGATAGTTTTGGGTATGCGAAATTTGGGTTTTCTCCTGGAGCGAATGTTAGCTTCCACACTTGCATAAGCTATTTTATGGAACTTTAATGCTACGGCCATATAGTATAATTGGCGGACACGCAAGATACCAGATTCTTGGTACAGTTTATCTGTAGGGAAGCGAATGGGCACTTTATTACTAACTTTGAGGATCGCACGTTGTGAACGCTCTACTTTAATAAGTTGTGTCTTCTGTGCCACTCCCCACGATGTGAGACAGTAATTTATTACGGATTCACATAATGTATGATAAATCATTTTCAGCATAATTTTATCAGCGATTTGACTCATTTTTTTGAAGATGTGTAATAGTTTTTTAACACGTACACTAACATGCTCAATTTGCTTAGTCCAGGTCATGTGCTTGTCAATGTAGATACCGAGGTATTTTATATAAGCCACTTGTTCAAAACTTGTGCAAGCACACACCTTGCCTGTACTTTTACACGAATGCAATTTTACAGAAAGGTGCGCAGGGCAAGGGTTTCGTTTAGTGACACTGAAATTTATGATTTTAGTTTTGTCCTTATTTAGTGTCAATAAATTATAATTTAGCCAGTCTGCGACCGGATTCATTCCATCCTCAGCAGCCTTATACACAGCTTCCCATGATTTATCATAGAAAACTATGGCTGTGTCATCAGCATAAGTAAATATGGATAAGGATAAAAGCATGAGAGAGTTAAGAAAGAAAGAGTATAAACTGCATAAACAACAAACGAAAGTACTAATAAGGATGAATCGTGAAAGCTCTGAGAAAGAAAGAGATGAAAGGTTAACGAACAACTTCCGGGAAAATAGCTAAAAGCTTTTCTTCTGCGAGAAGTGAGTGGTTCCCGGGGTTGCTCGCTAACCTGTAGAATCAAAGTAGTGCTTTTGAAGGACGGTGAACTTTTAAAAGAATTACCACAGGTTTTGATTATAAATTGCCTGCTTTACGCAGATGATCCAGTGCTTATTGCATCATCAGAAAGTGAGTTACAGGCGTTGGTTACCACTCTGAGAGAAGGATGCGCGAATAATGGTCTGAGCCTGAATAAGATGAAGATTCTGATATTTAAAGGAAATGAAGAAAGGACAGAATGCAAGATCAGTGCAAATGACACCACTGCATACCCCACTAGGGATATAGCGTAAAGCTAAGTAAGTTATTCAGATGAAATTCATACAGCGTCCTTAGTATATGTATAGTGAAAAAGATCTACCAACTTACCTTCTTTTAGTATATGTCTGGTATAGATATAATCATTGTATATTATATTTTATATTTGATTTTTTCACTTAGATTATCTTTTTTTAATCTTCTGTACTCATTTAAGGCAGCGGAAATGATGTATTGTTTACTAAGAATAATAAAATAAAAACAACTTATAATTTGTTACTTTTTATTTGAAATCAATTGAGATTTTATAAACTGTAGCTCTTCAGAATCATTACTTTATACAAAAAAAAAATTGCAAGCTTTTAGTATATTTGCTTTGATTTTACATTCAACAAATACAACAATGTTTTAAATAAAAAAAATAATATGACCAGATTAATAGTTTTACAATATTTCTAATAATAAAGGCTTATTCTTAGAGTCAGATTTATGATAAAATTAACAAGTATATGTGAGTGTTGGTTAACATTTTTTAGAGAAGGTTACATACATTTTAAAGCGTTCTTTTTTTCGTATATAAAAAGTATTCTTAATATAGCATTTAGAAAGTAATGTCTTTTGTATTGACAAAGTGTACTTTTGTTATTTACTTAAAATAAAAAGTCCGCTGTGGGATTCATTATTATTTGCGAATATCAATAAAATTGAAGTCACTGAGCGACTCTGGCGTAAGTCTTCAGTAATTATATTAAAAATATATCGCAAAAAAAAAGTCACAATAAACATTGTGCAAAACAGTGTATAAATACTCATGTACATAATGTAAACTAAGATGATTTCCGATAATCATATCATAATAACTATATGAAATTCGAATAAATACCAAAATGAAATAAGAAAAAGACAATGATTGTGCATTACAAATGAAACGCTATATCTATTATCACCTTATATGATTGTCAGTAACTGATTAACGTTAGTTCATCAACACTCGTAGCCTGGCGTTGCTACAAGCGAGAACAACTAGACGGAACCCGTTACCACCAATCGTCTATACGTCAGTTTCCGTAAACAAAATGGTCCCTAAAGAAAATAATTAAAAAAAAAAACGTTTACAAAATCACACTTCCTGTCTCACGTCGAGACTGATACGTATATAACATACACTAAAATTATGGCAACTTTGACAATAAATAAGAAATATTCACATTGAAAAAGGGTAATTAATATAATTTTCAAACGTAATGAAGGACAGCACAAAAATAATTCAAAGTTTAAAGTGGGGATCGTAGAAAATAAGTATACAAGGCAACAAGTGCAGACTTTATGGTTCACTACATCTAGAGTTGTTACTAAATAGAAGCCAATTTCGCATACTTTTATACAAGCTTGGCTCAAATCGCGAGTTAATTTATTGTTAGTAGTTACATTTCATCAGAAACGCGAGACGCTCCGTCCGATCTTTGCAAACACTAGCTTAAAAAATAAAAAATACAATTTGCATCGGCATTAGATTATATTAGTGACGGGTCGGAGCGGCTCGCATCTTACAAAAATAATGTCAAAAATCCGCCATTACATGCCATTGACAGGACTAATCAAGATGGCGGACTTTTGGCGGGAATGGTGTCGATTTGCTTTCGTTTAAAGTCGGAAGGGTTCGCGTTTGTCCGTGCGCGAGGCGGGGGTGGTGCGGCGCGAGAGGGGCGTGGCGGGCGCGGGCGAGTCCGCCGCGTCGGAGGGGCGCCGCACCAGTCGCGAGGCGGCCGTCGTCGTGCCCGGACGCACCGGCGTAGAGCTTCCCGACGGCGTTCTTTGCCTAACATTAAATATACTGATTACAAAAAAACCCCATATTCTCCTTCACCATGCAACAAAACAAGCTATATCAAACAAAAATCCAAATCCCGAACGAACAAACTTAAATTTATAGAGAGAAAGAGTAACCAACAAAACATCAAACTAAACTACGAAATAGTTTTACCTAGAGTGAGTTTGGTTAGAGTCCTTAGCCACCGGAATGCGACTCCTGCCGGGCGTTTGTCCCTCAGTGGAGGCAAACGACCCGCTCCTAAGACGGTTAGCGAAGCGGACAGATATACAGATTAGATACAGATGTAGACAAGAAATGTTAAAGTGTTAGTGCACATGCTGCTGTGCTTTAATTAATTAATAATTTTGGAATAAACTTCTCGATATCTCTTAGTTTTAGGCTTAAGAATCTTAAAAAGCTAATATCATATATATTATGAAAAAAGTTACAAGTACCCACACAAATATAAAGCATAGTTCAGTAGGTATCGAGAAGTTTATATATATTTTTTTTAATTAACAATTAAATAAAGTGCGTAAAAGTGAATACAAAAATTGTACATAACAGTGCATGTGCAGTAACAATATAGAAAAATTACAGATAACAAATATTTAAAGCAAATATGTACATATATATTAATTTATTATAATTATCTTAAAAAGTAACTCACACATCTCTATCTTAATAACAAAAATATTAATGAAAAACAAACATATATATCATTTTAAAAATACTTATATTGTTTAATATAATAAATGCACAAATTTATAATGTCGTTAATATATTTATATGTTTTTGTGAAAAAGCATCGTAATAATACGACATATAAATCGTTATTCGCAAAAGCATATTTCTCCAAATGCCTCAAGCAATGTTAATGAATTTATAATAAATATATGAATAAAATAATCAAAAAATATGTTCTAAAATGTTTTTTGATGGGAGAGAAATGTGTGATGATCGTCAAACACTGACTGAACTGACTAGATTTCAATATAACTAATATAATGTAGCTAAATGGTATATGATGTGATATCTAGTAGTAAAATCAACGAGCATCTCAAATAGTTGGGCCAAACACATAGCTAAGGAACAAGCTTGTACCCTTTGATGTCTCGTTGGGTTGGCTTTGAAGCTTCTCCGCTCGACTCGCTTATATTACTCTCATATTCATTGTCACTCGTCATTCCCGAAATGCTGAACAGAGAGGAATCGTCTTCTGGACTTCTTTGGTCAGATTTAGGATCATTGGAAAGAGGACTAGGATCTTGAGAAGTTTCTCTTGAACGTGACTTTCTGGACTTAGTTCGTCGCTCAATAGAGGGCGTTCTTTGAGACCGGTTCCCGGTGTATACGGGTATTTTAGTTGAACCCTGTATTTGGAATGCAGGATGAGTATGGGATAAGGATTTGGGATGTTCAGACGCCATTGAGGATGGCTGAGAATGTGTTGAACTGTTCGTTCGTATCCAATTTGTTATGCATGTGGAAAGGAAAAAATAATTACTAATATTAATCCAATACTTGTATATATACATATATTCATAAGTATAATTTGTTAGTAAACAACACAATTTTTTAGCTGTGTCTTAGTTAGCCTAGGTGCATGCTCCAGTTCTTTATCTATAGTTTTTTTCAAGTGTATATTCCACAACCACAAGAAACCACCACCGCAATAACAGACGCAATAACAGACCAACTCGGACAAAGCGAATTTTGAAAAATACTGAGACGGGTGCAGATTTCTCATAGACGTCACTACGTAGCTCAAAACTTGGACCCCTAAAGCTTGGTGGCGTGCTTCCAATTGACCTTTCAAATCTATGATCGCAATTTGTTTTTCTAAGCTATAAATCTATATAAAAAAATATACTACAATTTTTTTACTTCTTTCTAACTTACAAGTCCAAATATATAATAACTACAAATTGTTTATCTTAAACAGAGTGCGATCACAACGCCACCATTTCAAACAACACGAGCATATGTCAAATCCTCAATCGTCTGTACCTTACTAACGCCGGCACCGGGGACAGTGTCGGTATACTGGACGTGCGGTACATCCCTCCGCTATACCTGCCCATACCCAGTGAAACCATTTGTATTACCGTGTTTTTATAAATATTGTTTTTTATTCTACGTTTGTCACACACAAATGAAAACTAAGGCTTAGAACAAAAGACTGTATGATATATCATCGCTGAAATAGTAACATCGCGTGGTATACTTATAAATCATGTAATGACCATAATTGGATATAGATACAATTACATTATTTCCAATGAATTTTCCAGAAGTAAGACAAAATGAACTGCCTTTAATGTTTACATACCTTCCACTCGCTGGCGTAAGGAGTCCGGTAGGTGTCCTCGGCCGAGAGCCTCCGTTGGGAGTGGTCACTCCTAACTTACTGGCATTGGCGGCGGCCCGAGCTATTGAAGTGCGCGTGTTCGTCACTTTACGCATTGGTATACGCGATGGCGTGAGGACATCATCTGGACCGAAATAGTTTCACAGTAACAGTAAACATACATATAAAATAGTGAATCACCTTAAAAAAAAAAATTGAAGATCATCTACCTGTACTATCCAAGGACAAATTGGATCCATGTCGAGAAGGTGGTTTTGAACCTGCTCTTGATCCTGGCCGTGAACCTGGTCGTGATCCACCGGGAGTTAATGTTGACCTGAAACATGGTTCACATATTTATTAATAACATATTTCATTATTTATGTAATTATATTTCGCTACGAATTTTGTATATAGCTTACCTTGGTACGCTCGGCTTCCTATATCTTTGACCAAGACCGCTTGCAGCTTCATTGTCACTAAGCGAGTCAGGTGTTCCGGCACTCAATGATGACCTCGATGCTCGTCCTGCGGCTCCTCCCGCGGACATCGGCACTGAGCGAACGGTACGTTCTCTTACCTATACGTAAAATATGCGATTACTTTTTGATATTAAGTTATCAGGTAGACACTAAAATTGTTAAAAACTCATAAAACATTAGCATTATATTAATTATTTTTATGAATCAAATGGCAGGTTTAATTGTTGAAAAAAAAAAACACCAAATGAAGAACTTAGCAAGAACGTGTGTAATGTGCATGCTAACTAAATGGACTTGACATTGGTTACTATGTATAACGACGAACGTATATTTCTAAAACATTGACTTACAAATAGACAAACAAAAACTCAATGGCTGCTATCAACTTTTACCAAAAGTGCAATCAACTGCAAAACTCTCACATAGCCTATAAATTACCCAGTGATATCCAGGAGACGGCTGGTATCCGTGGTGGTGTGTATAGTGATGGGCGCCGGGCGTCGTCGAGCCTTGAGATCTTGAATGGCCGTAAATGAAAGCTTGCTTAGTTCCATGTGTCGAACCCACATGTAGCGGATACGAACACGGTAGCTCTTCTCGTTGCCTGAGAGCCTCAAATATAGGCCTTAGCTGCTCCATAAACTCCTCCGCTAAACGTATCAATATAAAACCGGAAGCCTTGCATTAAGGAGGGAAGGAACATCCATTACAAACAAAACGCTTTCATAGTGCCAATCTTTTTGCCGAAACGCGATTTACTAGACGAAGTTACGATTAGTCCACACGCTTAGTCGACGGACACGCGAATCTTTTACGTTGCAGGTAAGAAGGGATATAGCAGGAAGGAAGAACAAAATACATTACCATAAAATCCAAATGCGTTGACGTGCCACCTCTCCAATGCAGTGGATCCAATGGAAGGTAAACTAGCAAACAACACCGAACACTACACGAGCTGGTGCTTCAATTCTTAGCTTTGAGCACACTAATGCAATACGATAACGCTACGAGCTCAGAACATGCTGCAATCACGACAATGCCTCTTGCAAATGGATCGTACAATCCATGTACAAGGTGCAACAAAAAAAGCAAAAAAAGAACATCCCAAACCGAATTGCTCCCTCTATAAACTACTGTGCGCATAATGTTGTACATGTGCGAAATTAAAACTATATCTAACCTGTAGGAAGGTTTTAATTAATAAAAATGATGTAGCTTTCTT
This sequence comes from Eueides isabella, assembly GCA_019049475.1. Lineage (NCBI taxonomy): Eukaryota > Metazoa > Arthropoda > Insecta > Lepidoptera > Nymphalidae > Eueides > Eueides isabella. The sequence goes on from CM032407.1 coordinate 2,856,625, forward strand.
TAGCCACTTACCTTGGTAATAGGTCCGGTGGATGGAGGTGTATTTGTATTAGAGCGAGGCGTACGCGGTCTGAACGCAGCCATACTCTGCGACACTCCATCAGCCAGAATGAATTGCTCTCGCAGTTCGATGTTGGTGCGACCCTTGGCTGCATGCGGGCGGCGTCCGGTGTGCGGGATCATTATAGGATAGGATTGGAGTGGGTAAAAAAAACCGTTTGGTAACAGGATGGACAAAAATAAACACCGAAAGTGTTAAAAAAAAAGGAGCGTGCATAGGTTGTGAGGAAAAGAAAAAAAAACAACAAAGAAAATCAGAACATGTCAAACAAAAACAAAACGAACATAACGTTTTAAAAATCAAAACAAATTCAAATGTAAGTGTGCAGTTAGGATAGGATTTGTAAAATACAATTAGATTATTCTTTCACCAAAATATATGCATTATATAAATCAAGAGCAAATCTAATTTCACGTAAAATTAAATGAAATAAAGATCATTTTGTAAAATTATTATCATTACAATTTAATTGCTTTCACTAAATATTATTTACAATACATAAAATAAATGTATCCTTGCCCTTGATTTATATTTATAAAATTGCTAAAAAGTGAATATAAATACCGTATGCAAATAAATTTAAAAATCATGCAATAATTAGTAAACTGTAAGCAAAATAATCATTACCTTTTTTATTTTCTCCACTATAAACACAATAGACTATAGCATAATATTTACAGCTTATAATAATAAGTTTATAAATAACATATAATAGAAACATTTTAAAAGCATTCGATATTTAACCCGTTATAAAAATAGCAAAACATAATGTAACCGGCAAAATTAACTAAAATAGCATAGCCACACCAAATAATACTGATCTGCAATGAAAGTATTTTTGAGAAAATTATTTCTAAATTCACATTATTTTTTAAACATTTTTATTGCAAAATATCTAAAGTCCATTGCAGCTCATGTATTTTCTTACCGAGCGGACAGCAAGCCTCATGCTGTTCCGGTTTGCTCGGGTCAGGCAGCGGTAGCACTAACGATACTAGTTATATAAAGGTTTCATAGGGATCGAACGTAATAAAAAATATAAAAATAAGGGGATAGGACAACCGGATTGGGTAAAGCGAATACGAATTAGTAAATTAGTAGCAACATCAATTATTGTGGACCTTAATTTTGCTTACTTTAGCCTTAGGTATGCAGAATCTAGCTAAAGTTTAATAAAACAAAAAACCGTGTAGACCGAAGGTAGCATGAATTAAAATATTTTATAAATTAATTGATACAAAAAAAAAATCATACTTATTTTAAATGAAAATCATTAAATTATTTTATAAAAACTACGGTTTGCGTTTGTAGCTGGCAACATTATTACTGCGCATGTCAAACTCGTCGCGTCAATTAGCGTCGGTGTCGCGGTCCGCGCTTAGACAACAATGGAATCCGGTCGATCGCTGTGAGCATGGTATTAAATGTGAAAACATTTTAAACCTAGTGTTTTAACAATGACTGGGACAATTATTGAAAACTTGAGCGGGAGGAAGCTTGCTGTGTTAGTGACGTTCCTTTTATTGTGTCAATTAACATGTTTTTTAATCGGTGGGCTGGTTGCGCCCATGCCCGCAAACGCACAAAATATTCTCGGAACTGTGTGCAAGGATATGTCTATAATGAAAAATGATACAACTAAATGGTATTACAATCGTGGAGAAGGAAAATGTAAAACCGTTGACCTTGGATTGACTCATTACGACCTGTCTGAACGCGATATAGTATTTGCTTTTCAAATGCCCATGCCTCGCGAAGGCGAAACATTCGACTATTCTAGATGGCAGCAAAATTTAATAGGTGTTCTGCAAATAGATATTCGTTATCATTCTCAAATGGAAGTAAAGCCTCGTAGCACAGTAACAATCGACGCACGCTTGGCGTACCGGAACAAAGAAGACCCGGACGACGGGTGGAAGCTATATACGCAATCTATTGAAAAAAGGCATTTAGATTGTGACATAGATCATAAAAAGGAAGATTATTTATATAATTGCTCTCTAATTCCTTTGTTTGAACTTGGTTCATTATATCATGACTACTATTTATTGAATATAAGGTTACCAGTTGATACTCCAGATATGAATGTGCACATTGGTCACATACAAGACATATGGGTGACTGTCATTAATCAAAATGGTGGTTTCACTAAAGTTTGGCTCTCATTGAAAACTGTTTTCTTCCCATGTATCATAGCAATACTAGTTTGGTTCTGGCGGAGAATACATATGTTGGAAAGAAAACCTGTGCTACTGGAAAAAATGTTGCTAAGCTTGGGGATAGCTTTGTGCTTTTTAAATGCACCAATTGAATACCTAACGTTGCAATTCGATTTGCCATTTATGTTACTCTTAGGAGACATACGGCAAGGTGTTTTCTATGCAATGCTGTTCTCATTTTGGCTTATATTTGCTGGGGAACATATGTTAATACAAGATACTTCAGCTCAAAGTTCACTGAAACAATACTGGCGACATTTAAGCGCTGTAGCAATGGGATGTACATCACTCTTCATATTTGATATGTGTGAAAGGGGAGTTCAGCTACGCAACCCATTCTATTCCATCTGGGTTACGGACATAGGAACAAATTTGGCTTTAACATTTATAATACTGGCTGGAATATCTACAGGAGTGTACTTTTTGTTCTTATGTTACATGGTGTGGCAGGTTTTCATAAATATATCACAAAAGCGACAGAGTCTTCCGACTATGTGCTCAGTGCGTCGCTTGCACTATGAAGGAATTATATACCGTTTCAAATTCTTAATGCTAGCAACACTATTATGTGCAGCTCTTACTGTGATTGGATTTATCTTGGGACAAGTCGCTGAGGGTCAATGGAAATGGGACGATACTATTGAATTGGAATATACTTCTGCATTTTTCACTGGAGTTTACGGAATGTGGAATATTTATATATTTTCCCTACTAGTCCTTTACGCACCAAGTCATAAACGCTGGCCAGTTAATGAAAACACTTCGGACACCCAAAATCTTAGTGAAGAAATAGAATTCAGCCGTATGCCAAATGAAAGGAGTGAAATATCATCTTTGACTTCCTTCATCAGGAAGACTACAGTTGACTAAAAATTTAAATTTTCTTAATCTCTTTACATATTAGCCATATAAATTTCAATGTATTGTAAGTTCGACATTATAGCTTTAAGATTTCAATTAATAGTATTAACTATGTAATCAAAATATTAGCAAGGAAGTGTATTCCATTTTAAGGTAACCTTATCTAATGCTTGTAGTGTAGGTTTGACCTCGTTTAGGATTTTCACAAATGTCCATGTTAGTTGTAGAATAGGATGTATGTTTAATATTGGAAGCCCAAGTTTGTATGAGTCATTGTTAGCAGTAGTTTAAGACTTTACAAGTATATTGTTTAAAGCCATTATGCGCTATAAACTTGGTAGTGAGTTCAATTTCCAATTGGAGGAATGAATCATTTTCATTTCCTGACTTTGGTAATATGGCAAAGAACAGCGTTAAGATCCGCCATGTACTCGCAATGTCTCGAATAATATGTAATGGAGTATCTTTTAATACCACTACCTTTTGCCATATAAAAAAAACATGTAACATTATAAATATCCAATTATGAATCATTGTTAGCTTTAAGGCGGCTCAGATATATTTGAAGTTGTTGAATCCCTAACTTGGATGAGATGTTCGACCTTGACTTTTAAGTGCTTAACAATGCATTTGGATCTTGCCGCTACTTAATTTTTCTGTGATAGGCGTTTTAAAAACTTATTTATTTTTCTATTAGTAATTTTGTACTTTTTTACTATGTTGCCAGCATTTCGTATTAACTTTTGTATTGTAATAACGTGATTTTGAATAAATTATAGTAATTATATTGTTATTTTGTTATTTAAACACTCAAACACATATATATTGGGGGCCCGTCAACACCTTTTTGTTACTTTTCATTATATATTCCCGAGTTATGGGGGTTAAGACATTAGATACGGTAACGTTTTTGATTGACACTTTGAATATAACACAAATAACTTTCATACTAAAATAATTTAGTAGAAAGTCTGAACTTTGCTGTAACTTTTTTTTTAACAAATCACAACAAAGCCCATACAAATTATAGTAAAATAAAGCCTTTTTTTATACAAATATAACATTGGTAAATTAAAATATCAATTATATTTTTCATAGTTATAACAAAACAAGGCTTTACTTTTCATAATATATATTAATTCATTGAGAATTGAAAAGAACATACTTTAAAAAAAATCAATATGAAGAAAAGTATGTACTGTTCAAAACAATCATAAATTTTTCAAGTATTTTTGAATTTTTGGGCAAGAAGAGATAAAAGTAACAAAAATTCAAAAGGAAATGAACACAGCCTAACCCAAAGTTAACTTAATAATTGATAAGAATAATATTAGTTGTATAAATGTTATATATTCATTTAATATAAAAATATAGTTATATAAAATGAAAGGTTAGGCTGCCTTAAACAAATTGATTTTATACCAATTAAAGAGGTCATAGAAGTTTCTTACATAAATTTTTTGGTACTTCAATTGCCTGAACAAAGTATTAATTGAACCACAACAAAGCCTATAATGTTTAAATATCAAATAAAATCAAAATTACAATCAACATTAACTGTCAAAAGAAAATTGAAAATTCATTTCGATATAAATAAGAAAATATATCTTTTTTTTAACAAGAAGTCTTATTTTTGTTTATATTTGTATGTATTTTATTTATTTTTTTATTTAAAAAAGTAATAAAAAAATATTATTTTATATACGTTTTTACAGGCAATTTAAGTACCACTCATAATAATATTGTGTATAAAAGTGCTTTGTGTATACTAACTTTACAGCTGTAAAGCCGTGACACATTGTGTATTGACATAGTGAATGGTATATGTGGCCTTATATTTACTTAAATATGGGTGGAAATAGAATATATACTTAGAAATATATGTTATAGGTAATAATAATTTGTTGTGTACATGAATTATGAATATCTATAATATTTTTAATTGTTTGTTTGGTTGTACTCGTTAATCTCAGGAACTGCTAGTTCGACTAAAGAATATTTTTTGTATAAATTACTAAAGCAGGCGAAGCCGCGGGCGGATAGATATCGCTAGTGAAAATAGTCTTGAATTAATTTCTTTTTAAATTAATTAATTTTTATTTATTAGTAATTGAATAGGGGATTTTTATAAAACAACATCTATGGACAAGTGTACTCATTTGGTATAATATGTAAATTTAGATACATATATAATTTTTATATAATATAAATTGTATATAGTTAAATAAAACGAAATAAATATTTATTCATTGTTGGAATCGAACCCACAACCCTGAGATAGATCTGTTAGTTGTATATGTTATTATAATAAATATTTAAAATACCATTTTTAACTTAAATATATAAAAATATGTTTGTATGGATGTATGTATGTATGTATGTGTGTTGAATAATCAGTTAACCATGTTATGTGTACATTATCTATGAAAATTAGATTGTTATTTTTAAATATGAAATATTAGTTAAGTACAATAATAAAGCTTTTATTTTATAATATAATCTAAATTCAACAAAAATTATGAGATAATTTAAAATTAATATTTTTTTTATTAAAAAAAAGCCTTATTATGTACAATTGAGTGTGTATGTGTGTTCTTTGAGTGTAATACAACAAACATACCTCTACACGGATCGTTCTTCACCAGGAACTCGTCCAAGGCGACCCACCCGCCTCCCACGCGCACCATCACCGTGGAGCGGAGGATACGAACTAGACGCAGTTTTTGCGAATCACCGAACTATGGGACAAAGAAAATATTATATTCAGCTTCACGCTGTATCCCGCATATGGCAGGGTAGACAGAGGGAACCTGGGAACCTTGTGTTTGAAACTTTGTTGTAAAAGTTGGAATCGAACACACAACTCTAGATGTCTTCATTTATATTATGATTTGAAATTTCTAAGGAATTTCTTTATCTTTATATAATTCTAATGTATGTTATACAATTGCCAAGTTCATAAGCTCCGCTAATTAAAATTTAAGACAAACACGATTGTATCGAGAAAATATATTTTTTTAATTATATTTTATATTCAAAAAATATAAAAACAACAACTTATATAACTCAAATCATATAAATTGTATATAAAACTAAATTACTAGCATAGACAGTTTTTAAATGGCATACATTTTAATTATAATTAATTTAGTAAAAATAAATTAATTAATCATTTAAACTCACCCTGTATTTGCCCTCTCCCACTTGGAACACCCTGAACTTCTGTCTGCAGGTGCACAGCATGACGAGGCGTTTGACCTCATCGTGTATCTTATCAGCGTCGGTGGGCGGACCGCGTCTTTCAACCTAAGAAGAAAAAAAAGCATTATATAAATGCTCTATTACGTACTTTAGTCGACTCTTACGACACCATCAGTACCAGGCTGATCCTATTCTAAGCTAACAGAATCACACGGCTAAAATTAACAGTCGGTGAAATAATTTATCTAAAATGTAAACATTATACGTACCCAATCAGGTCTTAAAGCAGCGATGAATTCCTCCCAGTCTATTAGACCGCCACCGTTCCTGTCAAATAGATCCGCTACGGCGCCCATTTCTAGGCGCGACGTATCGAATTCTGGGGGAAAAAATCGTAAACTATAACAATTGAAGACCTAAGAAACTGTCTGACTGTCGTGGTCCATAGGTTAAGCTTGCTTTTGCAAACGCAACAGTTTGTGGGTTTTATTCCCGCTGGAGGATTCTTTTATTTCGAGGTGTGGAGTAAAGAATGAAGTAAAAATAAACACGCTGTATAACTCATATAACAGGATATAAACAGTGAATCTTAGTATTAAATCACCCTGTTTATCACGCGCCGACCAATTCTCGTGTGTAGTTTCTCGTTGCGGGGCGAAATTAAAACCTTTATAATGTAGTAAGGGATTGAAAATTATCTATTTTTACAAAAGAAAAATAAAAGTGAGAAACCCTTTTTTAGTTATACGTAAATATAGAAAAAATGAACTAGCATGTATTTCCAGTACTTTAAAGGGTAGGCAGAGAAAACTTTGTCCTCTACTACTACACTCAGTAGTTGCTTAACATCGTTACCCATTTTCCATAAGTAATTTGGTATAAAAGTACCAAAAAAATAAATATAAATTAAGTAACTATACATAAAATAAGTCCTAGTTCTAAATTTTCTTTCATCTCAGTAAATAATACTTACTGGTATTAATAATTCCATCAATGAATTCGTTCCGTGGTATGAGACCGTTGTTGTCCTTGTCCATCTTGCGGAACAGGTCCGTCAGACGGGACTTCTTGTGGTTCATGAACTTGAGGAACTGTGGGAAAATAATTTATTAGTATACATATTATATATGTCACACATATGGGATGGTCTAATAGATGTTGACCAATCTTTTAAAGAAATTTTTATACAAAAAAAAACTGCCTGGTCTCATTTTCAAAAGAATAATTTGGTATTTTGATACATTATTTCGATCAACAAGTATATTTATCCACGTTAAACAGAATAAATAAATAAACAATCTACAACAAACAAAAAAAAATACTAATAAGGAAAAATCAAAGAAAGAACCTTGTTAAATATCGCCTATTTTTTTATTTCCCTTTTTCAGAAATATTTTATCTGTTGTCTCGTGACTTCTTAGCTCATCACCTACTTTGAAAATACTTTGTCTTATCGATGGAGAACCAATATTTTAGGACAAAAAGATACCCTTCAATAATACTACTGAGTCACAACTTATTTGATATAGATTTGAAAAAAAAAATAACCTCATTTCAATTCAATCGGCTGTCATATTAATATAGTTTTAATATTATGTTTATATAAAAACACATTTTTTTAAACACCTACCCTCTTTCTCCAGTCGTCCCAACTGAAGTTGGACACTCGCTGCAGTTCGCGGAGGTGAGCGAGACGCTCGTGCAGGCGTCTCTGTCGCTCCCACGCGAGCAGCCACACTGTACGCCACTTGTCCCATAGCTGTTTCACACGTGGCGACCTGAACTCGGGCTCTGCGCCTTTGCTGTATGAAAAATTACTATTATATTACAATACATATGTTATCTTTTTACTGATAAATAAGAAAAAAATAAGTTAATTTTGTTGTTTACTTAAGGTTGGCAATATTAAAGTTAGTAAAACTAAATTTTGACAGATAATAATTCTAAAAAAAATTATTGTATTGATTTTTAATCTACAATCTTTTACATTATGACAGATTTTTACTTTGTAAAGAACAATTCAATATAAAACATACGACTGACTGAGCTGACTGTAAAAACAAGCGTAAGACATGCAAATATAAAATAAATAACTATAAAAGCTTGAACACATATTCTAATGCCACACTAACATTTAACATACAGCTAAAGCAAAAAAGTAAGTACACAACATATATTTTGAGAAAACATAAAAGTACCTAGGTAATTCAACATTAAATTCAAATGAGAACATTCAATTTAAAAGGGATAATAGAAATTATGCCCATATAAAAATTACTTCAGTTTTAAAGTGTTCCTATATTTAATTTATAAGAAACGATTAAATAAATAGAATATATATTTAATTACTAAAATATTGTATTACATGATATACTACTTAAGCAATCCTTAAAACTCCTAATTTATGTAAAACAATAAAAAAAAAATCACCAGCACTTGACAGTGATAATTTCTAATAAAAAGCAATTGTCATAAGGAATTATCTACAACTTTGACACAACATGAAATCGATATTTTTAAAATTTTATTGCATTTTCTTTTGAGGACATAATTTTACCTCCTCTGTAAAAACATTCATTTGTTTATACTCATTGTAAATATTTTATCTATGCTAACTGTAAAAACATTCAAAAGAATGTAAAAACCTATCTTAACTTCACCCGCCTTAACTGTAAAGACTTTGTTTCATTTAGACCAACTGTAAAACTTGTATCTAACTGTAAAACAAATATTTAATTGATCCTAACTGTAAAAAGATTGTTTTCTCCATCCTAACTGTCAGCTTACCTTCCTTTAGCCGGGAACCGTGGTCCGTAATGCGGGAGGCGGTCAGGCGAGTCGCGGCCGGGACTGACGCGACTAGAGCACACAGTTACATGAGAGTATAGATTCACACCCACAAACCTCATTTGTGCCCGTTGTTAGTCGTTTAGTGGTGTATTTTAGTTTTTTAGTTTGCAAGAATATAGAGACGTTATAATAGCAAACGCAAACCTTATTTGTGTCCGTTGTTAGTCGTTTAGCGGCATTTTTTAGTTAATTTATTAGCAGAAATAGAGTGTGAATAATTATAAAAAGCAAACATGACAGATGAATCCAATATGAGCATAGACCCACCTTAGTTGTGCCTGGTTAGTTGTTTAGTAGTGCTTTTTAGTTATCTTTATTGTAGAATTATAGTGACTTTATTATCATAAAATGTATCTATATTTAATATTTAATTTAAGAAAAAGGAAAAAAAAAATAATATTATTTTATACCAAATCAGTAGCAACTGTATACTTTATGAATAAAATAAATATCTATTAAGTAATACATCAAATATCAAACTACATTAATCTTTATGTTTATTAATTAAAAACAATATAGGAAGTCACTACAATTCTAAACCAGCGATATAGAATAAGAGAAATTGGACAATCATGAATATATTATTGCCAAATGTAGTTAAATCAAGAAAGCAGAAAGATTGTTTAGGAAAATTAATATATGATAATATACTTAAGAAAAAATTGAAGAAAATATATAATTTCCACGCCACCTGTACCTTATGCCATATTAATATAAAGACCATAGTACAAACCCATTTTATTAATTAGGAAGTTAATTGATGACAGCTGTAAGCGTTAGTTGAGAGAGACTTTTAAGTGTCATAACTCCAAAACATTCGAAATCAAGTAATTTATTAAAAACCATAAAAAGAAACCAATTTAATAAGACTCATTATTATTAGAATATGTATCAAACGAATAGGTCCAGAAATTTTTTTATCATAATATTCCTTTAACATTAAACAAAAATGAATATTATCATGCAAGTCACAAAGTAAACGCAATATGCAATTACTACTAAATAATATAATACATACAACCCAAAAACTACTTTTACATGTACATATGTACAAACTATATACTTTTTGTGTGTGTAGAAAATATATATGAGGAAGACAAAAAAAACATGAAACATTTTAAATAAATATGAAAAAATCTTTTAAAAATTGAAATTGTATTAAATTCTATGATTTATTACTTTTTTTAATAATAAATTCAATGCTGTTATTATTAATTTTAATTTCTACATTATTTTATATATAATAATCAAGTTGGTGATATAATTTATCACTAACAATAAAATAAAAGAAATGCCAATATATTTTCCACAGACTATAAAACAAAAACAGATAAAAACAAACAAAAAAAATCGCAATCCTAGTACAAAAAGCCATCACCAACCTTCCTCTCCTACGACCGTGTATCCTGGACCTGCCGCGAGACGAGACAGAGACAGAAAGCCACATTTACATATGTTAGAGCGAGACAAAGCTAGTTTTAATTGTGTGCGCTCAGAAAATTAATGAAATAACATATATTTATAAAAAAATATAGAAATATATATTTATAATTTATTCATAATTTTTCGTTAATTGTCTGAACACATATTAACATGAAAAGCATTTTAATTAATATTATTATTAATTCAGTATTATTAAAAGATGATTTTTTTAAATAAAAAGTATTATTACTTTACGAATGACATTAAAAATATGACAAAATCAAGAAACATATGTATGAAAAAAAAAAAGAGAAAATTAATCAAAAGAAACATAAAATGAAAAAGATTTTTTTTTTAAATAAATATAAATTAAGAAACAATTTATATAAAATAAAAACAAACCTGTAACGTCTACTGCCGTAATAATCAGGAGATACCGATCTCTCTCTATGCAGGTCGTGTTGGGAGCCGCGACTGTACATGCAATGGCAGAATGGCGGTGATGTAACAAAACAATATGACCTTATTGAGATGTTGACTAAGTTTGGTTTAACGATAAATGAAAAAAAAAATAGTTAAAACGAATTACAGTCAATAAATTGTACGTTGGAAGATTCTTTTACTTTTATATTAATATGTTGTAATGTGAAGTATAATTTGAAAAATAATTAGTAAAATTAGTTTAAAAAGCATTTGAAAGTGTTGCAAGATTAAATCACAATTTAATATAGTGGAAAATTGTATAACATTACTTCTTATATGATTAACAATAGTAACATACTAAATTTATATCTGTAACATTATTTTTGGTTTTTTAACCATGACTAATTTGAAATCAATATATAACTAGCCATCTTTAAATTCAATTTAGTTTAAAATATCAACATCTCAATAAAAAAAGCGTGATTTTACACACAGTTGTGACAAACACAGAACAATAGCTGAAAATTGGTGATAACAAACACAATGTGAATGAAAAAAAACGGAATTAAAATGAAACAAAATGATAAATAAACACATTTTGAATTATATACGAATATTTTTTTAAAAATTCGAAAATGAATGATAATTTAGTTTTTACTATCAATTAGACCTACAATAAAATTATATATATATAAAAGACATACCTGGGTGTGCCCTTTGTTGCCGTTTTGGCAGAAATCTTACGAGGCGTAGTTTCACGGCCTTGACTTTGACTCTTGACCTGAGAAGTAAAATGATTTAGAATGGCGATAAGAATTAAGAACCTATTTGAAGAAAAAAAAATGTCTGTTAAGTTTTTAAATTATATTTTTGGCTAGCTTATTAGTTGTATGAAGATTGCCTTATTACCAGATTGAAGAAATTAAACATTAAATATTTAAATTGAAAATATTAAATATTTCATTTCCTCGACTGGGGATCGAACCCAGAACCTGTCGGTTACAGTCACACTCTTGTGCCGCTGCGCCACGACAGGCCTCTTAGATTACTATGAAGTAATAACATATTTTTTATATTAATATATATTTTTAAATGTAACTGACCTGATAAGCTTTACAAACGCGGTCGACCTCGTTCTGTCTCTTCTGCGTGTGCTCCATCAGGTCTTTGTGATCTTCAATGAGACCCTCGAGAAGCTCTATGGATTCTGGTAGCGGCTCCGCTTCTAGGGCTAGAAGGAAAACAATAATGTTATGCCAAGCCTATGTTTAGAAAAAACAAATACTATTTTATAAATACCATCTATTAAATTTGCTTGGTAAGTAAGTTAAGTTTTTTTTATATTTTTTTATTATTATATTTTTTTTTTATTTTTTATTATTTTTTTTTAAATAATGTAATATTGTATTTTTTTTCAACTTCATGCTGTATTCCATTCCAGAGCAGAGCATGAAAATAATAAATATTTCATTTCCTTGAGTAGGGATTGAGACGACAACTATCGTTTTTATATTAGCTAACCTGAGCCCCTGCGCTATCACAGACTTCAAAGATAAAAAAATAATAATATTGAATGCTTTAATACAAACATTTCGTGCATATTATAATTATAGATAGAGTAATATTTCAGTAACCTAAAAAAAAAAACCGATAAAATAATAAGGACAACAAGTTTGCACTAAAAAAAAATTTAAAATAAAAATACTTACTGATCAATGTAGTTTCTAATCCCGACAGCCATTGCAGAAGTTCCTCCAGCACCAGATCTAGATCTTTTAGACTTTGCAGGTGAGTTTCCAGCTTGGTGCCCCTTTGCATCGCCCATTGCCATACCTGTTGTATAAATATTCAATAATAAAATTTACATATATGTTAATACATATATGTATGTGATTTTTTTAAAGAGAAAAAATAATTTGTTAACTATTTATATGCTTGAACTGTAAAAATTCTATGACGCAATGTTAATATTATGTTGTATCAGCCAGAATTTTGAGAAATTAAAGTGTTAAATTTAATTTGTCACTAATCAACTTCATAAGTAATAAAGAACGTATTTTATTTTAAAAAAATATCAAATTTATTCATTTATTGTATTATTAAAAATTTAAAAAGCACCTGTCCAGCCGAAACTTTGCTGAATATCCGTATAACAGGCAACACTGACACCATTAACTTTCTCGGTCTATTTAGACTCATTTTGAAAAAATATGGCCATACAATTAAAAAAAAAATACGCAAAAATAAATTTAGCACATTACGTAACACTTTAAATTGAAAACATTAAATGATTGTAAAATGAATGCCAAAACAGTATCATCCGTTTTATAGATATCAATGGTAGATAATTTTGTCAAATTTAATACATTTATCAAGGGTTTTCCTAATCAGTTGTATTATCTAATTGTATCGAATCTTAAGGAGATTTAAAATTGTACAAGATTAAATCAGGCCTGACCGTCATACCGACTTCCACTCAAAAAATTTAATTATTCCAAAATACTGTACTTTTTAACGTTCACTTATACAAATAATATTTAAAACAAGAGACAAATTATTACATATATTTTAATTTATATAGAAATATCTAAAATACTACTTGGGCGATGCTTTTCTTAAATTACCATATATAAATTATATTATAAGACGACACACGAGAGTGAATAATTGAATATTTTCATTTTATTCGTTCCATTAACAAGACAAAGCGCGGCGTTGAGTTCCACAACTCAACTGTCAACGCCTCGAACATTCAGAAGTACTTTGGGAACGGAGTGTATTAACACTAACCCTCTACCTACCGTTCTAAATACTAAATGAGACTCACATATAAAAAAAAAATAAGGCGTTTCCAAAAAAGCTCATGCTATAATATTTTTTTACTAAAAAAAAAAAACATTTCCATCCCAAAAAAGAAATAACTCACCTCATCCCATCGACTCTGTATAATCGTTATCCAATGTTTTATAACAGTGACCGCATCCGGGTGAGCCTTGGCTAATATGGAATGCGCCAGGGCTATAGTATCGTCCTTGTCCCGTTCCTTCTCCGAAAGTTCCCGGGCGAAGCGTTCATGTTCCAGTAACTGTTGTTGCGTATCCTGTTCCCCTTCTGGCAGTTGCCCGGAGAATCGCAGTTTCGTTTCCGCATCTGAGAGCCACTCGAGGAGCATGTTCACCGATTTGTGGAGACGTTCCGCCTGGAATTTATATTGTTAGTTAAGTTACGTTATATTTTAACGGTTATAATAGCTGTTCTTTTATGTATGTTTTATAGTTTTCTTTTCTTAGGGTAAAATGTAACTGCAATATCTGGTATTATGGCAATATTTTGTTTTATTGTACTTGGAAAGACGTATATTAGAAAGCATTATTAGCATATTTGAGGCCTGTCGTGGCGCAGCGACATAAGCGTGTGACTGTAACCGACAGGTTGTGGGTTCGATTCCCACTCGAGCAAAATAAAATATTTTATATTTTTAATTTAAATATTTAATATTTTCATTTCTTCGCTTTGGTACAAGGCATAACGCAGCGTTGAGTTCCGCCACTCAACACGCCATGCCTCAAATTCGGCGGAAAGTGGGGAACGGAAGTGGAACGGAGTGTCTTAACACTAGGTTCCCAAGTTCTCTCTGCCTACCCTGCAATGTGCGGGATACAGCGTGAAGCTGAGCGAGTGAGTAAAACTGACCTCTTTAAGAGCAGCCTCGAGTCGACTGGCCTTCTTCTCGCTGAGGCTCTGTACATTGTCCCACGCTTGTTTCAATTCGGCACACTGTTGCTTTATATTGATCGCATCGTCTTGTGGTACCTGTTGTATATAAAAAAGTAAAAATTACAAAGCAAATTTAAAAGAAAAAAAAATCCTAGACCTAAAAGGTTTGAACCTCATTTTGGTAAAATGAAAACGTCATTTTAGTAAAATGAAAACGTAGGTAAAAACCAAAACAATGAACAAAGTTACCCATTTAAAAGGAATATGACTAATAATATATATGTATGATATTAATATAAAAACGCATAAATTTTTGTAGTCAAATTAAATTAATTTATTATTATTTTGTTTTTTTTTGTAATTTATTATTTTATGTATAAAATAAACAGTTTTATTAACATATTATTGATATAAATAATTATACTGAAAATACAATTATATGTTCAAAGTAATTTTAATACTTACAGTGGCTTCTAGATCTCTGCCAGTCTTGAGTACAGACTGCATTTGCTGTTCGCGATTGTGCAGATCCTCCTCGAATTGCTGGAAATACATTATTTTTAGTAGAGAACAATCTGATCTGTGTTTAATAAAATAGTTTTTTTTTGCAATATTTTTAACAATTTAATATTTATTTTTTTTGATTAATTGAATTTTAAGTAAATAATCTGGTCCTAATACACTTACAGTGCAGGTTTTTTTGTACCATAATACTTGTTGCATATATTAGAGAAGACCAACAAAGAACGATTCACTTCCCCGTAGAGAAAGAGAGAGAGAGCAGAGAGGCGTGTTACGTTACCTTGTGGTGCTCGATGAGCGCCATGACGGTGTCGAGGTCGCCGTGCAGCGGCGCGCCGGCCTGCAGCGCGCGCGCCTGCCGCGCCAGCCACTCCTGCAGCGCGCGCATCGCGTCCTTGAACTGCCCCGAGTACAGCAGCGCCTCCTCCAGCTTGCGCTGTCTGCGGGACACGTGCCACGTTAACACAACTCAACTTTACTTCTTACCAGAGCGAAATTAAAATGTTCAACATTTCTAAGGCAAAACATGTGCTGTGAACATGTGATCTCTTCATAGGACATGATAACTGACGGAGTCAGTTTAACTATTGGAATCCACAAGCAAAAGATGCTCAAAATTGTCTCGCATTGTGCTACAATAACCACCGATTCAACAGAAGAATAGTTTAAAATATATAATAAATAAGTTTCGATACTTTTTTTAGAAAATAGTTTTTGTAAATTAATTCAATACAATAAATGTATTTAAATTACAAAAAAAACCTATTTAAATCGCAAAAATAAAAAACAAACATACTTCATTAGCTATAAAAAACACTGATTTTCCCACGTATAAAATAACACTGTTAAAAAGTATTAAAAACAACCAACTCACCTATCAACAGCTTTAGAGCAAACGGTCGTCCATTTGGTCTTCAGATCTGTTAGCATGTTACGCAACGTGACTTCGTCTGTCTTCGGCGCTTTATCTTTCAATTGTTTCCCAATTTTGCTCGTTTGATCGTAGACGGGCTGTTTGGCGGCGAGGGACTTTTGGAATTCCCTGTGTTTATTTAATCTGTGGAGAAAAATTATGTGTTATATATTTATTTCAATTATATATTATAAACTAGCTTTTAGTGGCGCAGGAGCTCAAACGTGTGACTGTAAACGCGGCAGGTTGTTGTTTCGATCCTTACGAGAGGAAATGAAACACTTTTATTTGGTAATGCGGCAAAACGTGGCGTTGTCTTTCGCCATTCAAGACGCAATGCGTCAAATTCGACGGAAAGTTAACGGAATGAAGTGTATTAACAGTAGGTTCCTAAATTCCCTCCGCCTCCACTGCCATCTGTGGGATACAGCGTGAAGCAGAAAAAAAAACAAAAAAGAAAATATTTAAATTATTTTAACTTTAGCCCAAAGGCTCAAAAACGGGACACATAGTATACCATGGTTAATAAATACAAGTATAAAATACAGAAACAATCAATAATTATCATCTCAATAATAAATTTTACTTTTAATTTTATAACTTAATGTTATAATAATTTACCTCAGTTTAATTTTCTCTGGATCATTGATAGTGGCCTCCGAGTTGAGTTGATCTAACTGTTCTTCAGTTTCTCCTAACCACTTCATGAGGTTGGTCCTGAATACAAAATTTTATATTACACATCTATATATTATATATCTATATATTATATATCTATATATTATATATCTTTATATTATATATCTATATATTATAATCTATATATTATATATCTAAAAGCAGGAGCACAAGCGTGCAACTGTAAACACGACAGCTTATGTATTCAATCCCCACATGAAGCAATCAAATATATAATAATTTAATTTTTCCCTTTAGTAAGAAGACATAACGCGTCGTAACACATAAGAATTCAACAGTGCAAGAGAAACTGATTTCATTAATTCAACTTGTTTCCCTGCAGAAAAGAGCGTGAAGCTAAGAAAAAAAAATTCAAAAAGAAAAAGAATCCATGACGTACCACATATCATTAAACTCCTTAGCCTCCTTCAGTCCATGGTCCAAAGCTCTCGTCCTCTCGGCCGCCTTGGACACCACTCTCTCCCATCGATGTTGTACGGACACCAACAAGTTCTTGATGAGAATAACATCTTGTTTTTGACTGAAATATTTAAGATGGGTGCCCTTCTTGTCCAGTTGGAGCATTGTTTCTCTGTGTGTGGACACTTCTTTTTGGAATGACTTGTGTTCTTCGACTTGGGCTGTAAAATTAAATTTTATATATGAAGTAATGATAGGTTAGTGTTTAAAAAATTAAATAAATATGCAAATGCAAATGTACTTAAAATATGTGATTGTATGTTTTTAATAATAAAACCTTTTGTATAACATATAAATACCAATAAATTCAACATAAATTTTTATTTAAAAAAAAATATATATTTTTACTATTTATTTATCACAAATTGAATATCATAACCCATTAAAAGCTTCTAATAATAATTATAACATACAAAAAACAACTTATACAGGGTGTTCTTTATAACCAAAATAAATTAATAAATAAAGTAATAACTCACTCAACAAAGTGTCCATAACTCTGGACACGGGCTTGGCGGACGTCAGCGTCTTCTCCGCGCTCGTCAGCCAGTCCACGAACGCCTGTAGCGCGTCGTGGAACTCCGTCGCCTCTTTGAGAGCTATTTCCAATTTTATTTTCTTGTCTGACGCTCTGTGGACGTAGACATGGAAAATTTATTTATTAGATATATGGTGATTGTTTTGGAACTAATTGAGAAGTTTTTCAATATAAAAAGTAATTTCTATTAATATGTTCTAAGATTTATTGTTGTAAATGTTTTTAGAATAAACGTATTTTACTTTTATCTTGCATTTTTCAATCTTACTTCAATCACCATTTTTAAATAGTATTACAATAAAACACTTATTAAGAAATATATTACGCAACTTCACGGATATCTGACGTAGACCAGAAGAATTTAGTGTTTGATTTTGAGACATTGCGTGTTGATTGGCGGAACTCAACGCCGCGTTTTGCCTTTGCACCAGAGCGAATAAATGAAAACATTAAATATTTATTGAAAAAAAAAATTATATTTCATTTCCCCGAGTGGGGATCGAACCCGCAATCTATCGTATACAGTCACATACTTGTGCCGCTGCGCCACGACAGGCCTCAATTATTTATTACTTAGAACTAAATAACCATTTAAATACCCACTGACCTTGTAGTAACGTTATCCCATCTGGACTTGAGGTTGTTCAAGTTGAGATGCAACTGAGACGTGGGGTTCGGTTTGTCCTGACGTTTGATGTACTCTTGTCCCTGTTGCAGCACAGCCTCTAGTTTGGGACGATTTGCTTCAATCTCATTGTACACTTCCTGTTTTGACAAAAAAAAAAGGGTTGAAACAAAATTTTAATTCTATTTATATTTTTTATTAGGTACAGGATGCAGTATGTATATGCAGGGGTAACTTGGGAACCTTGTTTTAGGGCATACGCTCCATTACATTTTGAATGGTGAAACTCAACGCCTTTGTTTTGTTACCAGAGCAAAGAAATGAAAATATTAAATAAAAGACAGTCTAGAATATTAAAAAATTAAGTATAGTAACTAATTGCAATCCATACATATAATTATACTTCAATACACCTAAATAAATATAATAATAATATTTTTTAATTATTTAAATAAAAATATATCCCGAGAACACACAAAAAAACCATAAGAAACCAGTGTACAAACCATAAATCTCTCCAGCTGTTCCGTGGCGGTTTCAGGCAACCCGCCCACAGGTTTGGAGGCAGCTATGACACTGTCCACTTCCGATAACCAGGACAGTAGATCACCGATTTCCGCGTTGAAACTGCAAACATATTATTGGTTAAATTATATTTATATTTATAGGTATATATTATCTTTAAGTATATCTTCAATTTGTCTGTATGTGTATATACTCGTATATGTGTGTATGTGTGTGTGTATATGTATTTTAACGCTTTTTATGATGATTTTTGCTTTGTTTTTGGTGTACATATTTTTCATTTTTCTCTATGTAACTAAATATATAAAAAAAAAGAAATAAGAAATGATTTGTACTGTTGTTTTCTACGCATGTCAAGTTAGCCTTTAAATGTGTTATACAATTTTAGTTTTAGTCTTTTAAGATTGTTACTATTATTTGAATGAGACCTCTAATCTAAAATTCTATACAACGTTGGCTTTCTATTAAAAAAAAAAAAAAAAAATATATATTTAAAAATAAACAAATCTAGGAACAGATACAGCTTCACGTTATATTCCACTCTTAGCAGGATAGGCAGTGACACCTTGGGAACTTAGTGTTAAGGCACTCCGTTTTCATTAAGACACTTCCATCCTCCTACTTTCCGCTGAATTTGAGGCATTTTATGTTGATTGGTGGGACTCAATTTTACTGTTAGTCTATTAATTCTTGGTGTGTTGGTTGTTCATTTACGTATAATTGTATATTAAGTGGCTGAAATATGTTTTATGTAGAATCAAGAGACCAAATAGAGAATCAGAAAAGTAAAGTAAAACGTGTAAGAAAATGAAAAAAAAAAATGGGGAACGGCACCCCATTTTCTTCATTTTCTTACAAATTTTCTGATGATCACTGTTACTAGAGTGAAGAAATGCAAATATCAAACACGTCATTCCAAAATATTAATTACACATTTAATTTTCCCCTTACCTTTGAGCTTCACGCAAAGCGTCTTCGAGTTCAGCTTGTCGGTCTCTCGCCTTCTGTTGTAATTCGCGCCATTTTCTATTCAATGTTGCCAACTTCTCGGCTGTTTCACCGGCTTCCTCTGAACCTGCAAAGATATATATAATTATAAGTCCAGGTCTAGGATAGGAAAAAAATATTATTATTAAACATTTAAGACTGACAGAATATGTTACAGACAGAATATGTTTATTTTTTAAAAGATATATTGATAATAATTCAAGTTCAATTAATATGGTAATCAAAATTATCCAGTAACAAATTTAAAGTGCTATCAAAAAAACACGATTTTTTAATTGGAAAAACTAGGAAAACCAGCGTAAGGGCTACGTAATGTTAAATAGTCAAGGATACAATCGTAAGTAACTCTATTTTTTTAAATCTGTGTATACTAGATTGGCTTTATGTAATAAAATTAATGTGTTATCAGTAAATATTAAATTTACTGATAACATAGATTTATAAAAAAAATCTCTACTTAACCGTCAATAATAATATTAAAAAAAGTATTTATACCTGTAGTCT
The DNA here is from genome assembly GCA_019049475.1 of Eueides isabella. NCBI lineage: Eukaryota > Metazoa > Arthropoda > Insecta > Lepidoptera > Nymphalidae > Eueides > Eueides isabella. Next base: position 2,877,171 of record CM032407.1, read on the forward strand.
GTTGTACTAGTTGGGCACCGGCTTCGTTTAGGGAGTCCACGCTGGGCTGGTGGGCGGCGATGTCGTTCACTAATACTTTGAGTTTGGCAAGCTCCACTTCCAGTATCTGAGGATCTCCGGCCACCTTAGGGAAAATGAGAGAAATATTATTATAGGGATGTTTTGTAAATTTAACATACATATACAAATTTACGTATAATTTGTCCAGTTCAGTTTAATTTTTAATTATGACGTTTTATATACTGGCAAGTACAACCAGTTCTTATACAAGAAATAATATAATTATAAAAGATTAGTTTATATTTAAATAAAGTTTTAGACAATATTGCTTATTAAATAAAAAATATATATAAAATAATATAACCAATACTGTATTCAGTCATAAATACACAAAAACCCTGTATATAATTATATATGACAACAGTTACTTTAAATCTGACAAAAAAGTATAAGCATATATACTATAGTATTACCATAATTAAAAAAACAATATAACAAAAAAAAATACTTTTTTCCAGTTTCACGCTCTATCCCGCACAAGGCAAGATAGCTAGAGGAAACCAGGGAACCTAATATCAACACACTCCGTTCCAATCCACACTTTCCACCGAATCCTAGGCGTTTCAAAACGCGAAACTCAACGCCGCTTACCTTTGTCAAGAAATGAAAATATAAAACATTTCCCCGAATAAGGCTCAAATCCACAACCCGCTTACACAAGCTCCACTCACCGGTTTCAAAGTATCCAACGTATCACTGGTGTGTTTGATCCAGGCCAAGGTGTCGCGCAGAGCGTGCTGCAGCTGGCCGAGCCTGAGCAGGGCTCTCTCCAGCTGCTGCTGGCGCTCCACCATGCCGCGCAGCAGCGCCGCCCAGCGCGCGTTCACCTCGCCCAGCGGCTGCTTGATGGCGGACGCCTGCTCCGACGAGGTGCGCTCCGTGAGCTCTGCGGCTTGCCTGTCATAGTGTTATATGATTCAACATTAATAAACTAATGGTTTGTTTTGAAATATATAAATATATATAGGAATTGTTATGGAATTTCAAAAATATTTAATTAGTTAAATTTTAATTTGTAATATACACACAACTTTAGAGGCCTATAATGGCGCAGGGGCACAAACATACAACCGTAAACACGCACACACACACACAAACACGTTGTGAGTTCAATTTGCAATCGAGGAAATCAAATATTTATTATTTTCATTTCCTTCGCTGTTGCAAGTTGGTTACAAATCGGAGCACGGTGTTGAGCTCCGCAAATTAACACGCAATACTATAAAATAAATATTTTCAAGGTAAGTCTAGATTATAAATCAATATTCTTGTGTACAATTCACACACGAATATTGATTTATACGGGCATAATCTTAAAATATAACAAAAACAGCGACCAGATAAAGCTGATATTGGCACATAAAACAAATATAATTTTAAACATCTACATAATATATCTAACTAATAGCACAAGACAATCATGCGTACATATAGCTTCAGTTAAAAAGAAAAATAATGTTACATTAAAACACTATGTACTTATATTTTTTCCTTGCATTATTAGGTTAAGGAAAGAAAGTTTGAATTTAAATTTATTTAAAAGTTAATGGTTAATTATAAACACAACGAAGAATGACACAAAACGTTGGAAACAAAAAGAAAAAGAAAACGGGTAGAGGAATTAAAAATAATAACATCATCAAAATAAAACTAAAACGACACAATACAGATATAAAAATATGTACGGTCAGAAAACAAATACTTTTTCCACTTTCAATTAAAAAAAAAATTACATATGATTTTAATCAATACTGTCAAACTCACTATATTATTGGAACCCAAAAAAAACGACATTGGTCTATAAAAAAAGTGTATTTTTTTTTCTGATCATACATTAACGTTCATTATAAAGATCCACGACAGCTAAACAAAAGCACACTCAAAATCGGAATATCAAATCCTTGCCTCATCAAACTCCTGTGATAGCATCGGCGCGGGACATAAAAAATATTAGTTCACGATTAATATCTATTAATTATGGATAATATTATATTGGAGAAAACACCATAATATTGGGCACAGCAAAACTTTGTAAGGGAGACAATAAAAATATAATTACAATTATTGCTAAATTAAAATTTTAGTTCAAAATTAAAATTTTAGTTCTAAAATTTTAGTTCACTTTAAATTATTTAAAAAACCATCACCAGTGGTTAAAACTAAAAGTGATATAGATAATTAATATTATTGCTATCATATTTAAGTTTATTATTGAAATATAATATTAAAAAATAAAAGGCCGTTGTGGCACAGTGGTACTGCGCGCGACTGTAACTGCGGCGGTTGCGGCTTCAATTCTAACTCGGGGTTATTTATAACTTATTTAATATTGGATTTTTCCTCTACAAGTTCACTAGAAAGTGACGAACAAAGTGTTTTAACACTCTGCTTACCCTGCAGCGGGATACAGCGTGAAACTAAAATGTATAAAAGGCAATTTTTTTAAAGAAATATTAATTTCTTACCGATTGAGAGCCTCAACTTTCACCATGTGAGGGTCGACTTCCTGTTTGAAGGAGGCCAGCTGAGCAATCTGTCGCTTGACCGCATCTATATCTGAGCCAAGAGGGCCCATACGTGAGAATTTATCTTCAGCCTTGTCTAGGAATTCTTGGAGATTCTGAATAATAAAAATATATATATATATTTAGTGTTATGTTATTGGTTATGTATTCTGACTTTATTTATACTTATGTTTAATATTTAAATACAAAAACAATCTTGATTTGAAACTTATTTATAAAAAAAATAAATATTATAACACAAATTTAAAAAAAAATGCAAGCATAGATAAATAATTCTTTTGAGCAAAATCCGAAATATTAAAGAAATAATATTCCATTAAGACCCACCTGTAAAGTATCATGGAACTCCATGGCCTTCTCCATGGCATCTATCAAGTTCTCCTCTCTCCTCGCGTACAGCGCTGTAATGTTGTCCCAGGCGCTGTCCAAGTCCTCCATATGCTTTTTGACTTCCGGTTTGTCAGGTTCCCCACATATTGACATGAGTGTTGAACCAGTTTTACGTACTTTTTCCACCTTTGAATTAATAATTAGTAATTACAATTTTGGAATCGCTGTAGACATATTTATTTTGTTACTTCACTCGAGTAAACAATTCAAATGAAACATTTTAAATTATTATTTATTTTATCAATAGACACTAATAAAGAAGATAAAAAATATTAAAATCACTCTCTAACTATAGTAGTATCAATAAATACATAAAAAAAACATTTCCACAAGGAATAAAGTAATGTTAAATAAAAACACAAAAAACACTAACCTCAGGCTTAGTATGATCGATCTCATGTCTGATCTCCTGTAAAGCCACTTGCTGTGCTTGTATCGCCGCGGGTTGCGCAGCTGGTGGTGGTTGAGCTGCAAGTGCGTCGGTTAACTCCGCCAACGCCGCCATCACTGTATCTAGCTGCTGCCAGAACTGGCGGGCAGTGTTTAGCGCTGCGTCTAGTGATGTGCCGCGATCGGTGGACGCCTTTTGTACGTCTGCCCATAGTCTGTTGATGTATAGGTTAGTTTAGTATTCAGTGTTACACAACTACTAAACTGCAAAAAGTCTAACTGTAACCGCTACGAGTGCAGATTCGATTCCCGCTCAGATAACCAATTATTTCTAATTCTCAATGCTGGTACAAGACAAAACACACCATTGAATTCCGCCATTCAACATACAAAAAAATCGCTCTTCCTACCCCGCTACATGCGGGATACAGCGTGAAACAACGAAAAGCAATCACTCACTTATTAAGCTTCTCCAGTTTGTTCCTAATATCGCGCACGGCCGGGTCGCTCTTGTTCGCCTTGGCCATGACGTCGCTGGCGGCGCGCTGCACCGCGCGGTACGCCTCTTGCCGCTTGTCCAGGTCTTCTATCAGCGCGTTGTTCTCTTCTATTTGGTCTCTGTTGGCGGGAAGAATGTCACTTATTTGTTTGTATTCTCATATATTATCTATATTTTGGAGGGTAGATATAATATAAGGAAAAGAGAGAGAGAGAGAGAGAAGGTAGAAACAATTTGCAAGTATTATTATTTTTTTAAAGTATTATTCCTCACTTAGGACAGAAAATACTAAACTTAAATTTAAAAAGTGTATAAATATTTTGAACGAAGCAGGATTTGAACCCGCGCCCCTTGACCGATTTTCAAGAAGCGGGGCTCAAATCATGTTTCCTCCGTGCAAGTTTTTGTACGAAGATGGTGAATTAGAAATATTATATGTAATATTTCTAAAATCAAATATGATGTATGCATCATATTTGTAACAGACAATGAATGTTATGTCAATGACTGTAATTTAATCATAAATGTAATAACTTTTAAACATTATTGCTAAATTGTTACAAAAATCACAGATAATCTAATGATGTCAAATTGTCTAAAAATAAAACATTTCAAAAGTCATAGATTCAATTGAAAAAAAAAAATATGATGGACAGTACGATTATAGAAGTAAGCTAGAGTCTATGTTACAGTCCAATAATCATCAAGACAAAGCCACAGGTAAATACTATTTAAGTAAAATGCAAAAAAAAGTCTCTGCAATATTAAATAATATATAAAAAAAAATACAAAAACTAACTGTATTTTATGCGGATGAGCAGACACAGGTTCTGCGTGCTGCAGCTGGTCCGCGGCGCCCGAGAGCGCTCGCACCATACCCTCTAGTCTCTCAGCGAACACTGACGACTCTTGCAGCGCCTGGAATTTGTATCTTATTAGCGGGGTGTAGAGTTTAATTTTGTTTGAACATTGATATTAGATATTTTTACTAAACATAACCTGTAAGATTACTTAACAATTGTCTTGATTTAATTTGTAACAGAAAAGATACACATCATAAAATTAACAATTATGAATATCAAGATACATCGCTAATATAAATAATTAATTATAGAATTCAATATAACTTAGAACGTTAAAAACATAATGCATTAGATATTTAAAAAAAAAATATCACGCTGTTTCATGTATCACAGCAGGTTAGGCGGAGGGAACGTGTTAAAACACTCCATTCCGTTCCTCGACTTTGTAGGAAGTAAGTAGTGGCGGAATTCAACGCCACCCTTCGCCTTGTTACCAGAGCGAAGCAATGAAAACATTAAATATTAAATGTGAAAATATTAAAAATTTCATTTCCTCGAGTGGGAATCGAACCCAGAACCAGCCTCACTAAAATCTACCAAACCTTACCTGTTCCAACTCCTGCTGTCTCTGCCTCAGCTCAGCTTTCAGAGCGTTATATCTATCGCAGTCACTCTCAACTGTATCTTGTAATTTGACGGCATCATCATCACCGCACAGCTTCGAGAGAGCTTCACCAGTTTTAATTAGTTTGTCGACTAACGGTTTGTGACCAGCTATCGATTGTTGGAGCATCTGTTAATAAAATTAAGATTGATTTTTTATGTATATATTTATTAAGAAGATATATTTTAGTATAAATGAAATAACTTTGTTTTTATTACAGTCAAGGATTTTCATAAGAAAATTAAGAGACAAGAAGAAGAAGAACTTGTTGAAAATTTATTTAGTTATCTCTTAGTTTTTTTTTTTTCATATTAATCTATGGTGCTATACAATAGATTTTTTCTCTTTAGTCTTAAAATTCATATTGAATAAACTCCCATTAATTATATATAAATTTTAGAACACATTTTCAGTATATTACAAAAGGTTTTAAGAAAGAGGAGAAAAAAGACAAAAAAAGGAAAAAAAAAGTATTAAAAAAATGCATAATAATATTACCTCAGTTTTATCTTGTTGTTGTGCGATATGGTCGGGCCTGAGGGCGGGCAGCGCTAACGCACCCACCTGCTTCTCCATTTCATCCATCCAGGCACAGAGACTGTGGAAATTCATGTTGTGTTATATATAACGTTCTTGATCATTCTATACTGACTAAATAGCCTGAGTCTATAATTAATTAGATAAACATATTAATTTATTAAATAAGTATTGCTGAGCAAATAAAATTTTAATATTTTTCATTAAAATTTACTAAAAAAAGACTATAAACCATTCATTTAATTTTTTTTTACAATTTCTAATGATAGAAATTTTGTGTAAGGTGTTTGATATTTGCGATTTTTTGCGTTTCTATTCTTTTTCTATCTTTAACTAAGTCATTGGAACATAATTTAAATATTGTTTCGGACATTTTGCAGAAGTTACAAAAGATTTTTTTTTAATTTACAACAACGCCATTTTTTTTTTACCTTCACCCTCTATCCCACATATAACATGACAAGCAGAAATATATATATATATATATATATATATATATATATATATATATATATATATATATATATATATATATATATATATATATATATATATATATATATATATATATATATATATATATATATATATATATATATATATATATATATATATATATATATATATATATATATATATATATATATATATATATATATATATATAATATATATATATATATATATTATATATATATATATATATATATATATATATATATATATATATATATATATATATATATATATATATATATATATATATATATATATATATATATATATATATATATATATATATATATATATATATATATATATATATATATATATATATATATATATATATATATATATATATATATATATATATAATTTAAAACTATATTCACCCATTATGAGTATCAGCAAAGTGTTCAGCGAGTGGCAGTGCCTGTTCTAAGGCAGCTAACCTAGCAGCACTCAAAGCGCCCACTTCCTCCATCATCTCCTTGAGTTCTTCGCTCCTTTCTCTTATTATAGCTGCTTCGTCGGTTGATTGACACTCACGAAGGACCTGGTTACAAAAGGATTTTTTTTATAGTTATATAATTATTTATGGCCATTTAGTGCAAGAATTGTCAAATTGTTTTGATTACTGTGTAGACTGAAATCCAGACATTCATATTATATTGTGATATGAATATAAAAAAGAAATACAAATATCAGTAATTAAAAAAAAACAAAGTGTAACATTAAAGGTGCCCTGGAACACAGCTAGTTAGATAAATATAAAAATTTTAGATTTTTGTCTTTTTCGATTCTAAATTGCACCATCAAAAATATGGTAAAAAGTAAAATAATGTAGTAAGCACAAGCCACACGGTCACCTTCTTGGCCTGCGCGAGCAGGTCGCGTGCGCGCGCGCGCTGCGCGGCCACGTCGTCGGCGAGCGGGCGGTGCGCGGCGAGCTGCGCGCGCAGGGCGGGCGCCGCCGCGGCCGGGCGCTCCGCCGCGCTCAGCGCCGCGTACGCGGAGCGCAGCCACTCCGTCAGCTCCTCCATGTCGCCCACCACCTCCAGGGAGCGCTGGTCACCAACAAACAACACTTAGTGAACTATGTGCTCTATGTAGACCAGATAGGTCACGTAAGATACATTCTTTAGTACTACACTGATACAGCGTAGGCAGAGGGAACTTAATCTTGAGACGCTTCGTTCGTTTTCCCATTGCCGCGTATAGCTGTTCCAGTTCGATTGGAGTGAGCCACTTTATAAACACACGATAAGAACGTTCCAATTCTTCTATCCGCTACTAGATATTACTCGATATATTTAATGGTTGATTACACAATTCCTTTACAACAAAAAACTAAATATTTCTCCTAAAAACACAACATAATAACTTCATTTTCAGTTTTTTTTTCTTTTTTAGCTTTTCGTTGTATCCCACAGCTAACAGACAACCTGGGAACCTAGTGTTAGGACATTCAGAACCCAATGTAGAGCTTTTTTTTACCTCAACCCAAATATTTTTTTGTCATAGATTAAATACATATGCACATTACCTTCTTACTCAACAGCAGTCTCTCCGCCTTCCTCTGTATCTGCTCCGCTATAGCGTCAAAGCGTCTGTTGTCTCGAGTCACCACACCCTCCACGTGGGTGGCGCCTTCTCCGGGTGAGATCTTATAGAAAGAAGAAAACGTATGAAATTTTAATTTAATAAAGCAAATAGGTTGATAATAATATTAATACAAAAATATAAAAAATAAAAATGTTATCAATAACCTGATATTAAATAAAAAAAAAAGCCTGTCGAGGCGCAGCGGCACAAGAGTAACCGACAGGTTCTGGGTTCGATCACCAGTAGAGGAAATTAAATATTTAATATTTTCAATTTAAATATTTGATGTTTCATTTCTTCGCTCTGGTAATAAGGCAAAGCGCGGCGTTGAGTTTCGCCACTCAAGACGCAATGCCTCAAAGTCGGCGGAAAGTGGGGAAGGGAAGTGGAACGTAGTGTCTTAACACTAGGCTCCTGGGTTCCCTCTGCCTACCCTGCGGAACACAGTGTGAAGCTGATATTAAATTTAGTATTTAACAAATGTAAATAAAGCTGTCCCTTTTATTCAATTTAATAAGAAAACAACTGAGACGGGAAAATAAAATGTAAAAATAGTCATGATTATTTGGATTTGGAGATGCCAAATATAATTTTATAAACGTAAGAGCGGATACTAAAATGTATTACAAATTTACTGTAAGTTAAAACTTAAAACGTCTTATAAGGGAATCAGGAAACGTAGTGTTAAGACATTTTGCCCAATTTTCCACCAAAATCAACATCAACATCACATTTTGCTTCAATATCAGTGAGCAAATGAAAAAAATAATAATTAATTTCACCCCGTGGGATCGAACCCACAGCCCCCATTTCCATCTAACAATTGCCCTCAAGCGCATAGCGTCTTCTTAACATATAAATAACACTTACCTGACATAATTGTGGCCCTACAAGGTTGATGTTATCCAACAGCGGTCTAAACTCCTGTAGCTCCGCCTCCAACCGCAAGATGTCTTCCTCCCGCGGCTCCACAGATTGTAGACATGTTTCTGCGCTTGACATCCAATCGGACAACCTGTTGGTAGATAAATAGAATTTAATTAAGTAAACAGTTAAAATGATGAAAATATTCAATTGCTTTCAGTTTCGAGACTCAACGCCATAATTAAATGTATTATAATTTTGAATAACTGAATCATATTCAATGAACGAAATTATAATGTTTTTTCAGATTCTCACTGTATCCCGTTAAAATCAAAGTTAAAATATTCAGGCCATTACAAGCATTTTTGAATCGTCAAGTTACAAAGAAGTGTCTGTAGTGTCAGTCCTACAGAAAGCTACCACCTCAAGTTAATTTTGGTGAGCCTCTGCTCTTTGTCTCTTTTTCTTTAGTTGGCTCTCCAACTTGAAAACTTAGTGTGAAGACATTTAGAATTAAAACAATTCTTTTCCCACTATCGAGACTGTATCCCACACGAGGCAGGGTAGGCAGAGGGAACCCGGGAACCTAGTGTTAAGACACTCCGTTTCACTTTCGTTCCCCACTTTCCGCCAAATTTGAGGAATCGCTTGTTGAGTGGCGGAACTCAACGCCGCGCTTTGCCTTATTACCAGAGAGAAGAAATGAAAGATTACATATTTAAATTGAAAATATTAATAATTTCATTTCCTCGACTGGGGATCTAACCTGTCGGTTACAGTCACACGCTTGTGCCGCTGCGCCACGACATGCCTCAACAGGCCTCACTTGAAAAAGATACTAAAAAACGTAAATACCAAAAAAAAAAGCCAATTTTACACTTACTTCGCATGACTTCCATACAGCTGCTGCACCAGCGGCAACGTCTCAGACGCTACACGTAACAGCTCAGCGCCTTTGGAAGTCAACTCGTTATATCTCCTTTGTAGGGCGTCCAGCTTGTCCTTGAGCTGTAAGGCCTCGTCCCCAGATATGTGCTTCATTAGCTCCAGACCCGATTCCACTGTGCTGTCCACTGGTTCTTGTTTTGATGCTATCTCTTCAGTTTTCTCCTGTTTTATGAAAAAATAAATGTTAAATTTGGGATGTGGATTATTTATTACTCATTATGAAGAAGACCTTGTTATGTCAAAGTAATTTTTATTATGTTAAATTGTATTTGAAATTAAGAAATGATATGTTAACGACAACTATTTTACTAAATTCGCTTAGGTCACTGTCCCAGGAGAAAGAAACTCAGCAAGTTTTTTAATCTATACAACAGCTTTACATATTCTCATTTATTTATTAGTTTCCTAAGTTTGATTAGGATGTCTGCTAGTTTTGTGATGTAAAATTGATTCACTTCCAAGTTAAATGTCACAGTAACATTGTTTTTTTATTTATTGTGCAAGAAATAAATTATTATTAAATGTGCACAATAAATATACAATTGTCGATATACACATACAATGACTTCAATATATTCTACTAATGTCATTTACTCTCTCTCTCTTACTCTCTTTCAAAGTGGGGAACGGAAGTGAAACGGAGTGTCTTAACACTAGGTTTCCAAGTTCCCTCTGCCTACCATTCCGTGGTATTTATTTATAAATCAACATATATAATAACTGTCACATAACATTTTATATACAATATTATAATAATATATACAAACCGCCAGTTCATCCATCTGCCTCAACAACTTGTCCATATGGACAGGCAATATCTTCCTCTTGGCTAAGTACTGCTCCATGGTGTCCATCCACGCGGACAGATCTTGGTACGTGAGGACAAGATGGCGGAGACCTTTACGTGAGTTGTCCAACAGATCACCTATGTTGAGACTGTGGTCGACGAGCGCTTGGTATCTGGAGGAAATGTGTTACAATATTATATGTACGTTTTGGATGAAGTTCAGTTCTTTTAACTGAAACTGAAGTTTAAAAAAAACTGAATTTCATTCATAACATGAATTTCAAAATATGTACAAACATAAACCCTTTTTTAAATTCAAATTCACTTTATTTAAGTAGCCGAAGTATAAATAAACAAATTAATAGGGCAATAATTTAGAAAAAAGTTAGCAAAAGTAAACATTTCATTCAATATCTATAAAGAAGAAAAAAAAAAAACTAAAAACAATTACCTCCCCCCTTCCATCTATTGTAAAATACAGATTAAAAACAACAATAAAATACACACAGACAATAAAACACAAAAAAATACCTATCAGTGGCGGCCTGCAATCTATCAGCCAACGTGGTAGCTTCATCATCACCCACAAGACCCATCAATTGGGAAGCGGTTTCAGTTAATTGCTTGAATGGTGGTTGTTTCGATAGTATATCATCGTGGAGCATCTGTAGATATAATGTTTAATAATTATTACATTTGTTTCTTTTCTATAATAATATGGGGTAGGATAATTTAGATCCAGTATTAATCTCTGTTTCCCATTTAAAATTCAATTTTAAATATTTAGTATTGAGTAGCGGAATTAAACATTACGCTTTGTCTTTCTTACAGCGGTCTAAATCTAATATAATTAATTTACCAATAGGAACCCTCAACCAATCGAGTCTACAGCAAGGTTCCCTTACATACATTTTTAAAAGCATAGAAACAGTGTACTTGAAAACCTAGTTTAAAGATACTGCGTTCCATTTCCCACTTTCTGCCCAATTTGAGACATTGCATGTTGATTGGCGGAACTCAACACCGCGCTTTGCCTTGTTACTAGTGCGAAAAAATTAAAAAAATAAATAAATATTTTAATAGAAAATATTTCATTTTATCAAATGGGGACAGAACCTACAAACTATCTATCGTGACTTTAAGTCACATGCTTTCTATATTTTTTTTTTTTTTTCAGCTTCACGCTGTATCCCGCACTAGGCAGGGTAGGCAGAGGGAAAGGAAGTGAAACCTAGTGTTATGACACTCCGTTCCACTTCCGTTCCCCACTTTCCGCCGAAATTTGAGGCATTGCGTGTTGAGTGGCGGAACTCAACGCCGCGCTTTGCCTTATTACCTTTCTATAAATGAAGCAATCACAAACACAAACTAACCTTATGCTCCCTAATCTTCTGCTGTATCTTCTCCTCATCAGTGGGCACCAGCTCCAGCGCCTTTACCTTGCGCTCAGTCACGTCGAGCCACTCGACGAGCGGTTGGAGTTGCTCTTGGAATTGTTTGGCCACCTTAGAATATGTATTGAAAAATTAAATATTGTAAACATTATAATTGAACTGTAAATGTTAATACTATATGTTTTTGTAAATCTGACGTTTCTTGTACTTTGCAGTAGCCTGTGGTCACCACTTTCCAAAAAAAAATATAATTTTTATATATATGCAATTGATCCGGTGGAAGACTATGATACATTATTTTTGGTTAAATTCAATTTCGATTTACATATTTTTATGTTATTGAATTTAAATACCATCTCAATCTTTGAATGTTTAAAAGTTAAAAATTAAAAAAAAAAAAACATCCTTTTTTATATGAGCCCCAGAGAAGTTAACAAGATTGTTATAGATCGAGTGCCACATGCCAGTGTAACCAAAACGTCATAACTATCGCCATAATTATTAATTATGTTATAAGTATGATACTATATTTGGTTATGACAAACTCAAATTCCAAACAGCATCACCATTTGCACCTATAAAGCACTATTAAACAATCTGTTCAAGCAAATATCCTTCAAGAAAAAAAAATTTGTGACCAATCACCTTCATGGCCTGCTCCAAATCCAGCATCCTCTGCTGGGCACTACCGGTCAGCTGATCGAATCTCTGCATCAGTGTCTTCAATTGTTTCTCAATAGCTTTACGCTCTGTGACGTCACACCCGGCGGCCACCTCGTTGCCCATCGCGAAGAGGGATGACATGGAATTTTGTCTGTCCATGAGCATTTTTCTGAGGAACTGTGGTGGGAAAATAGAGATTAATTATTTTTTTTTATATATTTAAGAAATAATTTAAAATAGACAAATAAAGAAAAAATCAATAATCTTTTAATATTGTTTTACTGATTGTATCTATAACAAGAGTAAAAAAAGGTAATGGGTATAATTAATAATTATTAAAATCATAATTTTAACAAATTAACAATAACTAACTGCACTGAAAAAAGAGAAAGCCAATTCTAGAGAAAAATCCTAACAAAGAATTATGTCGCTAAGAAGTAAGTTGTAAGACAAAATGAAATACACAAAAACTACAAGTTAGTAATATTTGTAATAGTCTAACTAAACAAATCAAGAACAACACAAGAAACCCACCTTCTGTTCTTGCAACTGGGCTTTAACCACTTTATAATCAGCAGACGGTGGTTTCTGGTTGTTCACCATGTCCTCAGTGTCCGTCAACCACTTCTCCAGGCCGGCGAGGGCCTCCGCGAACTTGCCGGACTGGAGGAGACCGACGTCGAGGCGACGCTCCCTTTCGTTCGTCTGGAGAGAAAAAAAATATTAGACATATGGAAGATATGTTTTTTTTTGTAGTTTTAGGTTAATAATTACATTCTCGTGCATTAGTTTTAAAGACTGAACTCGACTTCCATAAAAAAAAATAGTAAAATTTAAATTACTTCCGCCATTAATCACTTAATAAAACCAAACGCGAAATACCAGCAGAATTTTAATATATACGATAAAAAAGAAACCTTTTTTTAACAAATTAGCTACCTTGTCCTTCAAGGCGTTCCATCTATCATTCATCTTCTCCAGATCCTTCTCCAGCTGCTGTGTAGACACACCCTGTAGGGCCGACCTCACCAGTCCCTGCCCTATTTTGTTGCAATGCGACACATTTTGCCCTAACGGCTCCAACGTACGCTTCTTTAGGTCAGCAAAGTCCTTTTGTTGAGTGCGAATTTGGTCTACTTCTGACGAAACCGGCTTTAGACTGCGTACTTGCTCTGATGCCTGAATAGTTAATAATAAGAAATTGCTTTATTATTACTTATATTTAATAATTATTATGCTTTTATGAAAAAATCTTAATAGCTAAGTAATTTTTTTATCATGTTTTAAAAAAAATAAAAACTAACTTTAAGTCACTTTGACGACTTCTAAGGTACGGATTAAATATATGTTAAAAAAATATATAACAATCAAAAAAATTATAATAAAATTAAGTACGTATTTACCTCATCAACATCGTCCATGACCGAATCATAAGCTTTGTAGAACGCCTCCAATTTGCTCAACGTATCGTCCAGATCTTGTTCCTTGGCGCGTGCGCGTTCATCCAACTTGGCGAGCTGCTTGCGGACGTTTTCCACCTATAATTTTGATTATTTGTAAAAAAATACCATTTAAAAAAATCATTTGCTTTTGTCGTGATGGCTTAGGGTAACATTTTTAATTTTATTTAAAAAAAAATAATAAAAAAAATAATTAAACAAAATTTTATTCTTATTAAAAACTAAAAATAATATTTATTTATTATATTATATATCTATCACTATATAATTAAAAACAAATTATTATTTATTACCAATTATTTATTAATTTTTAATCATAAAAAAAAAGTCCCACCTGATCTCTGGCCTTATCGGACTCTCCGTGTCCACCGTCAGCCAAATTCTCCGCTGTTCTCGCCGAGTCTATTACCAAATCCTCTAAATTCTCTATTTTCTTATAGAACCTGGCGACATCGTCCAATTGTGCTTTGACCGTTTTAATTTCACGACCTGGCGCCTTCATGTTGTCTAACTCCTTGTCCAGATCAGATAAATCGTGAGATATGGTTTTGATTTTATCCTAGATTGTAGAAACAGAAATATACGTTAAAAATAAATAAATAGTCTCTCTCTCTCTCAGCTTTACGCTCTATCCCGCACATGGCAGGGTAAGCACAGGGAACTTGAGAATCTAGTGTTAAAACACTCCGTTTTGTTTCCCATATTCAATCAAATTTGGGGCATTGTGTCGAGTGGCCGACTTTAATGCCCTGTGCCTCAATTCTTACCAGAGCGAAGAAATAAAAATATTTAATATTTAATTGGAAATGATTCTTCGTATATTTAATTTAAAATCACTTCTTCGAGTAGGGATCGAACCCACAACCTGTCGTTTACAGTCACATACTTCACGACCACAGTGCCACAACGGGCCCCAAAACAAATTAAGTAAGCTCGTAATTTAAGTATTTTCAAGTTAAGTTTTAGTAATAATTTTTCCCCAAATACAATATGAAACTGTTTTTGTTTCTTTAAAATTAATGGAAATAGTGAAATAACTGTTTTATCTTAGTAAGGATGTTAATATTCAAAGATTCGAAACAATCACATAACTTTACTAAAAAACAAAAAAAAAAAAAAAACAACTTCAGACCCAAACTAACCTGGAACTGCGAATAAGCAGCAGCAGCACCAGCCAGCTTCTCCCTAGCATCTTCACTCCTGGCCTCCAGATCTTGGAGACGCTCGGCCAGCGCCTTCACAGTCTCGTCAAGGACGGGCCGCGCTCGGGCTCCGGCCTCTGGACCTCCGAATTCTGTTGCTAGAGCAACTATGTCGTCTGCTGCTATGGTGACGCTCTGCAATATTTATTATTGTTAATATGTATTTAAATATTAAAAGGTAGGCAGAGGGAACTTAGGAATCTAGTGTTGAGATACTCCTTTCTGTTCGCCACTTCCCGGTAATTTTGAGGTATTGCGTGTTGAGCGGTGGAATTCAACGCTGCGCGTTTGTCTACCAGAGCGAGAAAACTAAAATATTAATTATTTTATTTCTTCGAGTGGGAATCGAACCCACAATCACCCAATATTGTTTTTCCAGTTGCAAATGTATACTCCTACGCTTCGATAGGCTTCACAAGATTGTTTAGTCAGTATAATATAAAGCATAGCACCTGCAGCGGGCCGCGCAGCGCGTGCAGGTGGTCGAGCAGGCGCGCCACGGCGTCGCGCGCGGCGGCGGGCGGCGCGGCGCGCGCGGCGCCCAGGCGCTCCTCGCAGCGCGCCAGCGGCGCCTCCACGGCGCGCGCCTTGTCCACGAACTCGCCCAGCCGCCGCGCCGTGCTCTCCAGGTACTCCGCCTGCTGGAGCACCTCTGCGGCGCGCACGTCACACATTCATTACATTGTTCGTGTGTGTGTGTGTGTGTGTGAAGAAATTATGCGAGCAAAATTAGTTGAAGTTGCTGTGTGATATCGATATAGAAAATATCAGGAATAGAGTATGTGAGTGAGATAGGGTGAAGGTAAGTACATAGACACAAATTTAATACAAAAAATATAATGTACAAAAAACAACTGTATAGTAAAAGTGTTCAACTTTAAGAAAAGCAATATTTTTCTATATTTTCTAATTATGTTATATTTATAATATACAAACCGTTGTTAATTCTGTCCCATCTGTCCTTCATGAGGTCGAGCTGTTTCCTCACTATCTCTTGGTCCACATCGCAAGCCGAGATGAAAGTCTCACCTAGAGTGCGATTGTTCTCATATTCACCAGATCTAAGGAAAATTAAATCACATTTAGATATATTTATATTTGATGAAATTGGTTAAAATATATATACACAATTATTTTGCTTCACACTGTATCCCGTATATGACAGAGAAGGCAAATGGACACTTCATTCTATTTCCCACTTTCCGGAAGAAAGGCATTGCGTGTTGGATGACGCAACTCAACGCCGCGCTTTGCCTTATTACCAAAGCAAAAAAATTTAATATTCAATATTTTATTTGGAAATATATAATACTTAATTTCCTCGATTGGGAGTTGAATTCCTCAAATTAGTCATTTACAGTCACACACCTGTGCCGCTACGCCATGACAGGCCTCAAACTGCTATTAATATATTATTTAATAATTATAATAATTTATTAAAGTAAAAATAACTTAATAAAGACTTATAATCAAACAATACAACATACAAGTAAATAAAAAAAAGACGACCAACAGCGCTCACCTCTTCCAAACATCATTTCTAATCTGCTGCAGTTCCCTCAGCTGTTTCTCCACATCCTTCTTAGTGAACACAACGGGGGGCAGCTTGTTCAACCTGTCCTCCGCGTCGGAGAGCCATGGCACGAAAGACTCTTGAGCCTTTGTATATTTACGGCAATGTTCCTGTTTGGACAAGTGTATAATGTAAGAAAAATATTTTTTATAAAATTGTGAATTCGATTTCTAAGGTTGATAGTGGTGTTAATGAAAGAAAAGTAATTTTGGTAATGTCAAGACTTTTTTTTTCTTTTCTTTCAGATTTACGCTTCCACACGAAGGAGAGTGTTCCTTACACTCTGTTCCGTCTCCAACTTTCCGCCGAATTTGAGGCATTGCCGCTAGAGTGAGTGGTAGAACCAAACGCCATGTTTTGCCTTGTTTCTAAAGCGAAGAAATGAAAATATTAAATATTTTAATTAAAAATAATAAATATTTCATTTCCTCGAGCAGGGATCGAACCCACAATTGACACATTTACATCCATATGCCCATGCACCACGACAGAACTCCATTTAAAACTTATGTTAAGGAAAAAATATACCATAACTTACTTATACATAAATATATAATAACTTATGTTAACGAAATAATATATTTATCACTTAAAATGAAGGAATATTAGCAAAATATTCATAACAGTTAAAGCTCCTTTAAAAACAACTTATAACAACCATAAATATAAAGTTAAAACTCCTACTCACCATGGCGGTTTGCAAACGCGTGTACCTATCGACAGTTTCCCGTTTCAGTTTGTCCCATTGCGTTTGGATCCTGTCCAAGTCCTTGCGGAGACCTTGGAATGCTGGTTTCTTTTCCATTTCACGACCTAAACAAATAAATTAGTAGTTAATTTTTTTAACGTTCCGGAAGGAGTGACAGGTTTCTACACTCAGACACTCTGTTCCGTATATTTTCATTTTAAATATTGAATGTTTTCATTTCTTCGCTCTGGTACAAGGCAAAACGCGGCGTTGAATTCCACCACTCTACACGCAATGCCTTAAGTTCGGCGGAAAGTGGGGAACGGAAGTGGAACGGAGTGTCCTAACACTAGGTTCCCAAGTTTCTTCTGCCTACCCTGCCAATGTCCAGGATACAGCGTGAAGCTGAGTGAGCATTTATTTGTTCATCAAAAAAAATTAAAACAAGAACCATTTTTTCATACCTTTATCCAGCAACATAATAATTTCATGTTCCCTCTGTGTAAGATCCCGGTACAGCGGTTCATGTTTGGCCACTTGCTGTTGTAACTTAGTCTTATCCGCTGACACTTGCAATCGTCCCGGGAGAGAGGTCAGCTCGGACTGTAGCCATCCTAGAGTCCGGGATACGGTCTCTTCGAGGTTACGCCCGTCCCTGGGAAATAAAAGGTTAATTAAGAAAAATGTATTGGTTTAATTTTTTTTATTTGTTTGTTATAGGTAAAGATTTTTTTCTCTAGATAGGCAAATTTTTGGCCGATATATTTGGTATGTTTTTTTTTTTTTTTTAGCTTCACGCTGTATCCCGCACTAGGCAGGGTAGGCAGAGGGAACGAAAGTGAAACCTAGTGTTATGACACTGCGTTCCACTTCCGTTCCCCACTTTCCGCTGAATTTGAGGCATTGCGTGTGGAGTGGCGGAACTCAACGCCGCGCTTTGCCTTATTACCAGAGCGAAGAAATGAAACATTAAATATTTAAATTGAAAATATTAAATATTTCATTTCCTCGACTGGGGATCGAACCCAGAACCTGTTGGTTACAGTCACACTCTTGTGCCGCTGCGCCACGACAGGCCTCAATTGGTATGTTGGCATATCTTAACATTAGGCCGACATATTTTACCAGTATGTCGGCATATCTCAACATTTGGCCGACATATTTTACCAGTATGTCGGCATGTCTCAACATTTGGCCGACATATTTTACCAGTATGTCGGCATATCTTAACATTTGGCCGATATATTTTACTGGTATGTCGGCATATCTCATCATTTGGCCGACATCTTTCATATAAAGTCACCACATTGTTATCGATGGGTATGGTTTACAACGATTCTTATGGTTTTTCTTATTTTCAACAATATCATTTAAAAAAAAAGTATTATTAAATATAATTCAAAAACAACTTGAGTTTCATTTACTTTACTAATTAACATTGTAAGTATTTAAAAGGAAACAATGCGGCGTTTTCAAATCTTAATAACTTGTTCATATAACAACTATTACACAGTAACGCTTTACTTATACTTTATAAACCAATGAAAAAAATAATAGGAAAATTTACTGAAGAGAGTATCTAACTGCCTGCACTTAATATAAGAAATATGCCGTAATAATGAAAAAAAAAAAGCCAGCCTGCTATAGCGCAGTGGCTCACGACGGGTGACGGGTGACGGGTGACGGTAAGACACTGACTTGATGGCGGCCTCGAGCTCGGCCTTGATGGCGTCGAGCTTGCGCTGCAGCAGGTCGTACTGGCGCGCGGCGGCCGCGGGCTGCGCCGCCACGTGCTGCGCGTCGTGGCGCGCGCCCGCCGCCGCCAGCACGCGCGCCAGCGCCGCGCCCGCCGCCTCCAGGTCCGCCAGCAGCGGCCGCTGCCCCTCCAGCTGCCGCTCCAGGTTCTAAGCCCCAGTCATTTACGTTATATATACACATATATACACTTTACATTTCAAAATATTATGTATGTTAAGAAAAATATTAATACAAGAAATAAATTTAATCTAGCTACAATTATAACTAGATTGCATCGAGTCCGTAATTCTTTAATGGGTCAGGGTGTACGCAATTGGATGCCAGAAAACGTCCGCCAATTTTCTATTTCACAATTTAAAAAAGTTGTGAAAACACGTTGGTGTGTTATAAGTTATTACCAAATCAATGATTTTATAAACGATAACACACTTTGGGAATAAAATGCTTGCTCCAGGCTATTTCAAATAACATCATCTGTCAATCATTGTCAATTATAATATGATGTAAAACTTTGGTTAAAAAAAGACATGTCCCGCTGAGTTTCTTTCACCAGTTCTACTCAGGTCCGAGGCAGTAACTTTAGTGAACTGGTGGTAAATTGTTTGACGTTAAAAAAACTAATCTTGTAACTTCTTATTTTGAATAAAAGTATTAAAATATTCAATATTTCATTATAGTACGGAAGTTAACTGTATAAAACAGGATTTCCTAATACTTTTACACTAAATCAAATTAAATAGTTCAAGCACCTTTACTGAACTGACTAAAAGGGCCAAAACTCATCAACCATACTATATTAATAAAAAACGACAACCCAATTTTTTGCACCACATTACATATTATCATTATAAGAGCCATGGGCTAAAGTAATCAAGATTATAGTCCACCAAATAAGAAATACAGTCAAACAAAATTAAACAAAGTAATAACCCTCACCTCAACCTCCCTAATCTGATCGGCGGGTTCGCCGTTACGGACGACATCGTCCAACTTGTCGGATATGGCGTGTAAGGCGTTCTTGAGCCGGGCCAGGCCCGCGTCGAGTTCCCGAGATGTATCGGCGGCTGCACCGAGGCTCTCCGCGCGTTGTTCTAACCTGTTTACAAAAAAATATATATTTTAATGTTTCATAAATTTTACATCATGCCGAGACCGTAGCGTTTGGCGCTCCGTTCTCTCTGCCTACCCCCCTATGGATATAGCGTGAAGCTAAGAAAGAAGAAGAAAGAGGAAATAAATTTCACACTGTTACCGCATAAAGTCGAGAAAGTTACTGTTAAAATAGGGAAGTATACCACGCAATGTTTAATTTTTTTAATATATTTCGGTTTGAATAATGAAACTCTACGTCATGTTTGGTCTTGTTTGTAGTTCAGTGCCAGAAAGTTAAATGATACATTGCTCCATACGGAGATCGAATCCACAAGCGTCGGACTCTATTTTTTAACTTGATATACCGTAAAGTTCTTAAATAGGGTAGACAGAGAAAATTATGTATAAAAGACACGCCTTGCTTCTTGATTAGCAGAGCTTAACGCCGCCATTCAGTTTGTAACCAGATTAAGGATACGAAAGTGATTCGTTAGACCGTGGAAGAGATTGTCCATCCCTAGTCCCGATAAAAAAAAACCTTGGAAATATTTTTATTTCATTGAATATTATTATTATTAAATATAAAAAAAAACGCAACACTAACTGTCTAAGCAAATCATTCCATTTATCTTGAATGACTTGTAATTTCTGGCGCAATTTGTTCGCATCTTGGTCGTTTTCGGGCAAGCGTTGCAGCACTGTATGGGCAACCTCTTCCAAGTGAGTGAGTTGAGGCTGCTGGCTTCGGAACTCCTCACGGAGTACTTGGACCTGATGAAACGACAAAATAATACAATATACTTTATATTATACATTATATTTTTTAAATATAATTAAATTTGATTTTGTTATAGCTTCGCGCTGTATTCTGCTCAGGACAGACAGAGAGAATTTGGGAACCTAGTGGTAAAGCACTCCATTCCGATTACCACTTTACGCAGAAATTGAATGAGAGTGGCGAAGCTCAACGCCGCGAAATGTTTTCTTAATGCCCTTTTTTAAATGTCTTAATAAATTAATATTTATAAACAAATAGTTACATATCGTTTAAATAATAAATCTATTTAAAATATATAATTTTAGTAATATATAACAGACACAATATTCACATAATACTTATATTTCTTAAATTAACAATAAATCTTTTTTTTTCTACTTCTTACCTGTTGCACTTGCGTACTAACTACTCTGGAGTCAGATGATATCGGTCCCAGAGCACTCAACATACGCTCCTTAGAGCCGAGCCACAGTGTCAGACTGCTGTGAGTATCGTGGAAGTCTTTCATCTCTTCCATAACACGGATCCTGATGGAAAATATATGTATTGTATTAAAATAATGTATTGTGTAGTAGGGAAGACACAGAAAAAACTATTAGATGTACATTTATCATCAATTTCCGAGATAATATATGTAATGGTGGAATTTAATATCACGATTTGTATTAATATTTTAAGGAAATAAAAAGAATAATAATAAACTGTTGAAATATTTAATATTTAAAATAAATTTTGTACAGCTATAAAATTAAATAAAATATTTTCTTATTTCTTTCAACTTCACGCTGTATCCCAAACATGGCAGAGGGGACTTGAGAACCTTATGGGCCTTATATGGCTTGATTTCCGCCAAATTTAAGGCAGACGAAACTCAATGCTTCCAACCAGAGCCAAGAAATTAAAATATAGATATTTAATTTCCTCGAATGAGAATGGAACCCACAACCTGTCGCGTTACAATCACAAATTTGTACTTCTGCGCCACGACAAACCAGGCTAAAACATACAAATAAAGCAAAAAAACAATATCAAAAACAAAAATATAGCCACTTACTTATCCTTAAAAGCGTCATGCAGTGCCTTCCACCGCGCAGCCACTTCTTCACTCTCGTCGTGCAGCCTATCAGCGCCTTCGACTGTTTGCTTGCGACGGAGAAGCTCACGAACCTTGAACAAAATTGCGATATTTATGTATTTTTTATAAAAAAATTTAAAAATACATCATTATTTTTAGTTTATATCATATATTAATTAGGTAAAATAGTATTATGTCATATAATGAACTGAAAGAATCAACACAATTTTAAAATTTAAACAAAAAAGCTGACTCTCCCTTAGATAGAATTATTTTCATATATTTAAAAACTTAGTCAAATAACAATGTTAATAAGCTCAAGTATAAACTGCGCGTAAAATTCTATATGTACATATAAAATTCCCGTGTCTGTCTGTGTTTTTAAAAATGACAAAGATTTTTAAAGTCTATTTAGATATTTAACATGATACTAAAAACAAATTAACTATTTTATTTTCTGCCTGTATTTAGTTCGTCCTTGCCATTCCTTAGAACAGCTGTACCGATTTCAATGGGACTTCAGAAGGTTGTGGAACAACATATAGGGATTTAATATTAAATAAATAGTATCAATAAGTTATTTTTAGAGGCCTGTCGTGGCGCAGTGGCACAAGCATGTGACTGTTACCGACAGGTTGTGGGTTCGATCCCACTCGAGGAAATGAAATATTTAATATTTTCAATTTAAATATCTAATGTTTTCAATTCTTCGCTCTGGTGAAAGGCAAAACGCGGCGTTGAATTCCGCCACTCAACACGCAATCCCTCAAATTCGGCGGAAAGTGGGGAACGGAAGTGGAACGGAGTGTCTTAACACTAGGTTCCCATGTTCCCTCTGCCTACCCTGCCAAGTGCGGGATGCAGCGTGAAGCTGAGTAAGTTATTTCGTTTTCCATATAACTTCCTTACCTGCGTCTTAGTAGAGTCTAATATACTCTGTTTCTCATACATCTCTTCGAGAGCCGCTCTCGCTTGCTTGATTGTTTTGTCAGCTTCTTCTTTCGTATTGGGTATAGATTCCTTTGGTAATTGTCTTTGAACCTAAATAATTAATAAAATATTTAAAATTTAATAATAATAACAATAATTATCGCTCTCTAATAACAAATTATTTAACATTCATTATTTCGTACATATTAAATATATACGATTATTATAAATATTACAAGAAAATATTTGCTTCGTACAACAAGTTCATGGAAGTTCTTACTTAAAGTACAACTTAAAATATCAAGTTTCCTTTTTGTTTTTATATTTTTGTGAATTTATTTTCCATTTCCGTAGCATTTGGAGTTTCATTATTTAATTTTATATAAAATATGTGTAAAAATATCCTCAACTAAAGAGCCGTAAAGGTCAAACAAAGATCAAAAGTATATATAATATTATTACCTTGTCCAAGAAAATATTGAGAGATCGGAAGCTGTCCAAGTACTTCTTGACTTCCTCTCTAATAGTATCAATTTCTGTTTGTCTGTCCGCCAGTTTTGTTCCGAGTAACTCATATCTGTTGTTGATGTCCGATATTTGTTGTTGGACCGGTGATAGTTCTATAATATAGAGTAAATATATAATAAGTATTTACTAATGTAACAAAAATATTTATTATTTTTTTTATCTTCAGGCTGTATCCCGCATGAGGCAGGGCAGGCAGAGGGAACCCGGGAACCTAGTTTTAAGACACTCCGTTCCACTTCCGTTCCTCACTTTCCGCCGAATTTGAGGCATTGCTTGTTGAGTGGCGGAACTCAACGCCGCACTTTGCTTTATTACCTTACAGTATTATTATTTATTAATAAAATAAAAATATTGTTTCTTTTTAATATTTATTAATAAAAATTTTTTTTGTCTCTTTTTGTAAAACTAACGACAAGTAAATATTTATTTATCGTTAGGTTTACAAAAAGAGACAAAATTAATTGGGAATCGAACCCATAACCATTATGCGTACAATTGCATTATTTTCATATAAGCAAATACAATTAAACTATATTATTTAATCTGTCACAAAAACGAAAAAAAAGTACTTTGAATATTAACATTTTCATTTTTTATCTGTGTTAACAATATACAGACTTGAGAAAATTAGTGATTTTTTAAAAAAAGCAAGAAACACTATGCAATAGTTTCTTACCATCCAAATGGAAACCATCCTGGCTGGATCTTCTCGAAGAGAATCCTGACGACGCTGATGCTGGACTAACCAAAGCCCTGACCTTGCCGGGAGATGGGGAACGACCATCTGTACGACCTGTGGGGGAAAACACAAAATATTCAATATTCATTATACACATAAACTAAAAAAAGTATTTATAATATTTTTAACGTTTTAACGTCTTGCCAAATATTTTGAGGCCTGTCGTGGCACAGCGACACAAGCGTGCGACTGTAACCGACAGGTTGTGTGTTCGATCTCCACTAGAGGGAATGAAATATTTAATATTTTCAATTTACATATTTAATGTTTTCATTTCTTCGGTCTGGTACAAGATAAAACGCGACGTTGAGTTCTGCGAGAACGCGGCGTTGAGTTGTGTTTCCACTCAACACGAAATGCCTCAAATTCGGCAGAAAGTGGGAAACGAGAAGTAGAACAGAGTGTCTCAACACTAGGTCAAGTTCCGTCTGTCTACCCTGCCATGGGCGGGATACAACGTGAAGCTATTAGATCTATCTATAAGTGATAAGATCGCATGGCTTAGTGGTCGGAGCGCTTAGACGCTGAACAAAACGTGCGAGTTCAAATAACACTCACTGGGGGTCTGTCTCTTAGTGGGGCTGTACATCTGCCGCTTGCGGTGCGGGCTGTCGGCGCGCTCGCCGCGGGTCAGCGCGTCGTACATAGCGGCCGCCTCGTTCACCTGAGACAATTACATTAAACTGGTTTAAAAACTTATTTACATCATTAAAATATATGATTCAGTCTAATTTTTCAATAATAAAAATAAAAAACAAACTAAATTTATGAATACAATGGCTACTATTAAATGAAATAATATTTAATTTAATATATAAAAAAAATGTTTATTTGCAATTAAAAGTAGCCAAAATTTGTACAGTATTTTTAATATACAGCAACGATTTCTGATAAATGTTTATGTCTCTTGCAGATTCTATCAAAACGGAAAAAATAACATAATTCAAATTTAATAAAAAATAATTAAATAAAAAAATAAATATCACCTTATCAATATTAACAGCGAAGTCTCTGTATTCCTTGGCGAGTGGCCTGAGCTCATCTTGCTGGTGTTTGATGACGTCCAAGTCAACGGCAACGGGTCGCAAATGCGAGATAAGCTTCTCCATATTTTGTAGCCATTCTAGGATCTGAACATACAAAAATAGTATTAATTATAGTAGAGTACGTATGTTATTATATAACAGGAGAGGGAACTCGGGAACCTAGTGTTAAAACACTCCGTACGGCATTACGTATTTTTTTTAAAACATTCTGTTTTACAAGGTTTAAATCAAGACCGTCATTTGCCTTACGGCATGAGACTTGAAACCATAACCAAAGTTTATACTCAATAAAAATATGAAAACTAAACTCTAGGGGTGTGTTGATATAATAGTTTGTAGCTTCACGTCATAGGGAACCTGGGAACCTATTGTGAGGACACTCAGTTTCTATTACAACATTTCTGCTTTGCACTTATTACTGAAATGAGGCATTGCATGTTGACTGGTAAAAAGTAAAACTCAATGCAATGCTTTGCCTTGTTACCAGTGTGCAGTAAAAAAATAAATATTTCATTTCTTTCAATGAAAATTAAACCCCCGACCTTATAAATCTTAGTCACACATACATCATTACATAATATTATAAATACTCTCTGACTCAGCTTCACGCTGTATCCCGCACGAGGCAGGGTAGGCAGAGGGAACCCGGGAACCTAGTGTTAAGACACTCCGTTCCACTTCCGTTCCCCACTTTCCACGGAATTTGCGGCATTGCGTGTTGAGTGCCGGAACTAAACGCCGCGCTTTGCCTTATTACCAGAGCGAAGAAATGAAATATTAAATATTTAAATTGAAAATATTAAATATTTCTTTCCTAGACTGGAGACCGAACCCAGAACCTGTCGGTCACAGTCACACTCTTGTGCCGCTGCGCCACGACAGGCCTCATAATATTATAAATAGTATTGATATTTTGAATAAAATATTTGTAATAATACATTACCTGTACTCTAAATGATTCATACTGGTTAAGTTGATCCGCTTTTTGTTTGGAAAGCTTCTGTCTCTCTTCCAACGACACGTTGAAATCGCGCCATTGGTTTTCAAGAGCCTGTTAATTAATAAATGATTTAGAATTATATTTTAATTTATATATTATACTAAATATTAACAACCAAAGTAAGTTAAGTATTAAAAGATATAAAATTTTTTTTAGGTTTCGATCTGACAATTATCACATGTAGTCTTTCAATGTCTGATTTACAGAACAAATATATAATACAGAAATAAATATCCCATTAATTTCTATTTTTTTCCAGTTTCACGCTGCATTCCGTACATGGCAGAGTAAACAAAACTTGAGAACCCAGTGTTAAGACATTCCGTTCAATTCTCAACTTTCCTCTGAATTTGAGGCATTGTGTTTTGATTGGCAGAACTCAACGCCGCATTTTGCCTTGTTACCAGAGCGAAGAAATGAAAATATTAACCATTTAATTTCCTCAAATGGGCATCGAACCCATTACCTGTCGCATCACACACACACACACACACACACAGTCACACAGTTACGTATTAACGTTTTACCAGTGTTATATAAAATATGATTTTGATATAATATAACTAACCTTCATCCTGTCACGTACGACGTGCGTGTCGGTGACATCCTTCTTGGAGATCAACTGCTTTCCGTTTCTGAGACATTCCTCGAGCAACGGCATTTGATTATCCCTACAATAAATTATTTAATTTAATATTAAATATAAATGAAAAAATATCTAAAATAAAAAAAAATGTATGTGTTATTTTGTATGTGTTATTCGGTGTACAAGTTACATAACTATGAACGTTCTTTTAAGCAGTAGTTATTGCCTATAAATGAAACTAACATCCATCCTTACAAACTATCAAAACTTATAATATTAGTAGGATATTAGGATTATGCTGTTTAATTTTCTATTTTTCACACCAAAATATATTTTACTTTCAATCCAAATTCTATACATTGCTTGGTGAGTAGCGGCCTCTCTCAACTCAACTCTGTTATCTTAAATACAGTAAATCAATTTAAAATCAATTTAAGTATAGCCAATACAATCTTTAATATTAATCAAAATAACCAAATACTCTTATCGATTACTTTTTAAAGTGTAATTCCACACTTAGCACAGAAAAATATTAAATAAATTTGAACGTAGCGAGATCTAAACCCGGACCTCTCGGCAACCATCCAAGCGCTCCCCCCGACTAAGCCATACGTTATCATCAAGCTACATCGAAATTCTCATGCGCTTGTTTTTTTGACGAGGCAGGGTAGGCAGAGGGAACCCGGGAACCTAGTGTTAAGTTCCCCACTTTCCGCCAAATTTGAGGCACTGCATGTTGAGTGGCGGAACTCAACGCTGCGCTTTGCCTTATTACCAGAGCGAAAAAATGAAATATTTAAATATTTCATTTCCTCGACTGGGGATCGTACTCAGTACCTGCCGCTGCGCCACGACAGGCCTCAGTGTGATGTATTAGTTACGATATTATGAATGTTGACCTAGCGTGCAGCAGGTCGGCCAGGCGCAGGCGCTCGTCGTCCAGCTGCGCGCGCGCCGCCTCCAGCGCCGCCGCCTGCTGCGCGAACTGCTGCAGCGCCAGCGACACCTCCTCCAGCTGCTGGTTGCGTCGGATGGAGCGCTCTAACATTTTCTCGTATCTGGGAAATATATTTCTTTTTTAATAATTTGCTTTATTATTATTTAGATTAGTATTTATTAAGTACAGTATTGAAAAACATGACAAACCATAAATTAACATATATTTTATTAATTTCACATTGTATTCGTAGTGGAATTGTCAGAGGAGAACGGAGCGTCAAGCGCTTATGTCTCGACATATCTATTTGACCTCGTCTACAGTTACAAAGTGCTTCATACATGCCATTATGCCTTTTTTTTGCAAAGGGAACCCATGCTTATTAGGCAAAGGGAACCTAACTTCCCACACAAACTACAACTTTTCGAGACATTGCGTTTTAATGAAACTAAACGCCGTAAAATGTATTTTATCTTAAAGTATATAAAATTACCTGTTATATATATCTTCGACGCGTTGCTCCAATTTCTTTGCAATCCTAACGTTACTTGGAGTCAAGGCGGCATCGCGGGCCGATGACAACAATTTATTGAGAGTTGGTCTTCTCGCTTCTAATTCGGAATGACTAAGCCTCTGTTCCCGGATTTGCTCGTCGAGACGTTCCCGGATTAGGGACGCTGGTTTTTGTTGGTTCCTGGGAAAAAAATGCAAGAAATTTAGCTTATAAATTTTACAGAAAAAAAAAATAATTAATAATATATATTTTTTATTTTACGCTATATCGTGCTTCAAGTAGGATAATTAGCACTAGCTTCCTTTGCCCACCCTGCCGTATAGAACGTAAAACAAAAAAAAATACATTTATTTTAATATCTCATCACAAAAAAAAAACACCATTTTCATGACACAAAGCCACCACAAGAAATGATTAAGTCTTTGGATTAAAAAAAAAATACCGCACTTAAATGGATTCATCCAATCAGAAGCGACGATGAAACAAACATATACACAGACAGACAAACATATGAAACTTATAATACACTTAATACACCGAGGTTATCAAACAATATAAGCAACAAAACTTACTTGAAACCGCTCTCAACCGCCGTCAACCACTGTCCTTGCGTTTCGGCCGCATCCTGCAATCCCTGGCACTGCAGTAGCGCTGCTTCTAACTCAGCACAACGAGATCCGACGGCAGAAGTAAGTTCATTGTAGCGGTCGGAGAGTTCCAGAACCGGCACTTCCAGTTGTCTTATTTCTGATGGAGTCAGGTTGCCTTCTAGAGATTTGACTAGTTGGTCGCAAGCCTGTTGAAAGTAAAAATAAAATGATTTTTATTAAGGTTTTATTTTTTTTACTTTATATTTATTTTGGTTTCGCCTAACTATGCCGTTGATGGAACGAGATGTTACTTACAATTTTTGAATATTACTATCAAAACGTCAATTAACATTATGAAATTAATATTTAATATATAGTTTAATAGTTTTAAGAAGCCTGTCGTGGCGCAGAGGCACAAGCGTGTGACTGTTAACACGACAGACAATGCCTCAAATTCGGCGAAAAGTAAGGAACGAACCATAGTGACTTAACACAAGGTTCCCAAGTTCCCTGTGCCTTCCAAAATTTCTATACAAAAAGAAATGCTTTATATTTTTTAACACCTCCCATCACATATCTCCAGAATGTTAGCTGACACCAATTGTAAGACAAAAATTAAAGATATAAGAATATCAACAACATGGAAGCAAATATCAAGTAATAAAAAACAATAGAATTAATAATCAAAATAAAAAAATGACTTACATCTTTAGCATTATCAATGAGCCTGCCCTGCGCCAACACATCGGTGTGGAGGGCCTTAGCTCTGGCCAGTTGGGACTCCACCGCCCTTGGCTCTCCGCCCACTGCCTCCGATATTACTGCGCGGACTTGAGGCTCGACCTGGATGGAAAGGGAGTTCATGATTAAGGCGAAAGTGGACACAAGAGATAGTTAAATGTTTATGGTTAGTTTCATTTGGCGATGAGTTTCGTAACTCAACACGAAATGCCTTAAATTCGGCGGAATGTGGGGAAGAGAACGGAGTGTCTATACACCACCCTCTGTCTAGCCTGCCATGTGTGGCATACAACGTGAAGCTATAAAGTAATTTGATGTTTACGATCCAGCTTCCTTTTGCAAAATTTATTATATAAAAAGAGGTTTTAAATACAGCAAGACATCAATTTTGCTTATTTTTCGTTATTACACTACACGTAATCTCGTTTAATAAAATTCTTTCCATCTTATTGAAAAAAAAATACTAATTGTAATAAATTATCTATCAAATGAAAATGTAAATCAATAGTTACCGTTTGCATCCATCTTTGGGCTCGTTGCAACGCTTCCCTGTATCTGGCAGACCCGTCGTTCGCCGTCCTCAATCTGTCCAGAAGTCTCTGAGCCCTATTGGCTAAGTCCGAATGCCTCCTTCTCGCCAGGGCCGCGTGTTCTCTCACGAGACTGTCCACTGGTGGGACGACGTGGGAGAGGCGAGCCGGCAACGATGTACGGTAGTCGTTGAGGATTGATAGGAATTCCTGAAAAATATTTTATTTTTAAAAAAAGTAGTTTCATTGCTAATTATAAGAAGGATATTGTGTGTAGGATTTTTTTAAGTGTTGGCATCGGGAACCTGGGAATGAAAGATCCCACTTTTCACCGAATTCTTGAGGTATTGCACGCGCTTTGTCTCCTTACCAGAGTAGAAAATGAAAATATAAAATACTTCAATCTTCTGGGAATTGAACCCACATTTACAGTTGCATGCACGCCCACGCACAACCACTGCCTTTGAATTCTACGAACAAGTATTAAAAATATTTAAATTAATTTTAGGTGTTTTTAAAGAATATTAATTCTATAATTATATATCACAATCGTACCTTGCTTTCGTCTACAAACTTCTGAGCTGCCATAGTAATAAATCTCAGATCGGCTTGGTGAGCGATCACGTCCGATACGAACTCGCGTACATCATCGCTTTGACCACTTAAATGTTCCACTTTGGACAACGCCACTTCCTTGTCTTCTAAAGTGCGGTATGCACTCTCCATCCAAGCATTGAAAGTGTTCAATTCATTGCTAAAATATGTATTAAGTCAATATATATAGCTCATATCAAAATGAAAACTTTTTTCTTTTTTTTTTTTCAGCTTCACGCTGTATCCCGCACTAGGCAGGGTAGGCAGAGGGAACGAAAGTGAAACCTAGTGTTATGACACTCCATTTCACTTCCGTTCCCCACTTTCCGCCGAATTTGAGGCATTGCGTGTTGAGTGGCGGAACTCAGCGCCGCGCTTTGCCTTATTACCAGAGCGAAGAAATGAAACATTAAATATTTAAATTGAAAATATAATATTTAATATTACATTTCCTCGACTGGGGTCGAACCCAGAACCTGTCGGTTACAGTCACACTCTTGTGCCGTTGCGCCACGACAGGCCTGAAAACTTATTAATTTTTTATACATTTTGTAGGAAAAAATGTAATCTGCAGACGCTCTGTTAAACTTATTTTGTCAAATTTCTGATACCTATAGTGAGGTAAGCAATCATTACTAACAAATATTTACAAATATTGACAGAAAGATTTTACCGAGAACAAAAAATACATTAAAATTCTTCAATAATAATAAATTGATTACGAAAATAATGATATACTTACGTGAATTTGCCAAGTTCGTCTCTGGCCGCAACTAGACGCCTCAGCATCCTGTCGCATTTCTCCATACATTTGTCACAGCGTTGTTTCAATTGCCTTACTCCGCGTTCGAGAGCAGCAACCTTAAATAAAAGTTATATATAAGTAAGTTATATGTACAGTTAAAATTTTATGAACTAATAAAAATAATTTTCGCTGTGTTTATTATAGGTTTGAGGCATGTCGTGGCACAGCGGCACAAGCGTGTGACTGTAACCGACAGGTTGTGGGTTCGATACCAACTCGATGAAATTAAATAATAAATATTTTCAATTTAAATTTTTAATGTTTTCATTTCTTCGCTCTGGTATTAGGCAAATACGGCGTTGAGTTCCGCCACTCAACACGCTATGCCTCAAAATTCGCTGGTGAAAGTGGGGAACGAAAGTGGAACGGAGTGTCTTAACAATAGGTTCCCAAGTTCTCTCTGCCTACCCTGCCATATGCGCGATACAGCGTGAAGCTGAGTTATAGGTAAGCGTGTAATTAATTATGTGTAAATATAGTGCTACATTTAATTTGATCCAAATTGTATTTAAATATAAAATTTAAAACATATTTTAGTATACCTCATGTGGTGCCAGAACATCGCTGCCTGACACTAGGAGCTGCTTGGCCTGATCTGCGCAGGCTGAAACTTGACGTTGGTGACTTTCTAAATCATCTTTAATAAGCTGTAAAAAAACATGTACATGTACAAATAACCATAATCATATTAACAAATAAAAATATTCTTCAATTAGTGTAATTAGGTAAAAGACAAATAATTGGTATTACGTACCTTAAGTATGTTAATCTGGTTACGGAGTTCATCCATGTCTTCTTTAACGGCTTCCTGATTGGCCAAACGTTCTTCTACGACCGCGATCCATTCCAATAACTTTGATAAGGTCTCATCGCAAAGCCTGTATTTCTCTTCTACTGCTTGCTAAACATTGAAAGTTCAAGATGAGTCGCGTTGCTTCAATGGTGTGTCAAATTATTTACAATTTACAAGACTGCTGTTGGTATTAACGGTGCAATATCAAAGTCTACATTTTGATATTTTCAATGTATCTAAATAGTGCTGTGACTTATTGTACATCGATAACAACTAATGTAAATTTACAGTGCTCTTATTCTACAAATAGTGAGATTACCAAAGCACCATCACACGCTCTTAGAAATAATTTTTGAAATTGAAGTACAATGTATTTAAAATTAAAAAAATATTTAGCTTTCGAGCTAAGTTGCTTATGCAAAAACCTGAAAAATAAGCTTACACTACCCCTATGCGTAGAAGCAAAGACAACACCTGAAGTTTATAGACACGATAAAGGCCAATATACAAAGAGCGTGAAGATGACAACACAACCAGTCCAGATGTTGCGTAGAATACAATACAGACTAGGTGCAGAGAAGCGTTACATGCAAGCAGTGAATTAATGCAAACGTCAAAAACAAAATAAACCTTTAAATTTTTGACATATGCATGACATAAATCATAGAATTTAGAAATGTGTCGATATCTCCAACAGTTATTTTGTATAAGTTAAATTTTTTATTATGTAAGTTGTTAAAAATAAGTAAAAAAGACAAGAAGTACCTTTTGGGAAAAAAATCTGAAATTCTAAAACAAACGGTTTTCGTAAACGAAATATAATACAAGAGTATAGAATAAGAATGTACACGTAAATGCGAATATAGTATATCTGTTTTGAACGAATTTACATTTATAAAATTCAACGGTGAGATTTTATTTCATTTATTTTAAAACAAAAATGCTGTAACTCTTAAATTTATTGCACAAAACGAAAGACAATGAAATAAGTTCTCACTGAGTCGAATTTAAATTAAGACCATAATGAATTATCAATACTACCTTTGGTGTGTTTGTTTGTCGAAAATGTTTTACCATTTGATATTTGTGAATGTTTGCGTCGCGAGTACCGCCGTTAAATCGATATTGTAATAGCTTACAATCAATCATGCATTCCGAAATATTGTGAGCACATTTCCAAGGAATGAGTATATCGGAACACAAAAATTAAAGAAAATGCTAAGTGATATTGGAATCGGAGTATTTAAATGAACCAGTAGTCATAATTAGCTGGTTTCCGAATGAAGAAGCAAACGTACGAAAGCGAGAGGTCGACGACATGGGTCAGGACTTGGCGTCCATTTCGACCTCTCTCATATAGAGTTCTTAGCACAATATGAATGGGGGTTAGGTAATTGGCGATACGATGATGGTTCTTAATATCGTCGTTAATATGATCCCTCAAAGGCAAGCATTCACGATTTAGCTCAAAATGGCTCTTTAGCATCGCAGGCAACGGCTGGAAATAAAAAACAACATACATCGAGCCTTATTACAAAGTGGGTAAGCACATTATCACTCGTTTCACTGAATTTGACAGTTTTCATTGGCACTTTAGATTAGATATTATTTAACATTACAACCATATATTTCTGAGTGTAGTGTAACCGTTTTGTTCAAATATAGATGTTATACGTATATAATTGGAAAACTGTCAAGTGTCTAGCGAAAGGACCTAAATTAAGCATCTAGAAACATCACAAAACACTTTAAATATTTATTTTTTTACTACTTTAATAAGAAACTCAAATAAAAGCTTGTTTATCTAAATAATTATATTTGGAATGTCAAGTCAGTGTCACGTAAATTAAAAATGATTATTCTATTGAAATTATAATATTGACAGATGAAAATGTAACTTCGATCATCTATGTGCTGAACTACTTTAATGATGGCAAACTAAGTCGACTAAATAGATTGACTCAGTTATAGGTAACAATTAATTTACGTTTATAGTTAAACTCAAAATTGTATTGAATTTTAAAATGTGGATAAAATTCTATACAATTTTATTAGGCAAAATATTCGCCTATAACCCAGTCATTGACTCAAGTCATGTGGGTGTCGTGCCATGCCAATGTTGTAAGCCAAACGCTTAGTTATAATAGATCACCTACTAGGAGTGGAAATAAAAGAAGTTCAAAGCAACACCTTTGCTTGTTTAAAGCACTTATTGTAAGATAAAAAACATAACTTACCCTCGTTTCTGCTGGCAGTAAGTATCCCTTTTTAAGAGCTTTGACTAAATCGAGACTGATTCCTTTCTTCGGGTCTATCACCAATCTGCCTTCGACAGGATTTACAAGCTGTTGTTCTATAGCTTGAACTAATGGCCATATTTTTCCAGAATCTGGTTCTTTGACTACCGTACTTGAGGGGTCGACAATGCCTTGTTGAATGGCTTCGCCCAATGTTAATCTTTTTCTATCTATCACACTAGTAGTGATAAAGGGATCATTTAACGCACCCGTGGTAGGATTATAAATTCCAAAATTAAGCGTTTCTATAAGTGTAAAGCTTTTCTTGGGCGTCATGAGAAGCCCGTTTTCAATTGCGGCACTTAAAGTGTTCAATTTAGAACTCTCAGTATCTAAAATGTTACCCTTTTCTGCATCCATTAAGCCTTTACGGAAAGCCTCGGGAAGTTTAACTAGTCGTTTTTTGAGATTATCTTTAATGAGCGCAGTGTCAGGGTCAATATAGCCCATAATGGCTGCGTCTTTAATTGTTAAAGCTTCATTGGATTGTGGATCAGTAAATCGGGCAGTATTTATATTTAGATGACCTTCTTCTATAGCTTGCTCAAACGTTAAAGGTTCTTTAACATAAACAATAAGACCGTTTTCAAAAGTAAAGCAGAGCACCCGAGATCTGTTTTGGGGATCAAACAAACCTTTAGCATTATTGTCGATTATATTTTCCCTAATAGCTACTTTCAAGGGTATATATTTGTTTTTATGGGGATCTTTTATAAGTGCCGTGTCAGGATTAATAAATTCATATTTTATCGCTTCATCTAATGTAAATTCTCGAAGCACTGTTTCTTTCGGTGCCGAATTATCCGATACAAAACGTCTAGATATTTTTTGTGACGTCAAAGGTTGTACTATGGTAATAAGTAAGCCTTTGTCAAATGCGATATCTAAGCAATAAGTTTTTTTTGCTTTAGTATCTAAGACCCTAGCTTTAGCGACATCGACATCACCTTCATGTATTGCATTTAAAAGGGGTTTAAATTTATTTGTGGAACTATCTTTAACTACAGTAAGGTCTGGGTTTAATAGATTTGATTCGATAGCTTTATTAAGATCTACAAATTCGTTAGTATTAGGATCTACAATTTTACCATTGTCGGCTCTAAAAAGACCATTTTTAATTATTTCTTCAAGGCTTAGGTGTTTCTTGGAAGTTACTATGAGACCGCGATGTTTAGCATCTAATAAATTAATTTGATTTCCGTTAGGCAAAATATATACACTACTGTTTACATCGATAACTTTGCATTCTATTGCTTCGATTAATTTGATATATTTACTCGACGGAATATGTTTAATGAGTGATACTTCTGGATTAATAAGTTCTTCAGAAATAGCGGACTTGAGCGAAATTTTTCTTTCACTAACCGGGTGAATAAACATAAGCTCCGTTATATCATACATATTCATTGTCAATGCGTCATATAAAGAAAAACCAGCACTTTCTATGTCTACTATAAGACCTAAATTCATAGCTTCAGAAAGAGGTATATGAACATCAGAACCAGGTTCATTAAATTTACCATTTCTTTTGTCAATTATTTCGCTGCGACAGCATTCTGATAACGTTAACGGTTTTTCAGATTTTTTATCAAAATAGCAAAGATATTTTGGACTTATAATAGACTTACGAATAGCTTCGTGTAAAGTTATTTTTCGCGTACTCAAAGGATCAATTATTTTACCGGTAGCGTCGTCATATAGACCTTGGTGAAGTGCCCTTTGTAAACTTATAGGAGCTTTACTATCGACAAGTAAACCTATTTCAAAAGCTTTAGCTAAACTAATTTCTTCATTATCACTATTTATATTTTTTATTTTACTTGATTTCTCATCAATAACACCAGTCTCAATAGATTCTGATAGAGTGATTTTATCCCATTTACCTAATCTATTGTCTTGAATATGTACTGAATGTGGATCTAGCAAATTCATTTTAATCGCCTCAGCAAGAGTATATTTTTTGCCACTTTGCGGATCCATAAACAGGCCTGTGATTTCGTTATATATACCCTTATCTATAGCTTCCATGAGGGAAAGTGGTTTACGGACTTCTACTAATATACCTCGTTCAAACGCTTCACGGAAATCTACTCTCTCATCTCCTAAAACGATTGTCCCAGTTCTACCATCAACTATACCTTTATCAACTGCAAACTCGAATGGTATAACTTTGCCACCAACATGCACTAAAGTTGACTGAGGATCTAACATACGTTTTCTTATTGCTCTATCAGTAGGCATTTTGTCTTTGTTCAATGGATTTGAGAATTTACCAGTTTTAGGGTCATAGAATCCTTTAAACACAGCTTCAGGTAAACTAAGCCTTCGTTTAGCTGGCACTATTAATCCCCGATCTGATGCATCCGTAAGAGAAATTTTATCACCTTGAATAGGATCCCTAACCTTTCCTTCCTTAGAATCAATTATACCAATTTTAATCGCATCTGCAAGCGATATGATTTCTCCTGATACGGAATTTCTAACTGTTAACACTTCTGGATTAATGTTTCCAATTTTAATTGCATCATCTAATGTCATAGTAGCACCATTAATCGTTAATAGGCCAGTTTCAGGATCATAGAAACCTTGAACTAAGCCTTCTTGGAGGGACCAGGGTTTCTGATCGCTGAGCAAGTA
The DNA here is from genome assembly GCA_019049475.1 of Eueides isabella. NCBI lineage: Eukaryota > Metazoa > Arthropoda > Insecta > Lepidoptera > Nymphalidae > Eueides > Eueides isabella. The sequence continues at coordinate 2,914,693 of CM032407.1, forward strand.
GCCTTTTTCACATGCATCTTTGAGATTAAATAAGGGGGAAGTGAGGATTCCATTTTCTAAATCTATTAAACCTGATTTTACTGCTTGTTCGAAAGAAATTACAGTTTCAGATTTATCATCTTTTATTTTAACATTGGATGGATCGATAAGTTTATCTTGAATAGCCTTATTCAACGTTATATTTTCACCAGTTCTAGGGTTTAAAATGTTACGAGTGTCAGGAGAGTAATAACCTAATTCAATAATATCAAATAAACTAAATGTTACGGTCTTAGTGGCAATAAGTCCTTTTTTAAGTGCATCATCTAAAGGAACATGTTCTCCAGTTTTTTTATTTATGACTTTACCAGTTTCAGGGTTAATTATTTTTTTGTCGAGAGCTTCAGATAGAGGAACATATTTATCTAATACAGTATCTTTTATTTCGGAAATAGTAGGATGTACAATATTTCTTTCAACTGCCTCATCAATAGGTAGTAATTGTGCGCTTACGTTGTCTCTTATTTTGCCGGATTTTGGTTCATACAAATTTTTCGAAATGACTGCTTCAATAGAGATGGGCCTTCTTAAAACGGTTATTAAACCACGTTGTATTGCAACAGATATTTCAATTGTTTCTTGAGTTTCAATAATAATAATAACACCATCTTGTAATTCTATAAGTCCACGGTCAATGGCGTCTGATATAGAAATAATTTCATTGGAATGAGGGACTTTAATAAGTAAAGATTCTTGATCAATTATTCCTCTTTGAACTGCTTCACCTATCGGTACGAGTTCACCTGTGTTGATATCTTTTATCTCACCAGTCTTAGGATCATACAATCCTCTTTCTAATGCAGTTTCAACTGTGACTTGTTCAACTACAGATACATCTTCAGGCGTCTCCACTATCCAACCAATTTGAACGCACTCCAAAAATGATACACGTTTGCCGGTTTTAGGATTAACCATGTAACCGGTTATCTTATCAATAATTGGCCGAGAAATTGCCTCATCGAAAGAAATATAATTGTCTGATTTACTATTCAAATCTTTAACTAAAATTGTAGTCGGATCAAAAACTTGAAGGCCATATACAAGCTCTTCAAATGAAATCTTTGCACCGGTCTTGGGATTTAAGAATATTTGTTTTTCAATATCGTAAACACCCATTTCGGATAGTTCTTCTGGGGTAAGCTTTTGAGATATGGATAAGCTATATTTAGGTTTACTCTCTCTAACTATAATGCAATTCTTGGATACTACATCAATAGGCGTAAATCTACTGATTTGTTCTTGTTCTAAAGAATCTTGTACAGTCAATGGAGTCTCTACACCGTTATTAATAATTCTACATACTTTTGGTTCAATTTTGCCTTGAGCAATTGCATCGATTAAGGTAATATTTTCATGAAGTAATTTTACTGGCTCTGATTTTAATTTAGTTACATTTTGCTCAATTATTTCGTCAATAGCGCGTAATGGTTGTTTTTCAGCATCAATTAGCATTGCAGACATGGATTTACCATCGTTACTCATAACTAAGCTCTTTTTCTGTAGATCTTTTACAGTTGGTTCAACCGAAACGTCGCTGCCATCGGGCTTTTTATTTATTTCACTAATTGTTATTTCTTCTGACTGACTTAAAGTTGGAATAATTTCTTGTTTTATTATATTTGATGTTATTGTGACTAAAGAATCTTTAGATACATTAGGTTTTGCAAGCATTTCAATTGGACTTGATAAAGTTTCTTGAGATTCTTTAACGTAATGTAATTTTACATCTGTCTTATCATTAGATTCAATACCTCCTTTGACAACATCAATAACTTTTGATACTGCTAAAACTGGAGCACCTACTATAGCTATCATTCCTATTTTAGCAGCATCAGCAAAGCTTATATTTTTACCAGAAACGTTTGTGATTTCACGAGTTGTTTTATTTAGTATTCCTTTGCTTATAGCTTCATCAAGTGGATATTGTGCTCCTGACTTAGGATCTTTTACCAATATGAATTCTTTAGGTACAATTCCTTTATCTATAGCCCCAAGTACATCTGTACACTCACCGCTGTCTTCGACAGTCACTTTATTACTATTTGGATCGTATATTACACCTTCAGCAATTTTTACCTGGTCAAGTACACAGTCCTGTAATGATTTATTCTTCTTTGGAACAGATTCTTCAAGATTATCTTTACAAGAGTCAGGTTTTTCTTTAGTAGGTAAAGAAACACTTTTGTTATTTTTTTCTTCTAATTGTTTTTCCTCCTTGGTTTCATGCGGCTGTTCGTTGATGTTAATTGGGAGCTTAATGTCTTGGCTAATATTTAAAATAGATTTGTCAACTTGATCTCCAAAGTCAACAATACCTATTTGATCGGTTTTTTCGTCAGATACACTGTATTGTTCTGAAATAGAGTAAGATTTGGAAGAATTTTGTGTAACTTCTATGGTTGTCATTTTAGTAGCAGTAGTATTTATTATGGTACTATTGAGTTCACTTATATATTCTGTCAATTCAGGGTCACTAGTAGCAATAGTCGTTTTCACTACTGTAGTTACTTCCTTGCCATCAGGCCTAATTTTAATAAATTCTTGAACAGATGGGTTTTCAAAATTATTTTCAGTCTTATTTATTAAAGATGTAACGTTAGAGTCTGATGACTTGCTTGAATCTTGTACCAACCCTACAACATCGTCGCCTTTAAGTCTTGATTGGGGTAGGGATATTTCCTTCGGAGACTCAGATCTCTCTGCTTCAAATTCGGAATTCTTAATACCAACATCAATAGTTTTAACACTTTCCTTATCAGGAGTAATTTCTATTTTGTTATCTTTTGTTTTAAAAATGCTTACACTACTTTGGAGTTTACTTTTTTCTAAAGGACTTACATAAGAAGTGGATTTATCAATATTTTCTATATTTTGAGTCCCATCAGATGATTTAGATTGGCTCTGAATATCTTTAATAGAAACATTTTCCTTTTGAACTTCTTTTTTAATTTGAGTAGAAATAGCGTCATTATTGCTCGGTTTTACAATTGTTTTACCAACCATCTTTACACCTTCTACAACCGCCATTCCGGCTAAAACTGGAGCAGCTACTACGGCAACTAAGCCCATCTTAGCTGCCTTTTTAATATCTACAAATTTACCTGTCTTTGGTTCTTTTAATTTCCCTGATTTTTTATCTATTAGGCCAGTATCTAAAGCTTCTTGCAATGTTATTGGTTTTTCAGCATTTATGTTGTAAAGTACTGAATTCGGATCTATAACATTTCTATCCAGAGCTTCTTTGAAAGTTAATACTTTATTAGGTGACTTTGGATCTCTGAATTTTTGAGTCTTGTCATCAAAAAGAGATTCAAATGCTTCGTTTAAGTTGAGCATTTCGTTTACTTGTTGTTTTTCTTGCGGTTGTAAATTGATTTCTCTTAAGACTTCAGTAGTCAGTATACCCCTAGCGACAGCTTCAGAAATAGTCACAGTTTCTCCTGTATTTGGATGAGTAAAAGTCCCTTTTTGTATATCAATATATCCCAAATGCAAGGCCTCTTGGAAATTAATATTAATGTCGTTTGTTAAGAATTGTTCTTTGCTAGTTTGTTCGTCCCTAATTATTCCTTTTTCACGGGCTTCTTCAATAGAAATAATTTCTCCAGTTTTAGAGTTTTGTACTTGATTAGCGCTTATAAGAACATAATCAGCTAGTAGTTCCACCATTTTAGTAGTTATTGTATGCTGTGAAGTAAAAGTTTCTGTAATCGTTGTTATTACTCCCTCCGAATCCATTTTCTCAGTATTCGGTTTAATTGCAACTAGACCTTGTTCTATAGCCTTATCTAAAGGAACTTTTTCATTGGTCCTCGTATTAACAAATATACCATCCTTAAGATCAACTTTGCCATCTTTAATAGCTTCTTCAATAGTTACTGTAGAAGGTGATTGAGGATATGGAATGTTCATAATAAGACTATTTTCTATAGCCTTATTGATCGTAATTATTTCTCCAGTGAGTGGATTTTTTATGTTACCTGTGTTAGCGTCAATTGTATTTTGTTTTATTGCTACTGATATAGTCATGCCGGCTGGTGGAATATTTTTGACATTACTTGGTTTTATATCTGGAAATATTTGAGAATTAACAGCAGATACTAAATCAAGCACACCTTGACTGGTTTTTACATTATTTTTCTCAATATCTATTATATTTCTTGCAATGGCATCCGATAGAGTAATATTTTGACCTGGAGCTATTGTTATGATCGACAATGGATCAACTATTTCGCAAATTATTGCCTCTCTTAAAGTTAAATGGCTCCCTGTTTCTGGATGAATTATCTTTCCTGAAGTAGGGTTTAATAATCCTTGTTCTAAAACTTCAGGTATAGACAGACTTCTTGCTATAGGTAGTAAAACTTCATTTTGCCCTTCACTATCTAATATACCTCGATTCAAAGCTTCTCTTATGGAAATAATGTCACCATGAACTGGATCAACAATTTTACCTTCATTTTCATTTATATAACCAAGTTCGATAGCTTTTCCAAGAGAAATTGGAAGACCTCGTTCGTCTTTATATGATTTTATTGCTTCTAAAAGCTTAGCTGTGTCTTCATCAAGCAAACCCATTTCTTTTGCTTCTAAAGGCATAACCACACGTTTACGAAGTTTTTGCAACACTACAGGTTTTATATCTACAGGTGGAATGTCAGATTTACTAATTTGAGTTCTATATTTTGGTTCAGATAGATTTGTTTGGTGATTTGGTATTTCAACCAGGTCCAATGAGCGAATTGGCTTATCAGTAACTACACTATTTATATATTTTCTATCATCAGCTGACAGACTGTTTTGTATTGATTCAACAGTTATAAACCCTTTTGAAACCGCAGCTTCTACAGATAAAGATTTACTAGAGGGTTGAGATGTTGGGGTTTTACTAGAACTAGGCTTTTGTGTGACATTTTCTTCAAGAATTGAAGTTGTCTTTGGAGCATCAATTGAAGAATCTAGGAACTTCTTATATGCAAAAGGATCCACGATACCTCTTTTATTGGCTTCTTCTATTGTTAATTTTTCACCTGTTAAAGGATCTATAACTGAAGTCATAACTACTTTTGAAATCGAAACGGTGCTAGATTCATTTGTAGTTATATTCCTCTTTTTGTCAATAGTTTCTAGTTGCTCTGGTGTTTTTCCTGTGATAGAATCTTCGTAGTTTTGGTAAGTTGCAGGATCCACAAGTCCTCTTTCATAAGCAACCTCCATTGGTAATTCTTCTCCAGTATTCGGGTCTACTACCATCGTGTTCTTTACAACTTGAATTACTTTGGAAGCAGCTACTAATGGTGATCCTATGACTGCTATTAAGCCCACTTTCGCTGCATCGGCAAGAGTAAAACTTTTTCCAGATTTGTTTTTGTATTCACCTGTCTTCTTATCTACAATTCCCTTTTCTAGAGCCTGATTTAAAGTAATTTGCTTTCCTGTATCAGGGTCTATAACATGAACAATACTATCGGATACTACGCCACGATCTACGGCTTCAATTATATTTTCTGACACTCCAGAAACCGTAGAAATGACTAGTGCTGTAGCAGGGTCATAAATAATACCTGAAGATAATTGCACGGGCTCTAATATAGACTGGTCATCAGAATCTTTAATAGACGATGCATGTTCCAGTTCACAAATTTCCATTTTATCAGGCATACCTGCTATTGATGTAATTGTAATAACTTTTTGGGTAGAAGATGTTTTAGTAAGAGAGACAAATATTATAAATTGGCGTTCTATAGCTTGTTGCATATTTAACACTATATTAGAATGTTTATAATGACCTGTGGAGTCTATTAAATTAAATTCTAAAGCCCTGTATAAAGGTGTTTCTTTTCCTGTTCTAGTGTCAAGAACAATAGCTGATTCCGGATTGATTATATTAAGCTTAACAGCTTCTTGTAGATCTAATACACGATCAGTTCCAGGAATAACAAACATGCCCGTTACTGGATCAAAAAGATTTTGTTCGATAGCATCATTAAGCGTCCAACCGCCATGTGGCAACTCAATGGTATTTTTTTTAATTGTTAATGAAGTGACAGAAGGGTCGCCTACAAAAGATTTTGATGTCACAGTTTTTATTTCACGGGTCATTTCTTGACGAGGTTGTAACGATTCAGATATAGTATAATCTGGACTTTTTACGGTCTCAGGTTTATTATCTTGATGTAATTTACTTTCTGGACTAGGCGGTAAATCTTTGATATAAGATTTTTTTGTAATTTTTAGTTCAACAACTTGTCCAGGCAATAAATCCTTTTGCGCTATACGATCAGAAATTTGAGTGACCCGTGGTTCATCCTGATCAACACCTAGCAACCCTTCGTCTAATGCCTGTTGTATAGGGAATACAGTACCAGTAGTAGGATCGGTAAACGTTTGAGTAGATTCGTCAATAAGACCACGCCGGATAGCTTCCGCAAATGTTACAATTGTCTCTGATTTTCGTGAAGTATTTGTTACAGTTACATACCTTTTAACCGTTTTGGTTACGGTTTGTAGTGTTAATGTAATATTTAAAAGAGAGTTTAATAACGCAGCACCTTCAGGGGTAATCATATTTATTTCTACAGCTTTATTGAATGGAATTGGCTTTTTGGTGGTGGAGTCTAATAAATATCCTGTTTTGGGATCTAAAATATTTTTGAAAACTGAATCTAAGACTGACAGTTCTTGTCCTTTTTCGATAACACCTATTTTACGATTAAACATCTCTAATACTTCGGGTCGAACAATTGAAACTTTAGGGCAATCCTCTAAATATACAAAGTCACCACTTTCAGATTTTAAGAAAGTTTCACCGTTAACGTATTTTAAGTTACCTTTACTAAGGGCAGTATTGAAAGAGACAAACTCACCTGTTTTCGGATCCCTGAAACCGTCTATATCGAAAATTGACCTTTGTGACACAGAAGTTATAAGACCTCTGTCTACCGCTTCAGGTATAGTACAAATTTCACCTGTCAAATTATCACGAAATTTATTATCAGGGAGAATAATTCTAGCACCGAGAGCTTCCGACAGAGACAACAATTGACCGGTTGTAGTGTCAGAAACGCATTTAATGTTATCGCTATCTAGTACGCCCGTGGAGATAGCCTCAAGTATATTTAAAGGAGTCCTATTAGTTGGTGACAAAATTTTACCGTCGTTCGTCATTAAATTATTATCACAAATATCTTTAAGTGTCATTGGTTTACAAATGAAACGTTTGCTCGCGGCTTCTTTAAAAGTCATTTTTTCTTTAGTTACGTTGTGTACATACTTAGAATGTTTCGTATTAATAATGTTTTTCTCTATCGCTTCAGCAAGCGTTATCTTAGTATCATTTTTGGGATCTACAACCTCCCTTATGTTAGGATTTATTAATTCATTTTTAATAGCAATTTCTAGTTGATATCTATCGCCCGAATTTCTATCCAATATCCAACCACTGTTGTCTACAAGTTCTTGACTAATCGCGTCCGACAAAGACAAAGCGCTCGATTTTATTTTGATAATCTCATTATAAATAAGGTAACCGCGTTGATACGCTTCCGCTATGCTTATATAGCTTCCATTAGGTAATCTATAAAGACCTTTCTGCAAATCTACTTGGCCACGATTGAGTGCGTCCGAAATACTCATTCCTTGATTGGGGTTTTCACTCTCAACAGTCACCTTAATTCGCTTTTCTGCTGGATCTGCAAGCCCTTGCTCTGCGTCGTATAGTTCTCTTTGGATTGCTTCTAGCAATGTAACTTCGTTTCCATCTTCAGTCATCCCGCACGGTCCAGTAAGTCTCGCGGCCAATTTAGGATCTATAAGACCCTCTTTGGCAGCTTGTTCAATAGTTATAGTTTGTCTTGTATTGGGAGATGACAATAGCCTTCCCGTTCGTACATCAAGTATTCTCATACTGATCGCTTGGCCGACTGTGAGAATTTCCCTTGTTTCGGGGTGTACGATACCTCTCGACTCTATTATGTTGGGCCCTTCATACATTTTATGAACGCGTTTTAAGTTCCGTATATCGGGTCTGTCGTCGTATATAGGGGATTTAAGTTTGCCATTAGTCATTGATTTATTTGGGGCCTGGCCGTCGAGCTCTGTCGAATGTGATGTTCTCACGTATCTGCGATGATTTTAAAAATTGATGTTCATTATTGGAACATTAATACATCAAATTTACACGAATTACATTTAAATAAATACAGCTACATTTATATTAGTACTAGTTACTTACTTCTCCGTAGTATAATGTGTATACGTGTGCTCGGTGGTCGCCAAGTCCTGCATGTTGAACTCTTGGCGGAACGAACGCGCAGAGCGCGGCGCCATCGCTTCGACGAGGCGCTGGAAAATAATTACAATAGTTAAAACAATGTGTAGTGTAGCGTCAAAGCAATTTTGAAAAAAAAAAATCTACTTCACAAGAACTAAATAGATCTCGAAAGTGAATGGTATTTTTATCTGGAGATATCGCAGAGATATAATCGCGCTAATCTTAATCTAATTATTATTTTTTTAAATTTTTTACCTAAACTAAGGATTTTTTTGTTGGAATATATATTTTTTTAAGTATAATTATATCATTTCGTATGTCGTATTAAAATGACATAGAATTTACTATAATTTATTGTAAGGTGAAAACAACATAAAAACATTAGTTTAAACAAAAAAAACAATGACAAATTTAAAAAAAAACTGTTAATAAGCGTATATTTCACTGATTCCATTCATACTAAGTGCATGGTCAGTACCGGCTGTACCTGTCGCACTTGCACTGAGGTTGCCTGTTATACAAATATGGGTATTCATTGAATCCGGTCTTATTGCATTCAAGAGAGATTTAGGTCATGCACATCTATGCTAAAGTGCTGCCTATGTACTTCACTACATTATAGAAATAAAGTAAAAAAAATATTAATAGTCGGTTTTTCTTGCCGGATTTTCTTGAAAACCGTAACTACATTAAAATTTTGTTTCAGTATGTATATACTTCAAATATAAAGTTTCCTTAAAGAATAACAAATGAGCTATTTACCTATACGATTAAATACGCTTTAACTCTATTATGCGTCAGTCGTTAAAATAATGATGTCAGCATAATAACATTTTCGATTTTCAATATAAGGTAAAATAATTGCACAAGAAAGAAATATGTATGTAGAAAGTACATAAACAATACGTAATACCAACCCGGCATTCGTACGCGAAGTCATACTCGTACTCTTCCATTTTAACACAAAATTTAACACAACACTAAAAACATTTATGTCGTCCACTAAAAAGTTTCATGATTCACAAATAATCACATAAAATAAACACAAGATATTACAAAATCAGACCATTTTGTTTCACAACGTACGTAACCTAGAAATTATTTAATAATAAAATACACTTATAAATAACAATGGCTCCGAGTTTACTGTGAATATTGATAATATTCGCTAAATAAAATCGATTTATACGAAAAAAAAAAAAAAAAAATATGCCGCACGAGTAAACGCCGAACGTGCTGGCTGGAAACTGAATGAAAGCATGAAAACCGTAAACTGAAAAAATAATAACGCGGATTCTAAATTTAAATCATTTCGTAATGGCTTCCGACGCGCCTAGACGCGGCAGAGGATTGTTACGATGATTATTATTATATGCAATATAATTTAAGTTTCACAAACAGCTGTTTGATTGAGGTTAGGAAAATGACTGGCCTACTCGATACTGGGGGATGCGCGCGCACCTCAATGCGCCGGTGCGGCTCCTTCAAGCGGACTAGGGGTTGAAAAGCAACACAAAAAATAAAACTATCGAAACAAAGCTGTATTTCAAAGGAATAAAATTGAAATCAAAATAAGTTTGGGTCACACTTTACTATACGCGACCTCGTGACCTTACACTGACGTAGTAACTTTTTTACCGCAGCCAGCTATTGACGATGACGTTTTTAAGTACAGGTCATTTTGTAAGATTTAATGAATCCAAAGGATATTATGTTACTTCATAAAATATTACGTTCACGTTTACGAGTGTGAATAAAATATAAAGTTCCACAAATAAATATCATTTATTTATTCATACACACATTACATATATTAACGTTATTAATATAAAGTAAAAAACGATAGGAAAACGCGTCAATAAAAATGCGTAACGTTCTTTTCAAGTTTTTTTCTGCGGTAGAGCTAGTGACTCAAAATATGAATATTATTAGATATTAAAATAAATTTTCGGCGTTGAGTTCCGCCAGTCAACACGCAATGCATCCAAAATTTTATGGAAAGTATAGTAAGAATGACAGTGACTTAAAAGGGACAGAACGTCTTAACACTGGCCTACCAGTTCCCTCTGCCTATCCTAACATGTGCAGGATACAGCGTAAAGCGATGAAAAAAATTACCAACAACATATTAAATAAATATAAAACTCTTCTTCCACACTTAAAGTTTCCTTAATTAGCTAAATCGGAAACACTAGCATTCCTAAGTAAATATCTATGTACAGGATGTGCTCTACATGATTCACGAACTGACCTTACAGTGAACTTCTGACTTCAGTAATAATGAAGTAATCATTTAAAACTTAGTAGTAGTAATGTTTGATTTATGTTAACGATAAAATAATATCTAACTATCGTTTATTACAATGTACATTATTAAGGTCTGTGATCGTAACACGGCATTGTAGTGAAGGTCATAGAAAAAACATTTATGACAATCGTTGATTTTCGAAATATAAAGTTTTCCGTCGTCGAATTTTTAATTTATATATTTTATTTCGGTTTGTTACCAAAAATATTTAATTTGAAAATAATAAATATTTCATTTCCTTGCGAGTATCGAACCCACAGCCTATCACGTTCATTGTTACACGCTTGTGACGTTGCACCACGACAGATCTCATGAAAAATAACATATACTAAATAAATATCGATAAAATCTTATAAAACGCTTACAAAATGCCGTAATAACAAAACTAATCTTACGAGGAAGTCCAAATATTTACAAAACCGCATGTAGAGTAATAGCTAAATATATATCGTGACTCACACTAAATCACTCAACAATGTGAAACTGGGAACTCGATTATATGTTAGTTTTTGTATGAAAGATTAGAAAAATAAAGGTAATTTGATTCGTTCATATTTAACCTCTGCTGCGGTTGGTACGCTGGTACTAAAGTATGTAATGTAATGTATGTACGTTGTGTTAGAATATGCTGAATATTGAATTTCAATATTTCCAATTTGTGTTTGTAGTTGATATGGTGAAGATATTGATTGTTATCACGACGATGGTATGTCCACGTGAGGAATTAATTATCATTAAATATTTTAATTTTCTTAATCTACTAAGACAAAATACGGCGTTCAGTTATACCACTAAAAACGGAATGTCTAGTCACTACGTTCCCCTAACATGAGCGTACCTAATAAAAAATAATAGCGATATATTTTTATATCATATATGTAGTTCCAAGTTTAATAAGTCATCAATTTTGTAAAGATAAAATGTCTTTTTACCATAACAATCAACACTTTGTTTTAAATATAATAATTATCTCAGAACAAAAAAAGAAACTTAAAAAGTCCAAAATGACAACTTAAAAGGCCAAAACATATCGTATTAAGTAATTTACATAATGCTTTCAAGTCCTCCTTCGTTTATTTACATTTGAAATTGGCTATAATCAGTCGATGACCTAAACTGATTTTTTGGCAAGCTCTTATAAATAATATTTTTTTGTACCAACAAACGAGCTGTTATTGACATGTTATTATATAATTTAGAGATGTATCACTACGTTTTACTCTTTTTTTTATATTGAAACTTTTTTTAGTTACGTAACTCATTAATTCGTTTAATCTGATGATACAATCGGTGTTTTCTTCATATATAAATACGCATTGCTATAAATAATATAAAAAAATAGTAAAGCATCTTATGCATTTCAAAACATGGTGACTATAACAACATTCATGATTATAAATATTCAATAAAAGAAAATCAAAATAGCCTAAAAACTAAATTTTACATCTTTTAACCAGCAAAATTTTTCGACCAGCGAGCAAAAACGGGCGAGTGCGTCCGTAGAGTTCGTCGACCGAATTAAGACGTGCAACGGTCTTTACAGCAAACTTGAAATTTATTGCTATCATAATATACATGTTTTACTATAGTGTTAATGTTTTTGTTTACAAATATTCATACTTTTGTTTTATAAGAGCTTCCTTGTCTAATTGCACGTAGTAGATTCGATACTCTGCCTCGGAATTTTTTTTATAGTCAAGATTAAAAGAGAGTGAGAACTCTCAGCGTAGCGTACGTAACAACCAAAACAAACCAGATCAACGAGAAAGATTTTATATATATATTTATATATATATATATATATATATATATATATATATATATATATATATATGTATATATATATATGTATATATATGTGTATATATATATATATATATATATATATATATATATATATATATATATATATATATATATATATATATATATATATAAACGGGAACTAGACGTTATTTTAAACAATTTTAATAATACCCAGAATGGAAATAATTGTCTAAAACATATTTCAAACTAATTCTTACAATTAAAATTTCGCTTTCCACCTACACGTCCTCTACATGACGTACCCACATGTCCATAGAAGTTTAACCTTGAATTTTTAATGTTTTGGCAACATGTTTATTTAACATATAAAATATTACCTACCAAAGTAAACAAAATTAAAGTATGTAACATCTTATGTCATTATTGTGATTTATTTATACATTATAAGCACTATATCTAACTCAATTTTTTTCAAATTAGGTATATATATATATGTAGCTTCACGGTGTATCTTGCATAGAAGGAGTAATCACATGGAACCTAAACGCTACCCTTCGTCCCCCCACTTCCCTGAATGAAAATCAATGCTGTCTCGTGGACAATTGTAGCGTTGAGCCACAATGGCTTCGTATGATTATAAATAAATTACAAGAAATATCTAATAATATATAACTATCGACATAACAAAAATAATAATTCTAGATTCGAACCTACACCTCGACGAAAAAGTTTCGTTTACAGTTTTTGTTAAAGATCCAAAAACAATTTATAAACCGCCACACACACCATAGACACTCAAATGTCGTCTGTAAAAATAGGAGATCTGGCAATCGGCATTGATTCTCTAGCGATTACTTGCCAAATGCCGCTTTGTATGGAGCACCATATTATATTTATTTCATTACAATTAACACATTTAATAACGATTATAACGAGAAAAGCACTATTTAACTTATTATGCATTATTTTTCAATGGTTTTTTTCTACTATCATTTAATTTAAACTTAGAAGTAAATCATATTGCCTAATCTTTTCTACACTAGTAGTACAGGTTCGAATATGCTATTCATTCAATATTGCTGTATTCCGCACATAACAGAGTAGACAGAGGGAACATGGGAACCCAGCGTTAAGATATTCCGTCCCAAATTCTAGAGGCATTGCGAGTTGAGTCAATGTCGCTCTTTATTCCCTTGTTTATCAGTACAAGAAAATAACAATATAAATTTAATTTCCTCGAGTGGGAATCGAACCTCTAATCTAGTTACGCTACAGTTGTACCGTTGTGCCACTCATCCACAACTAGGTCAAATAATATTTATTTGAATATAAAAATATATATTTGAAGTAGACACCATTAAATATAAATTAATGTGAATAATATTAAATAAAAAGTGATAAAGCTGACAACAACACAATTATAATGCAGGACACGTATCCGAAACAGCTTTGAACGTTAAATACGCTTATTTATATAGGAAAAACTTGGCCAAACGACCAGCCAGGTAGCTTTATAGCAATATAACTAAAATAGCACATGTTATTGTCGCATAGGCGTTAGAGATTTAAAATACCAGGTCAACCAACGTTATGCATCGAAAATGACGAAATCTAATTTTTTTTTAGCCTCACGCTTTCCCGCTAACCAGGGTAAGAAAGGAAACCCTGGTGTTAAGACATTCCGTTCTTCACTTTCCATTTATTTTCGATCACTTACATATTGCGCAACTTAACGCCGCATTTTTAACAAGCTTTAATTTAGACAAATTAGAATCTTCCTTTAATTGTTGTATCATCATCAGGACGACAATACAATATGTTGGATCCTTGGCCTGCCTATATAAACATAAAAAACAAACGTATTTTTTATAAACTAATAATTTACTATGAAAACGGTAAAATATAAATAATTCATGCTTCAATAAATAATCATTTAGTTCCGACATGTCGAAGAGCATGTCAAAAAGCATATGCAAATTTTGCCGATGATATCTTTAATTTATATGTATATTAAAAAAATGTTCTTCATTAAATTAAGCAATTACAAGCATTTTTCAATATTTATTAATTAAAGTCAATAATTGTAACATTTAAATGTTAGCATATTTACAAGCAAATTAATTAAATTTATTAAGATAACATGATACAATGTTATAGCTGAGTAATGTTAAAGATATCTAAAACTAATGAAACAAATGCAAACCCAGTAATAATTTCTAACATGGACACAAATATAATTTGAAATAAGACATAAGAAATGCTACGGTCATATAATAAATCTTTTTAAGGCAAATCGAGGCGTTGAGTTCCGCGATTCAACGCACGTAGCTATAAAACTAAAGTTGTTTTCATATAAATATATGATCATTTTAAAGACTTAACATATTATAAAGGGGGATATAATAACTAGGTGTTTTTGACTAACCGAATGAGGTCACTTGCTTGATTTATTTATGTGTTGGTGATAAAGTGGCTTGTAAAAGGTCATACGAATAAAAACATTTTTACCTCCGCTGAGGACACTATGTAATAATATTGTCATTTATATGAACAAGTGATAAAATATAATTAACGTTATAATAATACAAAATAATTCTATCTGTTCGTATAAGAAAATTTTTATACAAACTATCATTATTATCACCTTCACGCTGTATCCCGCCATGTCATGGCGCAGGGAACTTGAGAACCCTAGCGTTAAGACTGTGTTGAGTGGCGGAATTTAACACCGCGCTTTGCCTTGTTACCAAAGCGGAGAAATTACTACGAGTATATAATTATATTTTTCATTTCAAAATATAAAATATTTCACTTCCGCGAGTGGGGATCAAACCCACAATACCTGTTGAAATCACACGCTTATGCCACTACACTCTAAATTAACTCAATTCATTGTTACAACATATGAAACATTTAGTATATACATATTTAAAAAAATATAACGTACTAGCAATTTCCGTTCCAATATAACTAAACGTCGCGGAAACATTAAAAAAAGATGCTGCGTATCTTCTTACTAATGGAATTGATATTTCTTGACGTACGTAGTTTCATTAAAAGGGAATAATATTGTAGACTTGCAAATATTATGAAAACATACGTAGTAAAACGTGACCAAAACATTCTAAAATTTTAATTCTACTTTCTATCAAAGCTAGTAAACGTAAATGTAAACGTAAATGCGACTGGTTCCGGGTTTCTACTGAACAAAATGAAATATTATGTATCACTTTACTCGCTCTGTTACCAAAGCAAGTTGAGACGTTAAGTTCCGCCACCCGTAACATACTGTCCGAAAACACGTATTTTGGCGGTCTCTGTCTTGCTATAGGCTAGGTACACATATTATAGGCTATTGTTGCGAGAGTGAACAATTATACTCAACTATAGGGATCGAACCCACACTTCTCATACGATGGTGCGCCACGACAGGCTCCATATATGCGAAAATATCTCTTTTGACCGTTATCTAGGATTGAAGTGCCAGGGCGTAAAGAAATATTTATACACACTAGGTGTATATCAAACAATATAAATGTAAAAAACTAGAAGCGTTTCAGAAGAAACCGAACTACATAGTGCTTACAATATGTTTAGATAACATGTTCTTCTTTCTTTGAATAAGATTCAGCAAATTACCAATATCTTGTCTACATGTGCTAAATGCATCGATAAGATGTCAATAAAATATTATCTTTAGTTAGGAACCACAGCGATAAACTTATAGGTATTATGTTATCAAATTGTTTATATAATTTTCACTTGTAAAATAACATGAAATGCAGTTTCCATAATATTTACAATATGAGCAAGGTATATACATAACAAAAAAGTTAGATAAATTTTTATATAAGAAAGGTATATTAATTTAATTTCTTTTCCTTATTAAGAGGTTTTTATTAGATCTAAACTTTTTGACATTGAAATGAATTCTAAGAAACATTTGTAGAAGAAATCAATTGTCAAGAACCGTTTTGTGTCACTAAGTTTTTTGCTGCATTTAAAAAAACAAATGAAGATTTATAGTTTAAGGAACAGTTGAATTAATTAAGAATTATTATAATCATATTGACTTAGAATAGAATAAATAAGCATTTTAAGTCATTAATTTCGGTGTAATTTTTTAAGTAATTTTAAATAGTCTGGTGATATATTAAATTATTTTTTTATTTGATTGGTCTTTATTGGCCTTTGGCGTTTTAGCCAAACAAATATGTATTTTCCATATAACCCAAAACTCAAAAGTAACGCAAGTCACATATCGCGGAGAGATAGCACACTGCTTAGATTACTCAATAATAAACATAAACATTATCAAAAGTTATAAAGATACTCTATCGACAAAATATTCCGATATTAAGCCGCAAGGTAACGTAAAGCTTATAAATAAAACATAAGCAAATCAAGCCTCCTTGGCCACAAAACCTTAGCACTTAAACGCACAACACTGGCAACATTAACTTGTTCGATATTTCACTCGTTCGAATTTCGAAAATCGAATGCGAAATCGCGTAATGGCGGCAAACGTCAGTCGTTGGGGAATGTTCGCGCGGCACTGAGCACTGAAAAACGGACGTGAATCAAGCTATCTGTTGATGATTGACTGCAACTATATAGAGTGACGTAATTTGTTACTTTTTACAAATATAAAGTTAATCTCCGGCTAATTCTAATAGTAACTAAATAAGTATTTGTAGATTACTTGAACTTTTGCATTGAAAATAACAATTTTTTGTTCATAGTTGTGGTTAAGGTAAAAAATAAAGAATGGATGTACCAATGTAAGCACTTTAACCGTTTTATTCCATAGATAAATAATACACTATGAAGTATATCTTAACATCTCTACATTGCAGAACCAACAAAAACGAGTTAAATTTAAAAATCATATTATTTTTATGTAATGCATATAATTACAAGGGCAAATGGATAATAAAAAACGACTTAGTATATGCGAGTAATTGCTTCTAGAACGTCATTTTCGCTACATATATAGTGATTAATATTAAAATTTCCTTATAAATATGTACATGACTATGTCATACGTTAGATTGTTATTATAGTATTATCGATTATAATAACGCGATGCTTGCTTTATAAGAAGTACTAGTTTAATAAGTTCACACACATACGTGGGTAGTAATAAGGCAAAGCTCGGCGTTGAGTTCCGCCACGTAACACGCAACGTCTCAAATTCGACGGAAAGTGGGAAAGGAATAGAATGTCTTAACACTAGGTTCCCGAGTTCCCTACCCTATCATATGCGGGATACAGCATGAAGCTGAAGAAAAAGTAAAATAAAAGTTAAAAAAAGGTAAATGCTCAAAGTTTAAAACAGATAAGCATAAAGCGTTACGCGCTTAAATAAAAGTTTAAAAATGATAATTTCTAAATAATTTAATAAACTTATCTAAACTCCAATCAAAACTACTTTTACATAAAAGTAATATTTATTGCTTTGTTATGAATTCCTTTAAAACGAGTTCGCATGTTTTATTATAGCGTTACGTCACTTTTATATAATTAAAATAACGGCTTTCCACGGAATGTTAAAGCGCTGTGAAAAAATTTAATCGATTGTTACAGTTAAGATTTACGGATATCACAAATTACTTATGGTACTGTGAAGGTGACAAATAAGTTATTTTTTTTATGGACGAGACACGGCAAATGAGCGTACGGGTCACCTGATGGTAAGTGGTCACCGTCGCCCACTGCCCCGTGCAACTCCAGAGGAGCTACAGGAGTGTTGCCGGCCTTTACGGTGGATGGGCACCGGGGCCCGGCATAACCCAATGCGAAACGCAGTGGCCGAAGCCACTACTTAACGCCGATTTTAAATGCCGGGGGTGGTAATAACCCGGTCGAGTCTGCCCATACGTGTTGTCATCATCCCTCCATTTGATTTCCTATATTTAGTAAATGTTGACGGAACTCAACGCCGCACTTAACCAAACTCTATGTAAATAGAAATCAAGCCCATAACAACTATAAGTACCACTACTTGCTTGCAGTCAAATTATGTCCGATACAGTGTCCCTTTTTATTATTTACTATGTTGTAACTTTTGTATTCATGAGGATTTTTGTGGGGAACGGAAGTTGAACGGAGTGTCTTTACACTAGGTTCCCAAGTTCCCTCTGCCTACCCTGCCGTATACGGGACACAGCTTAAGCTGAGTATTCATGAGAAATAATAAAAATATATAGATATCTACATATTAATTATTTCTTTAGACTACTTTCAGAACATTCCGTCCTGGGTGGCAGAACGAAATGGATTTAACTACTATTTAAGTACTTTTCAATTGACTTTTTCATCTATTCAAAAGTGCAGTATAAAGATCAATCGCATATTAAAATATTTAAGCAATAACCATTATTGTTAGTGCAAGACGTTAAGCAGATGCAACTCTACAATTGACTGCACTTACAGGCGCTTCATACAACGATTTGCTGCCGATAATTTATCATTTTAAGATAAGAATCCTTTATAAGGAATGTTATATGTTACCAATTGAATATGAAACGTTTTAGCTAATTTAATTTAATTTTTATTATATCTATGTATGTACAATTTGTATTCGAACAAAAGAAAAACTAAAAGTCATCCTGATATCTTGAGACGATTGTCGGAAACGATAACATTTATTATTTTTTTTTTCATTTTCATGCTCTAGCAAGACTCAAATTAGGCACTCAAGTCTAGGTTTTCCCTGCCTACCAAACTACGTGAAAAAAAAAAAATTAAGTATAACATTTTACAACGACTGAGGCCACCAGAGGCCTGTCGTGGCACAGCGGCTCAAGCGTAACCCACAATCTATCGGAGGTTGTGAGTTCGATCCTCACCCGAAGGAAATAAAATATTTTATAATTTCAATCTAAATATTTATTGTTTTCATTTCTTCGCTCTGGTACAAGGCAAAACGCGGCTCGGAGTTCCGCCACTCAACACGCAATGCCTCAAATTCGGCGGAAAGTGGAGAACGGAAATTGAATGGAGTGTCTTTACACTAGGTTCCCAAGTTCCCTCTGTCTAACCTGCCATGTGCGGGATACAGCGTGAAGCTGAGAGAGAGAATAATTATAGAACACTCTCATATAAAAAACTACTCTCTATAAGAAAAATATTGTATGGGAATTGAACGACTGTACCTAGCACATACAGACATATTATGTACATATACCAACACCCTATGAAGATTTATTTATGTAAACGATAAATATATAGCGTAATGAAAGGTTTAATATAACAATAAGGCTTCTTTGGTAAACTGAGTCGTTAATCCATCTGCCCTTGAAGGGTTAAAGGTTGGGACTTACTTATCGATCTGAACTAATTACGTTCTATATAAAGTGTATATTATAAAATATCTTTAGTTTGATAAGAATTAAATGACTGTATACTATACTACTAATGAGAGAATGGAGACACTTTGTTGTTGGAAAAATAAAAATAATTAATTTAACCTGTTAATTTTTTTTTAAAATGAATCTACTATGGAATTATAGAAATATTTTAATTTCAAAAATATGCCATCTTTAAAATCTAAATAAGATTTATCTAGCTTTTTTAAAAATAAATAAGTACATACAAATATTATGTAAGCGTATTTTATAGCGAAAAATATTCAACTTTCTAAAATTATACTAATTTATCAACACTAAATGAAATTGTATTTAAATTAAATATAATAATATTACTAGTTTACACTTCAGACTCAGTCACTGAGCTTTATTTAGAATCTATAAGGCACGTCCCATTCTTTAACGCTAATCTTAATTACCCAGAACGCAATAAAATGATTTCAACGTGTTATTTCATTGTTTTGAAAACAAACCATATATACATTACATAATGTATGTAACATAAACGTACAAGATTTTATTCTTAATTTATAAATGAATATAAGTTTTGTAATGAAAATCCTAATTATTGAAAATTATACATATTTAATACTACCAACCATTTACATTTTTATACTATCAACCATTTATGGTTAATTCGGCGGAAAGTGGGGAACGAAAGTGGAACGGAGTGTCTTTACACTAGGTTCCCAGGTTCCCTCTGCCTATACTGCCTGAAGCTGAGAGATATTATTTGATGAAAAATTTTGTTAAAGGGCCTTTTTGGGGTGGTAAAGCATGCGGATAACAGTCTAAGTTAAATTTGTGAATATCAATGTAGAGTAAACGGCTCTATTTTTTCTCTATTTTTTTTTATTCTCAAGCTGGATAAGCAAACGGAACTTTGTGTCGATTCATTCTTTGCCGCCTAATTTCTAGACCTTATGACTTTGTTCTGTGGAGAAACTCAACGTCACAAGAGAGAGAACAAAAAACAGAAACAACAAATACAATCTGCCCCAAACGGGGATCGAATCAACTACCGCTACATCAACATTATTAAACTGTCGCACATAACTAATATTATTATACTATCGAAATAAGTACCTACTATAAAAATCATAGAAATAAATTGAACAATTTTCAAAACAAAAGTTTAAATGTCAGCTAACTGTATCTGACTCAGTCGTCCATATTTAGTAGTCATAATGCACCTTCTATAAAGCCAATTACTCGTTCAGTAATAAAACATTATCGGCCCACGTATACAAGTATCTAGGTATACTTGTATACGTGGGCCGATAATGTTCGTGGGTGTTGAATGCCTTATACAGATTATATTGCGTATTTGTTTAAAGGAGTGGTGTTATTTCTGTTTTTCTTTAAATATTTCACTAGATAACGTCAAAAATATTTAATTTTTAATTTCAATATCTTTTTTACGATGTATCCAGCAACCATAGGCATAGGGAACCTGGGAACCTTGTGTTAATTCTGTTCTCATTAAGACATTACTGTTCTCCAAATCTTTCCACCCAATTCTGAACATCTCACACGTGCTTATCAACGCCGTACATTGCATCAATAGATAAAGGAAATGAAAATGAAAATATGTAATTTATTCAAGTGGAAATCGAACCGAAACTGTAACGTTAGTGCCTCTGTATTACGAGTTGATTCCATTTCTTGGGAAAAATATTAAAGCTGGTATATAAATAATAAAATAGTTATTTCATTCTAAATTTTCAAAATGACTAAAAGCCCAATTTATTTACAAGTCCAACACATATTAAAATAATATTTGTCAAATCATTAGGAGAGCGCACGTTATATTGCGTTCTCAGTAGCTGAACTAATAAAATAACAAAATTATAGTATTTTAATTTCACACACACCTGTTAAAATTATTGATACTTGTTTTATGTATAGGCTTTATATATGCCTATTGTTCGTACAAAAACGACGTATTATTAATATTTTGAAGTATATTGACGTTATAATAAACATAAATAGGTAGCCTTTAAGTTGAAGCAATTAAAATTGCAACTTTATGAATTTTTTTTTTTTTTCACAACGTTTGCAATTTCGCCAACAAAAGGCACAAATTTAAAAAGAGATATACATTTTTTATATTAAAAAGCCAACGTTCAAAAAACCTAATTAAAAAAATATATTGTCTTCTGCCTATTAGTGGCATACAGCGTAAAGCTATATGTTTTCAGCTTCACGCCTTAAATCTAGCACTAAATTCTCTCTGCAAATAAGACACTTCCCTCCCTTCCTCAATTTCCGTCGAATTTGAGACTGCGTCCTAATATTTGAGCGAAAAAAGATAATTCATACTTTATTTCCTTCGATCGGACTTACAATCCTTCGCATTTGTAATCACAGATAAGTGCCCGTATTTTAAATACCAATAAATAAAGTTCACTACAAATACCTTCTACATACATATTTTTAAACTGTTTACGCTGCCTAATTTATTATTCAAAGGCGCTAAGCTGGTGGTTGGCCTCCTTCGAGGTCTGACAAAATGACATAATCAAAAGTGACATCATTTCTAGTATTGAGTGAAATACACGTACGTGCGTTAACTTGATAGCTTGCTCTAGGACATATATAACTTATCAATTTTAGATCTGGCCTGAGGCTTATTGTTAATTAAAATCGATTTATAGTCGTTTCTAGATTGCAAAATTTACATCGAATGATCGATGTTATCTCGATACTTTGTATTTGTAATTAAAAATGTGTACTAAATTAGCGAGATGGACATTAAAATATTTATAGAACGCCTTTAGGATATATTTTAATTTTAAAAGAATTTAAATCAACTCCTAAGTTTAGTACAGTTACAAAGCTATTTTATATCTAACTAATGAACGCGTTTAATTTCTAAGAAACTTAAAAGAACGTAACGAAAACTAAAAAACCAGAATATTGTATATAATTTATAAACAAAAAAATCACTTACCAAAGTAACAATATCCCCTGGATTAGCCGCGGCTATTCTCCTCAGTCGTTCATATAGGAGGTCCAACAGCCTCTGGTGTTTCACGTTCAGTTCGTCGAGTTCCCCAGCCACGGCCTCTGCACCGGAGGCGGGGAGGTCAGATCTGCCTCTATTCCTCAGCCTCTCAGCAAGATCTACCTCTGCCTGCCTCTTGAGTTGTCTCGTGTCGAGAGATGGGTGTATCTCCTCGCATAACCATTCCATGTACTTCTGACATCTCGACGAGTGTATCTATTTAGGGTTGGGTTAGGCGTGTTATGTTAGTTTTTAGACTGTTCTTAAAGGTTTTTCTTTTAAAAACTATGTTTTTTTTTGGAATTTAAATTGATATGTAACTTTAAAAACAGTCATCGGTTAAATCAAAGCGTATAACCAAACGTACATCCTTCCTTTCTATGTAATAATATAATTTGTTTTATAGATTTTTACATTTAAAAAAGGCAATCAGACCCAGACATTTACAATCATTCAGAACACGTACACTACTATATTTGGTTTACAATAGTTTTATCATATAACTTCACGAATCTCCGACTTATAGCAGAAAAGGTAGAGAGAACCTAGCCATCAAAGATTTCCCATTTCGTTTTTAACTGTATTTTTCCAAGTAATTGTCCAGCTTAACTTTTGTATGGATAAGATCATGCTGGAAATGCTACAGTGCGTGCAACAATGCGGCTTTGAACACCCAACGTGCATCTTATAACCGTAAGCAAAATTCCTTATTTTCTATATAGAAGCCCAAAAACCCAAAAGGAAAAAAATGGGTTATATAGCTACATATGTATTGAATCCCATACAAGTTTAAGAAGTACAAAATTGAAATTGGTTCAGAAATATATGATTTTTGATAAAAACACACACACACACACACATACAAACATGCAAAAGCAAAGAACATCGACCCTATTGTTCCTTAGAACATTACCAGATGCGGTGATTGAATCTTAATTGTTTTCCGCTCTGTCGCGCTATGAATTATTTTTATATCTAATTTAACTTGAATAAAAAATTAAGAAAGTATTAAATACAATAGTTGTAGTTATATTATCTGTACGTCTGTACGTTTAAATTTTGATAAGAATTTAAGACTAGGTGATAAGAGGAGCAGTCATATATTGCTTTTGGAGTACATCACACAAACATCCCGCTTTCAAAGGAGTTTTGTTATATTAGTATAAAAGCATATTAGTAGAGCAAGCATCAAACGCCAAATAAATGTTATATAAGCGTAGCATTACAACAAATTTATATACTGATTTCGATTAATCGATATATTTTAATTTAAAACAGAAATCCACATAGAAAATCGATATTTCGTATAAAAATCTGTAATATACATTAAAAATTATAGGCACATGCATATTAAATAAAAAAAAAAAAACACTGGACCAAACCAAAACAACAAGACAAGGGGAGGAAAGACGCTGGACTTTTATAACCTCTTCATAATATATACCTTTCATAATCTCTCAGAATAACGACAAAACAATGACATGTAAATAAATACATTTTCTAAAGTCTGTAACGTAAATTGTAGTGTTTTAATACTAAATCAAATTTGAATTACAAAACAAAAAACAAAATAGATTACAGTTGTAGCCAAGGAGAGGCCAAACAATCTACACACTAAATACACTTGAACAGATTAAAAAAGATTTTAAAATATTTTTTTCACATTTTAAATAAAAAAACAATGCTTCTTCAAAGTAAAAAAAAAAACAAGCTAACTAATCTTTTACAAATGTTTTCACATTTACGTAATATTAAAATACCACAAAACGCCACAGACTATATACCCGTTGTACACAAATGTTGGTCTACTGATATTTACCTTCGCCTCGCGTATGAACCGGCCGCCGTCTACGTTCACCTTTTCTATCTTGGGCGTCCTTTCCACTACACTCGTCAGGAGATTCTGTATAATTTTGGTATAACATATTTATAAATCATCTAGTATTATCTATGCGGGCTTGGCGTGACGCAGAGACACAAGCGTTTAACTGCAAACGGCAGGTTGTGGACTAGATCCAATAGAAGTGAATTATTTAATATTTTCATTTCTTTGCTCTAGTAATAACAAATCAAAGCGCGGCGTTGAGTTCCGCCACTCAACACGCAATGTTTCAAATTCAGCGGAAAATGGGAAACAGAACGGAGTGTCTTAGTACTAGGTTCCCAAGTTCCTTATACCTACCCTGGCATGTCACAGCGTGAGGCTGAGAAGAAAAATCTATGCCGGTGATGTGAAAAGATACTGAGGACATCGTAGTGCAATGGCACAGCGTCTGACTGTAAACGGTGTTGCAAGTCCGATTTCCATTTATGGGAATGAATTATTTACTTATTTTTGTTCTGGTAAAAAGACAAAGAGCGGCGTTAAGATCCGTCACTTAACACGCAATGGATTTTCTCTCTGCCTGCATACTACTACATATATGCGTTGAGATGCGTATAAATACTAATTAAATTGAATATTAACATAACAAAAGATAAAAATCTCTCCAATATGGACACATCACAGCTTACCCTAGTAGGCTCCAACTGTTCTTTGGGGCGTATCTCTATGGGTGGTTGAGCCATCACTTTACTGTAGGTCTCGTCGATCCACTCCGCCTCCTTTTCCAAGCCAGCGTTGTAGTTGCGCAGGAGTTGGTATGCCGCTTCGCAGCTGCGGAGTCTGAGGAAATTGTTGTCATTATTAATATTATGTTGTAACAAGTTCATTTAATTTATATTTTATTAAGTAAATTTTATAAACCCCTTAATAATTTACAATTTTCAATTGTGATTTCAATAGTTTACATTCAATAATAGAAAAAAAATAATAAATATGACATCACACTAAAAAAACTATAAACTCTGAACTACACTTAGCCAATTTTAATTATACGTTATATGTATATTTTCACTATATAAATCAAAAGAACACTTGAGTTAAGGAAAAAAATCTAACATTCTTAAACTTATATCTCTCATATAAAATTAACGTAATATTATATTTTACATATAAATAACAACCTTTTTGGAACCTTAACATTGAAAAAAAATGTTTCAATTGTACAAAAAAAAGGGTCCTAACAGAAGAAAACACAAAAACAACAAAGTAATCCTATACGACTTACATTTTTCTTCTTCTGTAGTAAGAAATTAAAAAAATATATATACTAACCTTTCCGCCAACTGACTGCACACACTGTTCCATCTATGATTAATTTGGGAGACTTCCTTATCTAGCCTTTCCAAGTCCACATGCTTCCCAGATCTTGGCAAGGAAGAGTGGGGAAGGGCAGATCTGGAAGTTTCTACAAGGCGACGGCAGTTCTCCGCGTCATCGTTCATTTGGTCCACTTGTATTTGTTGCTTGCTGACTGCTACTTGCATTCTGAGGAGATCTTCGTGTATCTAAAACAAAAGTGAATAAAAGTTTTTATTATTTTGAATGTAAATCATTTAAATAATAAATATACGATAATATATCTTTAAAAACGAGTTCCCCTTTTTATTCCCCATTTGAAAACAAAAATATATTTTAAATTCTTCGCTCGGGTAACAAGGAATAACGCTGCGTTGAATTTCGCCAATCAACATACAATTCTTCTTCTTCACCAGAATGTGAGGAACGAAGCGGAGTGTTTAATCACTAGGTTCCCAAGTTCCCTCTAGATAACATGCCATATACGGGATAGAACGTGAAGACAAACATACAAAATAAATAGCATTAAATCATACACAATTTTTATATGCTTAGTTACACTTTACTTACATCTTTAAGTATTTCAACATCATTGGGCAGATCGCTGAACTGGGCGAGTTTGATCTCGAACTCTGATACAGTTTGGTTGTTCTCCTCCATACTGTTCACCACAATTTCAACGTACTTCAACCTGAAATTAAATATAAACAAAATATTTGCTATCTTTTATGAATTCAGTAGAAAATAAATAAATAATAATAATCACATCAATTTGAGATAAGCATTACGAGACAATAATTTATTACAGCTAATTAATTAACACAAAGAGTAAGAAAAAAAAATAATTTTAAAAGGTACAAAGAATAATCCTTTTACACAAAAAAGCTATTAATTTACCAAAAAGAAAAATTACATATAAAATTTAAATTAGGTATATTAAATTTAACACACCTTTCCACAAACAGTTGGCTCTTAGACTGCAAATCGTTCCACTTGCCCATCACCTTGTCCAGATTCTTTTTCATTGCAGGTGTCTTTAGGGCTATGCCTAAAATAAACAAAAAAATATATTTTAAATAAATTATAATAATTTATAAAAAATAATAAATAAATAAATAAAAATATTAAATTAACTTAATTGGGTTCCATTCAGCCTATTTTTCATATATAACATTTAGTATATTACACTATTATTTACGTATTTTCGTAAATTTTGCACATCTATAGAGTTAAACGTAGAAAAAATCTAGTAATACATCAATTTCTTTACACAAAATTGTAATCCGGTTACAACCATTTTAAGATAAATAAAAAGACAACTCTACATGTCCTATAACTTATCTAAAAAAAGACTAAAAAGAATGATAAATAACTCCAAAAATACTTAGAACTGACCTCTAAAAGTGCCCTGTACTTCCTCCACATCAGTAGACAGCGAGTGCAAGCTCGTCTCCCAGTCCTTATGCTGCAGCACGAGGTGTTCCAAGCTATCCAGGTCACGTGGAATATGGCTCGCGATACGCTCGTGTAGCTGACGCTCGAAGACTTCCAGCCTCTCGAGGAGGTTGGAGGACTGCTCGGTGAATATACGGGCTGCATTTTTGGAATCCTCTGTAAAGGAAGTTAACAATGCTTAATACAAATTTGATAGAAAAATCATTTAGATGAGTAGGAAATATGTTTCTTTTAAATTATCTATATAAAGCAGTAACATCATTTTCAAATACATGATAATATAAAAAAAAAAACCACCATTTTCTAATACATAAAACAACAACCTGTCTACGTAAAACACTGTCTAATTTAAACAAAAAGCAACTAAATTATCACAAGAGTCAAAATCTGAATCACAAATTAAAAAAAAAAGAAAAAAAAAACACATCTGTCTATAAGCGACAAGAGAGCGTCAACGACCTCCAACATCTATTGGTGACAAATAAAAACCTGACAGTTGATAGTCGAACCAAATCCTTTCCACAGTATGCTCGGAGTAGACTAACGTGTTACGTAACATTTAAACCTAGTTTCGTTTAAAGTTAAGAACGTCTTTCAGCACAGTGTTGGTCGATTCTGGTGGGTGAACTGAGTACAAAGTGGAAGATACAGGGGCACAGAGTAAAAATGGCAGCTTGACTAATTTCCAGTGAAACAATCGTGAAACAGTTCTAAATTTAACCTTCGTATCGCACTCTCTAAGGAGTTTGCGCGAAAAAAACCAACCATAACAAGTAGTGTCGTAAATATTCTTAATATATTTTTTTAAAAAAAATAAAAAAGTTTAAACTCGTTAAAATAAATCTTTTCAATTTAACTACAAAATTTTAGTGTTAAAAATATTTAAATCGAGCTTTTATATATCTTTCGAATATTAGTATATACGCTATGCCGTATATGATTTTAATAATAATAATATTCCAATTAACAGCAGATATAATAATAATACCAGATAAGCAAACTTTTCAAGATACAAAAATCTTAACAAATCTCTTATGCAAATATTACGATCCTTTGATCTACTCTGTAAGACGCCCACAATTCGGCCGGCGTTGCTTTATTAGAAATTGCAGCTATAACTAACAATCATGGACCACGCCAAGGCCAATAGAATTGAACAAAAAGTGCTATGACATCACGTTTCATACAATAAATTGTTTAAATTCAATTATATTCGATGTGCCCACACCATGCTCGTATGTAAATGTAGAGAAATATATTACGATGATATTCGGCACAGTTAGTACCCTCAATTTAATATTCATAATAAAAAATTGAACAAAATGCGTGGTTAAGTTCCGTTATTAAAAACTAATAACTGTCTTCAGAAATTACTTCGACTAAATGAAAGTTTTAAAAATATTTTTAGTAAATTAATATAATATTAGTTTCGTACTTTTTCTCCAAAAAATATATTACGCCAAAACACGTTCAGAAGACTAAATATTTGAAAAATAAAATAAATCTATCACAAAAAGGCACAAAGTACCGCAATGCTGCACCAAATGCACATTAAAGAATAACTAAAGAAGCGAGTTACATGATATTACTGGCGTCAACTTTAGCTAACATCTATCGATTCAGACAGGATGATAAATGCCAAAAGTTGACAACGCTAAAGAGACGTCTCGAGTGAGATCCCGTTATTATATAACATTATATGTATACAAATTTATATTTATTTTCATCGACTTCGCTTTACGATAGCAAGACAAAACGCGGCGTTGAGCAACGCACTCAATACACAATGTCTCAAATATTGGCAAGTGGGAAACAGAGTGTTTTAACACAAGATTAATAGCGTATACAATATGAAGTTAAAACTATATAAAAGAATTAAAATAAATAATTATGTTTATGGATTTCGCGAGTGTAATGGAGATAAACTTAGTAAAATAGTAATAAATGTATAAGCAATTTTAAGTAATAGTATTATTTAATTAGCTTCACGTTTATCTCACACATGGCAGGGTAGACAGTCTCTCTGCCTTGGGATCCTAGTGACGGTAAACCGTTTATATTTTATTTAACGCCGTGTTTTACCTTGTTAGTAGAGCGAAGAAATGGAAACAGTAAATATTTAATTTAAAAAAAAATATTTCATATCCCCGAGAGGGGATCGAACCCACAACCTGTCACATTCATAGTCGCACGCTTATGCCCCTGTGCCTCGGCAGGCCTCAACTATTATTTTATTTAACTATAAATCTTATTATACAGTTCAATAATTAGGAAACTATTTAATATCAAATGTTAAGTCTAAATAAGATGTTTAACCAAATGTATAATTTGCTTATTTTCTAAATAAAATAAATCAATGTTCAGAAATTTCTTGAAAAGATACAAACAACTTTACCATAAATACAAAATCATAAACTTAGTAAAATAGTAATAAATGTATAAGCAGTTTTAAGTAATAGTATTATTTAATTAGCTTCACGTTTATCTCACACATGGCAGGGTAGACAGACTCTCTGCCTTGGGATCCTAGTGACGGTAAACCGTTTATATTTTATTTAACGCCGTGTTTTACCTTGTTAGTAGAGCGAAGAAATGGAAACAGTAAATATTTAATTTAAAAAAAAATATTTCATATCCCCGAGAGGGATCGAACCCACAACCTGTCACATTCATAGTCGCACGCTTATGCCCCTGTGCCTCGGCAGGCCTCAATTATTATTTTATTTAACTATAAATCTTATTATACAGTTCAATAATTAGGAAAGTATTTAATAGCAAATGTTAAGTCTAAATAAGATGTTTAACCAAATGTATAATTTGCTTATTTTCTAAATAAAAATAAATCAATGTTCAGAAATTTCTTGAAAAGATACAAACAACTTTACCATAAATACAAAATCACGCTATATTAATTTAAGCTTGTACTATGAATCTATAAAGAGTTACCACATGAATAAAATAAAACGCCATAAGTCAGATAAAAGGTGACACGCAAATACTGATTGTCATTAACTTAATCTAAATAAATGGACGTCAGGGTCATTTAAGGTACAAACATGATAGAAGAAGACCTTTGATTTTCGCTATCATTACCTATCTACGCGGACTATTGCCTCTACTGCAAAGTGTTTAAAACGACGGGTGTCCAAAAATGTATAACAAACAATATAAACGATTCATTAGTAAAAATGATCATTTAACATATACCTACGTCAATGAATTTTGTAAAAATCTTGTAAATTTATTTAATATATAAAAAAAATACTTAAATATATATTCTTTAAAGTACTGTTATACAATTGATTATTACGTATAGAATAGCGCTCTAATACATTGTGTTAAAAATGCCATAAGAAAATACCAGGGAAATGATCTATTCCCGCGTCTCGGGATCGAACCAATAACCAACTTTGCGAGACAACCATCACTATATAAACCTTAAAGAAATAAGAAAAACAAATGTTTTTTTTTAATATATATATTTATATCTTTTAATCGTTAAATCCTACCGCTTTAAAGTATAAATACTTAAAAAATAACTATAGGCGAGTAGAAAAGACAAAATTCAAAGGGCTTTCCGTTCCGTTTGACACTGACATATGTATGTATATTCCACTTAGGATGATGTCAGATACAATTGCAAGTTCACGTATAGATATTAACCCGAGGTCAGGACAACGGTCGTGTAGTAAACGTCTCGCTCAAATATAAACTAATAGCTTCATATTGTGCTATAAATAACGTAACATGTAGTTGTATTATCAGTTTATACGGACTATGATAAATTAAAGTCAAAGCATATTTTCTATTCCAATATTAACTGTTTGTGTTTAGTAATTCAGATAAAAATTACTGTCTTTCATCCGTTGTCTTTTTAAAAAAATAGAATTGTTACAGAAAAGTAGGCAAAATTATTTTCTTAGCAAAAGGAAATTAAAAACACCTTATACTGAAAATACGATGGCGACCACAAAGTATGTAGTGTATAAAATTACAAAACATTTACTATCATATTATTATTAAATATCGACGTATTTACGTTAATAATCAATTATCAAATATGTAGTTAGCAAATATTTTATATAAAACTTTGGTTGGACAAAACACGGCGTTGAGTTCCATCACTCAACACACAGTATTTTTTTGTAAAATTAGCAAATTGGGAGTGTTCTAACAATTAGGCTTACTCTAACAACCTATAAGGGAAAAAGCGAGATTCTTTGCCTCTTCGTTTAAAGCAGTGCTTCCTAAAGTGGGGCGTACACCCCACTGGGGGGTATTTTGGTAATTGGAGGGGGGCAATTAATGATTTATTCAAAAGTGGGGCGTGGACTAAAAAAGTTTGGGAAACATTGGTTTAAAGAGACAATTGTTGGGTAATTAAAATAATTTTGTTTTATTAAAATTAATGACTGAATGTATTATCATCAGAACTGAGAGCCCTAATAAGGCATAATGAGTTAGCCTCATAAATCTGTCAATAATAATCAAGTGTATTTATAATAGGCATTAATAAACGTTTCATGTAGGGTACTTTGCAAATTATTACAAACTTTTATTTAATTTAATTCCTTTGTTTAAATTTTAAAAAACTTAAAAATAACACTTTTTAAAATGTATGTGTTTACTTAAATATAGTGGCGTCAAACTCATTATGATTTAAGTCAAATTTCGAATGACATAATTATAATAATCACATATGTGACAGTAAAAAACGATAATCATAAGCTTTTATGTAATTTGTTTCTATAAAAATAATTACGCACATTAATATAATTAAAGAAGATACTCGTTCATTTTTCTTTTCTCGTAAACGTAGAAAAATAACAATTCAATTTATTTTTTAGCTTCACTCTGTATCACGAACATGGCCGGCTAGGCAGAGGGAACTTGGGAACCTAGTGTTTATACACTACGTTTTGTTTTCACAGTTCCTGCCGTATTTGATACATTGAGTGTTGAGTCGCGCATTGGCGCGCCTTGCCTTGTTACCAGAGCGAAGACATTGACATTTAAAATATTACATTTCCTCAAGTAGAAATCGAACCAATAACATCACACGCTTGCCCATTTGCCACGACAAGCCTATATTCAATTTGTGAGCGACTTTTCAATTTGTAAATATGAAAAATTGTAATAATGCGTATGCGTAAAAGCCAATGTACTTTTAAATGGTGAAGCCGTGGATCTTGTTGATTCTACGGTATTTCTCGGGATCACCATTGACTCTAAATTGCAGTGGGGACCTCATATTGATGGATTGGCGAATAGACTTAGCTCAGCTGCATTTGCGGTTAAAAAAATCAGGATATTAACAGACGTGGAAACGGCTCGCCTCGTTTATTTTAGTTACTTTCGTAGTATTACGTCCTATGGCATTTTACTTTGGGGTAATGCAGCCGGTATTCAATCAATCTTTGTCTTGCAGAAGCGGGCTATTCGTGCAATCTATAAATTAGGCCCAAAAGATTCATTAAGGAAAAAATTAAAGAAATTAATATAATGACCGTTGCATCATCCGTTGCAATGAATTTAGCAAAATCGGGGACATACATAATATTAATACTAGAAATAATTTTAATCTTAGTGCACCTGTAACTCGATTGCATCGAGTTCGTAATTCTTTTATGGGTCAGGGTGTACACTTTTACAATAGAATCCCAGAAAACGTCCGACAATTTCCTATTTCGCAATTTAAAAAAGTTGTGAAAAGACGTTTGTGTGTTAAAGGTTATTACCAAATTAACGATTTTATAAATTGGGAATAAAATGCTCGCTCCAGGCTATTCCAAATGTATCATTGTCACAATTGATTATATGATGTAAATTTTTGATTGAAAAAAAAGACATGTCCCGCTGAGTTTCTTTCGCCGGTTCCTCTCAGGTCTGAGGCAGTAACTTTAGTGAACTGGTGGTAAATTATTTCACGTTCAAAAAATGAAGCTTGTAACTTTTTATTTTGAATAAAAATATTTGAATTTGAATATAAAATATAAACATTCATGTATATTACTTATCAATTCACTTTAAAATACTCACCGCCCTTACCCAATGTAAATATTCGTTTAATTTTCTTCATTGTATCATTTACACTTCGTTTCAATTGTACAAGATACAATGTAATAAGTCGTTTTAAAGTTTGTTTACACACTACGCGATTACTGTGTTAGGTATTTTCAGATATATATTTGTATATAAGATTTTTTTCAATAACAGAATTTAATTAATATTTACGAAATTATTTTATATCATTATAATTGACCGAATTTAAAAAATAAGCGCATAATTTACCAAATTTAAAAATTTAAAAAAAAAAAGACAAGCAAAGTTTAAATAATATAAACCATATAAAGAAAAACACAACACTATTCTGTCTTGAACACAAATGAAACCTAAATTGGCTTAACTAATGACTGTTTACTACGACATAGTGATCGTGACTGACAGCTCCCGTAGGACGAAGTACTTTGTCTTACTAATCACATTCACTTGAGTATATTTTCTATTTTAGGAAAGTGTTATTTTTGCTGTCGCGGAAATGTAATATTTAATATTTTCATTTCTTCGCTCTAGTAACAAAGCAAAATGCGGCGTTGAATACCGCGACTCAACAAAAGTAGAGAAACGGAACGGCGTGTCGAACACTAGGTTCCCAAGTTCCCTCTGCCTACCCTGCTGTTAGCGGAATACAGTGTAAAGCTGAAAAAAATACATTTCCTTCCTTACAGTTTAGATTTATGGTACCAACGCCGTAATACTTTCATTTAGTAGTGTTCCATAAATTAAATAACTCCCATAGGTCCGGCTTTCTTTTAACGAAGAACTTACACAAATCATAAGTATTAGATACTTGTTATTAACAGGAATGACGTAGATATTTTTAAAATCGATACATAAAACAAATTTAAAAATGGTTTTGAATTGGACGGATTGTTTTCTCAGGTGCGTTCGTGACTTAAAAGCTTAAGCGATAGTTATTAGATGATTCAGAAGGAAATAATAACAAGAACATTCGAAAATAAATGCTATTTCATCTTTGCTTAAATATTTTTATTTTATCATGAACTTGTATATGAAATATTTTTATAGGGATTTTTAAATAGAATATGTAAATGACTTAGGTATGTGAGTTTAAATAAGATGAATATTTGTTTCTTTTTATTAGCCACATTAATTCAACAAAATCTATATTAACATTAGAAAAGGCATCAGCGTCAAAATTTCCATTACAAATGTCTTCTTTAATCAATTTTAAGTAAAAAAAATGACAAGTAAATATCAATAATATAAATAAAACGTACAACAAAAACACAAATAAGCCACTACGTATGTGAACGAGTTGTGGCAAACTTATATCCATATCCCTTCTTTCTGACTGAACTGAATAACTTCAGAGTGGCCAAGACTCGTCAACTGTACTATAGAAGACAGACAGATGCTCAGCCATCACTAGCCGTATCTCAATGAGACAATAGTGCCCTATTGTAGTAACAAAGCTTGCACAATTGCAATGCCAGACAATGACGTAAAGCGTACCTGTTACGTACTTAAAACCTATAGGTTGTGTAGACCATAGATAATTAATTATACCGTATGGCTTGTCAGGTCGGATTTTATTACATTTTTCAGGATAAAAACGCAGTGAACCAATTAATATAAATATATTTATATTAATTTATCCAATATAAATATAAGGAATATTTTCTCGATTGAGAAAACATAAATAATAGCTACAGATAACATAAATACATAATATTACTATCTCAATGTTTGTCAACATGCTAGTGGTTTCTGCGTAATACGGGTGTCGATACGCTCAGGTTACAGTTTAGTGTTAAATCTACACACCACAGATACATATTCCATAAATACCACAAATATTTATTATTATAGCAACAGGAATATTATATAATAAATACAATAGAAACTAACTGTTTAGAATTTTTTTTTGAGCTTCACAATGTATCCCGAACATGACAGGGTAGGTGCAGGGAACCTGGGAACCTAGTGTTAAGACACTCCTTCTGTATACCCACACTTTTCGCTTAAATTGAAGCATTGCGTGTTAAAAGTAGCGGAATTTGAAGAACATGAAAATATTAAATATTTCATAAAAAGTGATGTGAGAAAAAAAATTATTAACCAATACTTTTAAACAGCTGAAAGACGCTTAGCAATACTAATAATGCTTTGTCAGGGAATTGGCTGTTTAAAATATACCAAAACCAAAGAAGTTAAGAAATATTTATTTAAAAAAACAACACAAAATCAATGGTCTCAAGTGCCGTGAGATTTTAGTAAAAAACTGTAGATATGTTTGATTACTTGTGTGACCCCAAAAAATGGCCAATTTTCCAATTACTTACAATTGACTTCTAATTTGGATAAGGTACAACACTAGTGATTAGTAATGTGACGTAATAATAGGATAATGGGTGACATGCTTCAAGTTCAATTTTATTAGTTCAATTAAGAATTTGAACACTGTAGGTGCTCGTTTGCTTTTTTGTAAGTTTCATAAAAAAATGAAAATTAACATTTAGTGTAAGAAAAATATTTTATCAATGTATTTAAAGCAATTATTTTACGATAATTGTAATTAATATTTGTTTTAATATTTTACTGTAAAGACATTCCTGTTCCCTTTAAAAAACTTTCTGCTAAATTCTAGAGATACACAGTGTTTAGTGGCGATACTCAACGCCGCGCTTTGCCAAGTTACCAAGGAAATAAAAATATTAAATATTGAAATTCGTCTATTATGAACCGAAGTAATAAGCTGTAGCGTTCACAGTCGCACGCTTGTGCCCCTACGCCATCAGAGGCCCCGCACAAATTACGATTAAGAAGAAAAAAAACTACCAACTAAGACAAAAAAAACCATACCACGTAGAGTCATATATAAAACTTCCTATCATTAAAAGAACATTATAACTGGTGCACTGCTAAAACCAGCGAAGGCCATACAAAATCACATAAAATTAAGGTAATTGATCACGACTAAAGACTCAATTGCCGTACAAATTTAGATGGACACTGCTAATGTTGGAAACAGACTGTGTATTCCATAATCATGAATTTATAATTTACGCTGTTTCCCGCACATGGCAGGGTAGGTAGAGGGCACCTGGGAACCTAGTGTTAAGACACCCCGTTCCGTTACTAACTTTCAACCGAATTTGAGATATGGCGTGTTGAGTGGGAAATCTCAACACCGCGCTTCGCCCTGTTACAAGATAAGCAAAGAAATGAAAATATTAAATATTTCACTTCTTCGAGTGGGGATCGAACCCACAACCTGTCGCTTACAAATCACACGCTTGTGCCGCTGCGCCACGACAGGCTTCATTTAAAATTATATTCCAATTTACTAAAAGTAATTACTATAGGTTGTTATTATGTTTAAGATACTATATCTTATGATATACGTATTTGTTTTGGATGATTAAATAAAATATATCTAAGAATTTAGAAATTCTATGTATACGATAAGACATGAAGCATGAGAAGAAAATCTAATAAAACAAAATGTAATATAAAACCATTCCAGCTCAGTGGGACAGTTGCAAATCATACACTCGATGGTTGCGAATTCGATCCTAATTCGATAATATTATCTATATTTAAACTACTTTCATTTGACCGCGAGATAAAAATATATCCCTAACGCGGCGAGAGAAACGATAAGTTCCGCAAAGAAAATTACTAACAAAAAGTGTGTTAAAACATAGTGTTTCAACACTATTCTGATTGAAAACGTCTCATATTACAATATAAACGAACACAGTCCAAATACCCTATATAATGTAAACATTATTATAGCTTATTAGAATATATATCTAGCCTATTGAAATATATATCTAGCAAAACGCGGTGTCCATTCCCGCCACTCAACACGCAACGCCTCAAATTCGTCGACAAGTGGGTAACGGAAGTGGAACGGAGTGTCCCAACACTAGGTCCCCAAGCTCCCTCTGCCTACCCTGCCGCGTGCGGGATACAGCGTGAAGCTGAGCATGAGTATCTACATCTACAAAACAATACCTTCAGCTCTGGCCCGTCTCTCGAATTCGTCGAACAGTCGATTGACGTCGTCGATCTCCCTCCGCAGCCGCCGCAGCTGCGGGTCGGCGGGGTCTCCCTCCGCGAGCAGCTTCTCCGCGTCCTCGTTGAGGGCGCGGCGGATCGCTTGGCGTTGTTCCGCGCCCATTGCCACAAACTATTGGATGGATTCATTGAATAAACAAGAGCCGTTGTTAAAGAAATATTAAATAATTAGAAAAAAATTAATTTGTATATACTATGTTCATAGAAATGTTAAGTTAAAAATAAATAAATATATAAATTTTAACTTCTTATTTATTTCGTAAACTCACTTGTGGGAAGTCCCATCCTTTAACCACTTTGATTGTAGCAAATATCATGTTCTGTCTCATCCTGAGTTGCTTCCTCTGCCATAATTGGATAACCTTTAAAAACACAAAAATGTTAAATCCAATTTATAAAATATGCACAATATTTTGTTCCAATATTTGATAATTAATATTTTTTTAAATCTAAACAAATAAGACAGAAGCGAAAAAGTTTATCTATTATAGATACTAGTTACTAGGTACTAGTTTATCTATTTACAAATACACAAAAATTGACGCCTGTCGTGGCGCGACGGCACAAGCGTGTGACTGTAACCGACAGGTTTTGGGTTCCATCCCCAGTCGAGGAAATGAAATATTTAATATTTTCATTTTAAATATTGAATGTTTCATTTCTTCGCTCTGGTAATAAGGCAGCGTTGAGTTCCGCCACTCAAAACGCAATGCCTCAAATTCGGCGTAAAGTAGGGAACGAAACTTAACACTAGGAAAAAAAAAAAATACACACAAAAGTTAAGAAGTACTTGTTAAAATTGAAAAACATTCTTTTGCATAGTCTAAATGTTAGTAAATAACGGATCGAGGATGACCCACCCTGTCGTACGCGCCGCGCAGGCCGGCGGCGGCGTCGCGCGCGGGCGCGCAGGGCGGCGGCAGCGCCAGCACGGCGCCGGGCAGCTGCGCCTCCGTGCCGGCGCCGCCGAGGCGCACGCGCCAGCGACTGCGCCCCGAGTTGTCTATTATCGTCACCGCTGAACCTTTCTCTATCGCGATCTGGGAATGCAAATATACTTTTCATAAACATTATAATCAAATGTAGGGATAATAAGTGGGCAATGGAAGTGGAACGAAGTGTCTTAACACTAGGTTCCCAGGTTCACTCTGCCTACCCTGCCGTGTGAGAGATACAGCGTGAAGCTGAGTGACAGTGAGAAATATCGAGATGTAAACGGACGTTTCTTGTTTAACAAGAGCGCGTTTAAAAACTAAACTATGTATATATTGTTATCATGTTACGACGTAATTTTTATAGTCACGTCAAATTTAATTTTAATATCACTACCGAGATAGACGCAGGTTCAAATAAAATCACACATATAAAATACCTACTTTTAGTAAGGAATAACACTTAAAAAATATTAAAAATGTACTGTTTATTCATATTACTGTCTATTCCAAAACATACTTCGATATTAGACAATAAGTACAAACAAACTTCAACACACAAGAAAACTCAACTTTAAACTCAAAAACTTACATTAGCATGTTTATATGCGCACACGGTCTCTGCCCTCAGCGGCCTGGCGACGGGCGCGCGGCGCTGCTTCACCGGCCTCACTTCCTGCGCGTCTTCCACCAGACGGGATATCAGGGCTCCTTGTTGGTTCAATTCTTCGCGTAGATCTTGCATACCTATTACAAAATCGTATAAAATATTTATCTCTAAATTTTTGATATTGTATAAAAATTCAATTGCTGGCTTTTTTCCATATGGCAATGCAGGAAGAGATAAACTATCGGAGGGGTTCAAAATTCAGCCTTAATTGCCTTAGATATAAAATTAAAGATAAATAGTATTAAAAACATATAGAAAACTGTACCTTTGAGCAATCTTTCCCCTTGGTCTAGAGTAAACTCTGATTGGGAGAACGTTGTGTTTAGTGCTTCTTCGCGTCTGAAATAAATTTGCTTATTAGTCATTATATAAATAAATATTAATATTTTCTTCTTTCATTTCACACCGTATCCTGCACCTGGCAGGGTAGACAGAGGAAACTTGGGAACCTAGTGTTGAGACACCTCCGTTCCCAACTCTACGCCATATTATGGAGGCATTTCGTATAGAGTTGCGCAACTTAACGCTGCGCTTTGCCTCGTTACCAGAGCAAGAAAATGAAAATATCTATCTAAATATTTTATTTCCTAGGGGCAGATCGAACCTTCAATCTGGCGTGGTACAGTCGCACATATAATGACTGACGTAACTGGTCACAATTTGTATTATTCCATATATGCAAAAAATTAAAAAAAATATTGAATTAATGAAGACTGTTAATAACAAATCATTAAAAGTAGATCTATTACGTAGTAAAGATAAATTTGAGACAGCACGTTACATTATACTATTTACTTTAGTTAAACAAATTAACTATAGATTAATGAGTATTTTAGCATTATTTATTTATTAATTTTTTTTCAGCTTCACGCTGTATCCCGCACTAGACAGGGTAGGCAGAGGGAACGAAAGTGAAACCTAGTGTTATGACACTCCGTTCCACTTCCGTTCCCCACTTTCCGCCGAATTTGAGGCATTGCGTGTTGAGTGGCGGAACTCAACGCCGCGCTTTGCCTTATTACCTTTACACCATTATTTATTTAATATTTTAAATGTCTTTTAGAAATAAGCTAACACTTGTCAACTATTTTTTTCAACCTATAAAGTTATGTTTTATTTAATACAATATAGAATATATAACAACTTTACAATCGGTAAAGCTATTAACAAAATATATAAAAAAGTATATATAGACTACGGAGTGTCTCAACACTATGTCCCCGGGTTCACTCTGCCTACCCTGCTTTGTGCGGGATATAGCGTGAAACTAAAAAAAAAAAGTATAATTTACAAATAATAATTACTTTTTCTTTATTGTTTACTTACTTCTGTATCCACTTCTCAGCTTCTTTGACTTGTTCGAAGAAGTTATGATATTGAGTGGTGTGCTTCAAATGAGTTTCCAAGCACAGGGTGAGCTGAAGGACCCACGCCCATTGAGATTGCATCACCTAGACGGAAACAAAACATATATGAATTCTAAGTAGTACCAAAAAATAAAACAATGATGTAAGTAGGAGGAAATTAAATATATTTTTATTTCTTCGCTCTGATAAGAAGGCAAAAGTGCGCGGTTAAGTTTCGCCACTCAACACGTAATGCCACATAAGTTCGGTTTGGATAAAGTGAATAAAGTGTCTTAACACTAGATTCCCAAGTTTTCTCTGGCCTTTTAACTAAAAAACGATTACATGAGCTATTTTTATTATAAAAGTTTTTAAAATCTTATTTTAATATCAATTACAATATTTGGTGGCGCAGCGGCACAAGCGTGTGACTAAAACGAGAGGTTGTGGGTTCGATCCTCACTCGAATAAGTGATTATATAATTATATTAAATATTTAATGATTCTATTTCTTTGCTCTGGTAACAAGGCAAAGCGCGGCGTTGAGTTTCACCACTCTACACGCAATGTCTCAAATTCGGCGGAAAGTGGAAAACGGAACAGAGTGTCTTAACACTAGGTTCCCAAGTTCCCTCTGCCTATCCTGACGTATGCGGGATACAGCGTGAAGCTGGGTAATACCAATTCATTTGCTAACAATAATTTCGATACACATTCATAAAAATCATTGAAATTTTATTAAAATGAACAAATACAATTAAATCTAAACCTTAATGCCTTTAAAATAAAGTAAAAAATCCAACCTGCAAATGCCCTTCAATAGTTTTCATAGCTGGATGATGTTGAGCGATGAGAGCTTCCCCACGATCGATAACATTACTGAATTGCAACTCCCGTTTTTCCAATGATGACATAAGTTGCTAGAAAATCAACTCTATTAGTATAGAGATAACGCTTATATTTAAATAATAAAACGGACATAATATCTAAAATTCATGTAATATCTAAGAAATAGCGCTGTGAGTGTATTTGTTGCATTTGATGTAGAAGCATAAACAGACACGTGTTACATACAGCCTATAAAAGCTTTGTTTGTTTTTTTGATATGAAATAAATTAAATTCACAAAATTTAAATATACTCGCTTTTATTTACAGTAATTGCAAGTTTCTTTCTTTGCTTTGTTTTTTTTTTATTGCATTAATTCATCTCTATGGACACCTATGGATAGTCGCGGACACACACACACATATATATATATATATATATATATATATATATATATATATATATATATATATATATATATATATATATATATATATATATATATATATATATATATATATATATATATATATATATATATATATAGCTTAGTAAGCAAAATAGCAAAAAAAGGGCAAATTAAAGTATAAATAAATGAAATGGTGTAAAACAAACCTCTCTATCATCTCCAAATGAATGCTTGCACAAAAAATGTAAACTAAAGTAAAATGTGTTTTTTTTTTTTGTGACAATGGCCGGTGGAAATGGATTATTTATTGTGAAGAAGTCGATGTTATTTACAACTACATTGTATATACAAATAAATTTAATTTCTTTTTATAAGAACGTCTAAATATTTAAAAAATAAATATAATTTTAATTTATCATTCTCCTATGAATTATTGTTGTTTTTTTAAATAATTAATATATTATTAAATATGAAAGAATAATTCAAAAACTCAACTTTAAAAACTACAGATAAGTTAACAATTTTGACAGTTAAAACAATATGTGTTAAACAATACTTATAACAAAATTAATCAACATTTTTCTTCATAAACGTAAATTTAAAGAATTCGTTATTGACTTTAAATAATATTTAATAAGGATTTTGATAGTTATTTATGACTTACAAACAAAATGTTCTTACCTCATAATAATGTTGTATAGCCGGTAAGTTTATATGTGGGTCCGCCCAGTCTCTAGAAAGTTCTATTTGTTCCTTTTCATTCAACCAGTTCAGTTCAGCCGTGGCCGATTGAAGGAATTCTTGTAGTGCATCTAATTCTGAAATTCTATAAAATAATTTAAATTTGGTTAGTATATTTTACAATGCAGGTATTTAAGAAAATAAATAGTGACTGTAAAGTTTTCAGCACATGTCAGGCAGAGGGAATTTGGAAACCTAGTGTTAAGACACTCCGTTTCATTGCCCTCTTTTCGCCGAGTTTAAGGTGAGTTTTGAGCCGAGTAACTAAATGCCGCGCTTGCAATGTTCCACAGCAAAAAAAAATATATTAAATAATTCGATGGGTAACGAAAGTGGAACGGAGTGTCTTAACACTAGTTTCCCGGGATTCCTCTGCCTACCCTGCCTCGTGCGGGATAAGGCGTGAAGCTAAAAAAAAATCATTACAGCTATACGCTTGTGTCCCTATGCCTCAACGACAGGCCTCAACTATATTATGACAACATATTATTCCTTGCCTTAATTCAGAATGTTGCCTGTTATCGGTGTTTATACAAATTATTAACAATTCTAAAAAAATAATAATATAAAAACAAACATAAAAAATACTTATAAATATATTACTAACCGTTTAGTACTGGACGATAGCAGCTCAGCGTACAGTTTCTGCAGCTGACTTAAATGTTGGTTGTATAGATTGAGTTCCTCGCCACTGAAGTTCGATCGATTCATGACGCATTGTTCTACCTAATAAAATAATTAAAAAAATATCTTTAATATAGAATATTTAAGCAAAGCAATATCTATATCTTTAAATATTACTTTATGTATGTATGTACTAAAAGTATTCCAAGTTTCACGCTGTATCCCGCACATGGCAGGGTAGGCAGAGGGAAATTGGCAACCTAGTGTTACGACACTCCCTTCCCTACTTATTATGTATACTCCTTTTTATATATGTACATATATGTA
Organism: Eueides isabella; assembly: GCA_019049475.1. Lineage (NCBI taxonomy): Eukaryota > Metazoa > Arthropoda > Insecta > Lepidoptera > Nymphalidae > Eueides > Eueides isabella. Next base: position 2,958,075 of record CM032407.1, read on the forward strand.
ATTTTTATGAAACATAATTATATTCACTAAAAAAACTTTTAAAACTGTAAAAATATAATATTTGAAATTATATTAGGTTGAGCAGTGATAACACAAATCAAACCGTAGTTAAGACTTAGAAAAGAAAAATATTACTGATAATTTTGTTATCTATCAAAAATAAAGAAAAAACTAAAAAAAAACAAGAAAAATAATACAGATTTGCTTGTTATAAATGAAAAAAAAAGGGATTAACAATACCTTAGAATGGAACTGATCAATTTGTTTGTGTTCCCGCTGGTGTTTGTCCAACTCGTGCTGCACAGACGGCAGGTCTGACCCGTAGTCGGCTTCGTGAAGCTTTTTCTACAAAAAAAATAAATATAGGATTTATGACAAAGTTATTGATATATTATCATAATATTAAAATTGGAAAGTGACTTAAGAAATTAATATTCGAAGCTTGAGCTTCAAAATTTGTAACTTCTACAACATAAAAAATTTTACAATACATATTTTACAGTCAATTTTCAGTAAGTTGAAAGAGAGATTTTTTTTTTCATGTCTTGTCTATGACTTTATTTATCAAATGTTGTCTAAAGCAATAACATCGTCTTTGCATACATCTTATAAACATATATTTCTATTATTTGGTATAGTGTACAAAAAAGGATAAAAATAAATAAACAATATATATCTTCTCATCCCTAACCTCCAAAAACAATCTAATTAAAAAGAATCATAATTAAATCCTAATAACAATTTGTATATACTTTATATATACTTTCTAACTTACCAATTTCTCCTTACACCATCTGACAGCTTCATGCAGCTGCTGGAACTTGGGGTCGGCGTCGTGGACCCTGGTCTCTAGGACAGTGCGCGTCTCCCTGCGCACTGTGGTTTGCTGTACCGGCATCCGAACTGACGACAACCTCGGTACAAGACGCCCCGTGAACGATTGACGAGCGTTGAGCCAGCGGTCGTGGAGTTGTTGTACTCTGGAATATGTATGGATTGGTAAATATTACTTTTATATAAAGGCAGAGTTAGTTGTGAATAGAAAATAATATTTTAATTTGTCAACTGTAATTTTTTTTTTTTATGTTTTTCAAAAATGTTTTTAAAGATGATATTAAAAAAACCTATAGCAGTAATTAAAAATATATGAATACATGATCGCACATGATACAATGGCTTTCGACTTTCAATCGTTTCAACATTAAATACAAAACATTATTACCATTATTTTGATCAAAAACTATGCAACAGAGACATCTCTTTCTCTTCATCAGCCGAAACACTCTGTTCTCCATCAACAAAAACGTAAAAAAGAAACTATTACCTGGCCTGTCGTGGCGCAACGGCACAAACGTGCGACTGTAACCGATGGGTTGTGAGTTCGATCCCCACTCGAGGAAATGAAATATTTAATATTTTCAATTTAAATATTTGTTTGTTTTCATTTCTTCACTCTGGTATAAGGCAAAACGTGGCGCTGAGTACCGCCACTCAACACGCTATGCCTCAAGATTCGGCGGAAAGTGGGGAACGGAAGTGGAACGGAGTGTTTTAACACTAGGTTCCCAAGTTCCCTCTGCCTACCCTGCCATGTGCGGAACACAGCGTGAAGCTGAGTGAATAGTAGAAACTCTTACCGTCTATGCAAATCGCCAGCTTGGGGATATCTCCCTTCCCTCAACGCATGAGAATCTTGGAACATCTCTTGTATAGTGCTTTCCATACTTCGTAATTCTTGTTCAATTTGCTCAGCGGCCATTTTGGCTTCGGCCGGGTGCACGCCGCGTTCAACGCGACGCAGTTCATTTTCGATGTGACGTTCTACGTTATCGAGACCGTTTTCTGTTTGCTTTATGTCCCTGTTGGTAAAAAGGTTGAGTTGTGTAGTTAACTGTAGTTAGTTAAGTATTTAAGGATTTCGTTAAGCTATGACAGGTAGATAAGTAGTACGAGTATGTAGCAAATTAAATACTATAGGCAAGTTATGTAATGGAAATCAATAGTTATAATATAGTAAGTTGCAATCGGTTAAATATTTACCTAGATTATCTAAAGATATAGAAAGAGGTCTTTGAAATTGATAATGAAAGCGCAAAATGTTTATTATTTGTAGTGAATGTTATTATAATAGTGGAAATATATTTAAAAACAGGTAAGCATATCGAATTTTATTGTAAATTGGACTTATATCATCGTGGCTAAAACTGTCAATACCAATAATAAATAAACGCAAAATTTGCCTTGTTACCAGAACCAAGAAATGAAAATTTAATGTTTTATTTCCTCAAGTAGGTATCGAATCCAGAACCTGTTAACGTTTACATTCGTACCCTGCCCCATAACAGGCCACTTAACACGCAATAGCTCAAATTCGGCAGTAAGTAGGAAGCGGAAGTGTCTTAATTGTAACGCAACTTAACACTAGGTTCCCAAGAAGGTGTCCCAAAGATCCCTAGGTTCCCAAGGAGGTGTCTCAAGGTTCCCTAGGTTCCCAGCCACGGCACACAGCGTAAATCTGAAAGAGAAACACACTACAACATACCTATGTAACTTCTCGGCCAACCGCTGCAAGCGTTCGAGTCTTCGTATTTCGTCGGAGAGGTCTCTCTCCCTCTCCTGCGCCGCCATTAGTAGTCTGGACCACGCCTGTTCTAACGCTTCAGGGCGTAAAGTTGGTTCCACTTCTATCTCGCCTACTGATTCGAAGTATTTCTGTTTGGGGAAAAAATACATTTTTAGTTATTGATTAAATATACATAATAAAATTCGTATTATATAATATTATTTAGAAAAATCTTTAAAATTTGTATAAATTAAATTTTTGTATGTAGATTGTCTTTCGATTTATCCCTCATTTGTTAACTAATTATAAAAAATACTTTTTATTTGTTTCGTTGTTGCCAATATAAGGCTCTTGACAAAAAAAAAAATATTTTTTACATTACCTCTAATTCCCGGTACTGGTAGAACAGCTTCTGTTTCTCGCGTTGTCGCAGAGGCACCTCCTCGGTGCGGAATCGCGTGCTCTCGCTAAGCAACTTTTTCATTTCTATCAAAGTTGACGGGAAGGCACGGTCCTGGGAAACGTTAAATAAATACAATATTAATTATATTAAAGTTATAATCGATATTATTTTGATTTTTTTTATTGAGTTTATGGCGAAGGCCGCATTTTGTCTAACCATAGTGTAGAAACATCATAAAATCATTATCTTGAGTGAAAATCAAACGCACTACCATTGCCATTGCACAGTCACTGCGATACGATGACTGCTATCATCGGTTAAAATGGGCAAGATTAAATAAATTACTTACTATATTGCTTATCGATTAAAGCGAGATTCAACCTAACTGTACTAATAACACCAATTTAAAAGCAGTTGATTTCTAAATATTTGAATATTTCTGTAATCCCACTAATATTATAAAAATTAAATATAAATTAAAAAAAAGATATAAAAAATATATATATAAAAAAATATAAAAAATTAAATATAAATATAGAGTCTGTAAGGATGAATTTTTGTTCCACTTTCACTCAAAAAATACCATAAGGATTTAGATAAAACCTTACAGTAATATAACTTGCATATCAAATTAACGTATTATAGGATACAAGTTATGTATGCAAATATTTTAACAGACTTTAGCTAACAAAAGTTATACTACTGATATGTAATGAGTGATTTAATGATTAACCAACAAAATTCCTCAATCACACCGCATCACAAACCTGCATGAGCGAGCATTTCTCGTGCAACCAGGCGCGGTGCTGCGCCGCCTGCTCGGTGTAAGCGGCGGCGCGGCGTTGGGACTCCGCGTCGAATAGCGGATGCACCGCGGGCGGTTCCGGGAACGTTTCGTATAGGGACGAAATGTACGTGATGAGTGATTTCTCGTCGGGCTCGTGGGTGTCGACATCTGGAGGGAAATATTTATTATTAGAGGTCTTCTTTTTTTCATTGTTAAATTCCATTATGGCTCAAGAATTAAAATAATTTTCTAATATCATATTACAAAATTGTTACTAAGTTTTCGGTAGTAAATATAAAACCTCTATACCAAAAACCATTAAAAAAATAGGAATAAAGACGCAAGGTTAGCCATTGTCTTAGTGCCACGACCTCAACATAAAACCTAGAAATAAATAAAAACAAAAAAAAATAAACAACAAGAATAGAATGAAAATGACGCCGATTACAATTCTATTTCGCTTATCGCATGCAAAGTTCACTTGCTGCGATTATTTACGCTAACTACGCCAAAGTAAATTGTTATTGTAGGAGTTACGCTACGCCGTGTTAGATATACGTGAATGTGATAAAATCTTGTCGCCATAGCCTGTAAATGTTAGACAGTAAAATATGTGGCTGCAAAATTATTTCTCATACCTGATGAGTTTGAAGATGATAATCTCAGAAAGTACTGGAAATTGAAAAATTACGTTTGTCCAGAAGTTAAAGCCCTAGGCTAAAAGCGTGTGTTTAAATGTAACTACTTAACATTTATGTTAAGACAATAAGTTCGGCGAAATAGCTAATTACTTCATTAATTTTACAGCTTCACGCTGTATCCCGCATATAGCAGGGTAGGCAGAGGAAGTGGAGTGTTAAGACACTCCACTCTCCGTGTTAAGAAGCGGTCTCGAAACCAGAAAGAAGTAACGAAAATATGAAATAAAATTATCAAAAATGAAACTATCAATAAAAAATCAATACAAAATAATTGGCACGTACCAAACAAATGACTGACATCACACATCTATAACCAAGGGAACAATGAATCGTAAAACATTGTGTCTATAACCTGACTGACTGACTCTATACTATAACAATTGAAATGAATCAAGTGCCTATCAGTTCAGATGCCAAGTGACCCTTAACAGGTTACTTAATGAAAATATTATATGAAAATATCGTTAAGCCCTCTAGGCGCAGTTGGAAACAAGAATGTGAACACGTAATGGTTATGGGTTCACCTCTTACTCGTAAGAATTATTTTTATTTAAGTTATTTCCATTAACAACTATAACAGACACTTGGCTGCGTTGAGTTAAATCACTCAAGACGCGATATCTGAATAATACGATGGCGAATATTGGGAAACGGGGCCAATTAACTCTACACCTGGAATTAAGCTTGAAGCTATAAAAATATATATATATTGAAAGTGGCTTGGCTAAACCAATTCAGGGCTTTATATACCGATATATTTAGACAACGTTAACAAAACGTTAAATGGCATTCATTAATCAATCAGGGACCACAAATAATGATTACAAATTCCTTATCAAAATAAAAAAAAAAAACAACCAAGACAACCATATCAACTTAAAAACACAGATTACATTACTAGCCCCAAAAAAACTAAGCCAACGATATAAAGCCTTCAATGAAACTGTCCGTCCGTCGGTCACGCGTTATAAATCTCTATAATACCCGCGTACCCGATACGTTGAACTAAACAAAGTATCTTAAACGCGGAACGGGCATTACTCTGTGGGAAATGATTATTTTTTTAAGCAAACTTTTATTGATAAATAACTTCACGCTGTAGCCCGCATACAACACGAAGTTAGTGTTCAGACACTCATTTTTCTCCAGGATCGTAATATTAAGTCACTTAGTTTCCTACTTTCCGTTCCAGTTTCGCGGCATTACTTCATCGGTAGTGTAATTAAACGGCATGCTTTGTTTTGTTACCATAGCGAGGAAATATTTAATTATTAAATATTTATTATTTACTGTTTCGTGGGATTCCAACCCATAATCTGTACATTCACAGTCAAAGGCTGTGCCACTTTGCCAAGAAGGCCTTGTTCATCGGGCTATTGCAATTCCATTAATAAAGGAAAGTACCTATATCAATTTGCATTTGGCGTAAACGAGCTGAAAGGTAACTTAGTAAAAGCTGCTTTTAAGCTTTTTAAAATTCCTTAATACGAAACTTTTATGAGAACTTCATAATATTGTAGAAAGTAAGACTTGATAAATGATATTAAAATATTTTATAATAAGTTATTATTTTTTTGCGTATGTCGGTTCATTTTGTCTGCAAATTAGTAAAAAAATTATACGAGTAGAACGGGTGACTAACCTTCGGGGTCCAATAATCTAGTAACTCCATACTCCTTTTCGACCACGTGGAAAGCTGTCTCTAATCGCTCGCGAACCTGTCTTGATCTGTAGAAAAATTATATTAAAAATTAAATATAAATACTTCTTTTTTTTATAGCTTCACGCTGTAACCCAAAAGAGGCAGGGTAGGCAGAGGGAACCCGGAAACCTATTGTTAAGACACACCGTTCCACTACCATTTCCCACTTTCCGCCTAATTTGAGGCATTGCGTGTTGAGTGCCGGAACTCAACGCCGCGCTTTGCCTTATTACCAGAGCGAAGAGTATAAACACTTAATTTTACTTAATGTCGTTGCGAAAGGCACAAGCGTGTGACTGTTAACGCAACACGTAGTGGGTTCGATCCCGATATTCAAGGTGATGAAATATTTAATATTTTCAATTTAAATATATGTTTTAATTTCTTCGCTCTAAACAGAAGAATGTTTTTATATTACAAATAAAAAGACACCACAGACTTCGCTCCTCCGTTCCTTTTCTGCTCATTACGTTTTATTTTTTGGTGATTTGACATTTTTGGTAATTTTTAATATTTTTTTTAATTTTTGGTATTTTTTTACTCATTTACATCATCAAAGAGTAATTGTCAGAGGAGTACAATTTATATATTTAAAAGTGTTTATTCCACATTTCACACCATTCTAGAGATATTGCAGGTTACGTGGCGGAACTTAACGTTCCGCTTGGTCTTATACGCCGAAATAATTCATTTTCCCCGAATGGGATTCGAACTCACAATAGTTCTGTCACACAGGTTAGTGACAATCTCGCCGTATACATATACATATAATCTTAATACATATTCTATCTAAGAAGCTACATAGTGTGAAATAATACCTTAATCTTAACTAGTTAAAATTCATCTTTATTCATATGCCACTACAAACACACTTTCAAGAACCTACACATATATCTATTAAATAAACAATATTTTAATGATTGTACAATGTACAATGTATGTGATGACCTTCTTGAAATATTATTTTTATTATGTCATAAATTCTTTAAAAAAATCTATTCTATAAAAACAATTAGCCTTGAGATCTAAGGAAAAAGTCATATATAAGTATAACTTTCAATTCATTTAAATTTTACTTTACGTTGTATGGGTCCGCATTTAATAGGGCACGCCGAGGGAACTTGGGAACCTAGTGTTAAGACACTCCGTTACATTTCCCACTTTACACCAAATTTGTGGAATTACGTGTAGAGTACGGCACGATTTGCCTCGTTACCAGAGCGAAAATATGAAAAAAAAAAAATATATTTTAAAACATTAGGTAAATATTTCGTCTCCTCAAGTAGCCTCCAAGCCACTTGAGAGCCAAGTACCTCAAATTCGGTGGAAAATGGGGAACAGAAGTGGATCGGAGTGTCTTAACACTAGGTTCCCGGGTTCCCTCTGCCTACCCTGCCTCGTGCGGGATACAGCATGAAGGTGAGTGAAGCTCAAGTAGTATAACTTGGATAACTAAAAAATCCAACTTTACTACAAACTAAACTACATCTTACCTGATATTACGCCAGTCTATCAAATCAGGACGGTTTCTATGTATGAGCGCGTTGAAGGCCAATCCGTCTCTCCACGAGGACGTGAAGTCCGACACCCTGACACCTGGATATTTGGCTGTGGAACGTCTTGCCCAGCTGAGGAGAGCCTCGCGGGCGGTCACGTTCGGCTCTTGGCCTACTACTATGTCTGATATCTGGAAGGAATGACAAAAAAAACGTTATTATTGATATCAAGACTATTTTAGCTTCATTTTGGCAACTTGCTTTGAGATGAGGGGTCTAATTAAGTATATCTTAATAGGAATAGTAATACAATATGTTTTATTTGAAGCATCAGATCTACGAAGATACGTGACGTTTTATTAGCTTCACGCTGTACTTCACACATGGCACGAAAAATGAGAACTTGGGAACCTAGTGTTACGACACTCCTTTACGTTTCCCTTGCAACCAGAGCGAAGAAATGAAAATATTCAATATTTTTATCTCGCGTAGGTATCGAACCCACAACCTGTCGTGTTTACAGTCACACGCTTTAGCCCCAGCGCCACCACGGACCTCTTTTAGTTTAAATTGGTAAAAATATGTAATTAAGAAGCGGTCTTTACAATATATATTTTTTTGTAAGTTACAACTTACTTATACTAAAAAAAATCAATTACCACCAGTCCCGAGCTACGAGCAGTAAAATTTAAACGAATTATCTCACGCTCTTCGTATGAACTCTGAACAAAAAAGGTCTCGGACCATTCTTGTAATACACTACAATAACGATTCTAATATGAAAATTACACGTCAATACTCTATAGACTCTAGACCGTAGAGTATAGAGTAACAGCTATATCGAACGATTTACATACAAACAATACGTATTTATTAAATAGATACCGTCTGAGAAAGACACCAATTAAGGTGTCTCGTTACAGCGCAAACGGACATTGGTAAGAAAACAGTAGTTAAGCTTTTGCATATAAATATAGTAAAATATAGCGAATAAAGTTACTTTTGAGACACCGTTTGTTTTGCGGAACTTAACGCTGCGCTTTGCCACGTGAAGTACAATTACCTTTACCATTTTTCACTAAGTAAGAGAAAATACTCATAGTAACATACAAAATCTAACAAGCAATGAAATATTTTTAATGACATTACTGTAAAAACGAGCGTATCCACATACAATTATCATCTCGCTAGCAATTAACAAAAGCAATACTAAAGTGAGATCGCTTCAAGTGACGCCCTACTATCATCTATCTTTGTCATCTAACTGTGAATCACAGATCAAAATATGCCTGGCCCGGATACTGGCCACTCAGTGAAATATCGGTCGAATCTGAAACTTCTAACAAATATATGTTAGAAATATTTGAAGAAAGGAAAACGGAAACGAATGATTTTATAATAAAAGGTAGTAGTATTAAGTTTAGGGCACCGTAATCGTTGCGTTGTGAAATGGCATGTGACTGTAAAGGGTTATGAGTTTGATGACCACTCGAGGCAATAAATTTATTTTACTTTTAAATGAAACACTTTTAAAGAGATTAATCGCGTATATTGAATGGTAAACATTTTTGAGAAACCCGACGTTTTGAACACTTTACAGTAGTCCGTAGTCACGGGTAGTTATTTTACTTTTTCTCTCTCTCTCCAGATCTGGGCTCGAAGTGGGAATCAGATAGATAGACTACGATAAATTTCCTGTACCTACCAAGCTATATGCTTCCTTGACCATTTTGTATAGATCTTCGTTTCCATTGCAACAAACTACAGAATTTAAATTTTGTCGCAATTTTCAAATTTTAACCGTGAACGTAAAGACTATGGTGTCCCGACCGTTCTGAATTAATATTATCATTCTATATATTTACAAAAAATTGTAGAGATTTGTTTTGAGAAAGTAATTAGGTACTTAATGTTTGACGCTTACAAAGAAAAAACAAATCATTTTTTTTAAAATAAGTCATTCACAAGTAATAAATTATAAGTGAGAGTTTCAGAAATGTGACACACACATCAATAACGATGGTTCCAAGTGATATCCTGAAATACTAGCGCTTGGACCGCGTCCAGTTACAAATTTAACTAAAGTATGAGGAAGTCACATCTAAGCACTTGCAAACGTGTGTCAATTTAATATGGTTGAACCAGCGCAGTTATATGTGCAACAGTGTCAGTATTCATTGAAGGCCATGGTAGTGTGTTCAAATAACGTCCCTAGCATTCAACAATACCCATTCAATTCAGTTCTATTTAGTTTTTAATTTCAGAATCAATTCTCAACGTCACGTTTATTTGGAGAACACACGAAGAAGGGTTATACGGTAAAAAATCATGTCAAAAAAGATCTAGTTAGAACGTTGCTCTACCGATTCGCAGTTCCACCATAAATACATTTCCACATAATTGTCAACGTCATTCTGACATAAGATTAAAAAAATTTAGAATAGCTATGCATTAGGTACAGATTATAATATTCTGAAAACACCAAGGTAACGTGTATACTCACTCGTTGACATAATTTATATGCCAATAATTGCAGTTCAAACGAGAATCGACCAATTAACATCGACCAATTTACAAAATAAATGTACTTATAAAGTACTTAAATATGTCCCTTACGCATAAACGGTTCTATTAAAAGGCCATTATATTGTCTGAGCGAACATTAATCTTCATGACTTCTATATAATTATTGCATTAATGTCCTGTCTGTTTTAATTATACGCTGGGTTACTATTAAAGAAAATAAAGCATAATAAATTATTCTGAGCGTTAATTAATTTAATTTAGTTATTTAGTTTTTCAGATTCACGCTGTATCCCGCACGGGGCAAGTTAGTGTTAAGACACTCCGTTCCGTTCTTCACTTTTCGGCAAACAAAGTCCTGGCATTCAACGAACAGTGCATCAAGCATTGCGTGTTGAATGGCAGGGCTGAACGCTACACTTTTCCTTGTTACCATAAAATATTAAATATTTTCATCCAATGGAGTCTGTTCAGTTTACAATCGCAACTTTTATGCTTCAGCGCCACTACAGAGATCTTGTTATTTGTAGATCAAAAATATTTTAAAGAATCCATCTCGCACTTGACCACTTTTTTGCCCCACTAATGGACGGTTACTGGAAAAATAATCTTCAACTTATCATTGATAGATCAGACTATTTATTTGTCTTGATGAAAAAAAGGAGTCGGAAAAAAATACAATGAAAAAGTTTAAATGAAATTTCAAAGATAGTTACGTAGCTAAAATCAATTTTATAAGACGTTATATCAACAAGATTGTATAAGTTTGTCACGGACCAGTGCGTCTTCTAACGCTTCAATTTCCTAGAATAGTTCAAAAAGTTCGCATCTTACATTTCTACGAACTTTAATAATCATAAAATTATATTAAAAAAGTTTTTAATTACGTTTTTTTTTAGTTTTTTTCTGTATCCCTAATATTACAGTGCAACTTAACCAACCTTATATTACAGTGAGAACCGAGTGTCTGAACACTAGGTTACCACCTAGTGTTCAGACACTCAGTTATCACTAAAACACTACAGTTTCTCAGTTTCCTCAGAATTCTGGAGGCATTGCGTGTTGACTGACAAAACTCAACACCGGACTTTGCCACATTACCAGAACAAGGAATTTAATATATGTACTTATAAAAAAACAGATCCTCGAATGGGCATCAGACTTATAAGCTATTTACAAACGCACGCTTGTTGCTGAGCACAATTACACGAGTTTCATTATTTGTAGATAAAATATATAAGTATATAGTTAAGAAGTTCCTCACATACCGCTGAATTTTCGAGACATTTACGTGAGAGGTGCTCAACGCCGCGTTTTGTCTACAAAAAATGGCTTTATCGTACGCACAACCATCTTCATAATTCACTATTCCACTGCGCCTTTCGTCTCAACTGATTTACATAATCACTGATATTTGTACTTACAGTAGGTATCATAGATATGTAGATCATTAAAAAACCACGCAGGTGGTCTCAAATCATTAGACATATAAAAACTATTTTTTAATATGAATATTGATAATATCTTTAAACTGTTATTGAAACATACAAAAGCGCGCCTCTTACAAATGATGAAGCTTCATCCTAGGTGGCAGTTGAAAAAAAATATATATCATTATACTTTTTTTTTAAATATCGTTAATAAGAACTCTGAAAAATATTAAGTCATAGAATATTGAAAGAAAAAAAAAGCTAATTACATTTTATATATCTTTTTTTTGCAGCTTCACGTCATATCTCACACATAGCAGGGTAGGAAGAGGAAGCTTGGGAACCTATTGTTAAGACACTCCTATCCATTGCCAACTCTCCGCCGAGTTTGAGGCATTGCGTGTTGAGTGAGCGAGCGATTGAACCCACGCCTGGCCGTTTACAGTCACCCATGTGTGTCTCTGCGCCACGACAGGCCTCATAATAATTTCAACTATTTCAATAACCAAAGTATTTTAATTTTCATCAATATAAACAAGATATTATCATTAATCTAGATCAATCACGATATATTCCTTAGTCGAGCGAACGAAAGTAGCGTTCATGCTTCATAAGACAAAGAATAGTCCATGAAAGTGTTGTTGATTGTATAATTTCTACTTTCCTATTTTTCTTTGAATTTTTGCATGAGAAGATTCCAGAATAAATATTACTCACACAGCTTCACGCTGTATCCCGCACATGGGGGGTAGACAAAGACGCCTTGGGAACCTAGTGATAAGACACTACGTTCCGTTCCTCATATTAGAGTGCAAAAGTAACCTAGTGTTCAGACACTCAGTTCTGATTTAGACACTACCGTTTCTTGCTTTCCTCCGAATTCTGGAAGCATTGCGTGGTGATGTCACTTTATATATATATATATATATATATATATATATATATATATATATATATATATATATATATATATATATATATATATATATATATATATATATATATATATATATATAATATATATATATATATATTATATATATATATATATATATATATATATATATATATATATATATATATATATATATATATATATATATATATATATATATATATATATATATATATATATATATATATATATATATATATATATATATATATATATATATATATATATATATATATATATATATCTGTATATACTAGATATCATTATTTATGCAAAATAAAATTATGCAAAAAATATCTATTTCTAAATCTAAATAACTATTTTATTTTTTTTGCAAAAAAACTAGCTTAGAAAGCAGAAAATTACTCAGGCTATTCTGACCCGTACTAAAAATAAATATCACATAAATTTATAAGCTTTATAGATAGAAGTCAACGGTAAGCGTGGGCGAACAGTCCACGTCCTATGATGTCATCGTCGGAGTGTCAGGGCCTTTACTTAGTTCTAACTTGCTTCACTTTCATTATATTACGAATTTTGTTTAAGGCCAATCGCAAATTGAAAATATTTTTAACATAATACCAACATACGGAAGAAATACATTATCTATCTTAATTATTCGTTTCCTTAATAAACTTTGTTTCAACAAAAAGTAAGTTAAAATTACATATGCCTACATCTTCACGCTGTGTCCCACACGTGGCAGGGCAAGCAGAGGGAACTTGGGAACCCAGTGTTAAGACACTCAGTTCTGTTCCCCTGTTTCTGCTGAATTTGCAACATAGCGTGGTAAGTGGCGGAACTCAACTCGCTAAGCATTGATAGGATCGTATTCATAACCTGTCGCATTAACAGTTACACGCCTGTGCCACTGCGCCACGATGGATCTCTTAAAAGTTAAAGCTACTAGCTTGTATATTTGTTATAGCCTAACCAAATATCAAAAAAGCAATACTATCATTGTTTTATAATTAAGCATTACATAAACCATTGAAAACGGTCTTGCTAAAGAAATATCACTTAAACTACACAAAACGTATACGCAAATAAAGATCAAAATCCCTTGAATCCAAAGAAACTATAGCGGAGTCGTGAAGCGAGACCGCAGACAATAGGTAGAAATAAGTTCAGGTCGTGAAATATGGATCGGACATCCTTTTTTGCTTAATACTATTAAGCTTTTTGCACTAATCTTGTAACAAATTATTCAACGTGAATCTTTTTTAACTTACATGATATAATCTTAATAGGATTAATATCTTGCTAAGTTGTATTTCTAACTAAAAAAATAATTTTTTTTCTTCTTATTTTTCTTAAAATTCGTGACGTAGAAAAATCTGTCTGAAAACAAGCTAGTTATATATATGTTCGAATGTTTTTTCATTAGGATTAGACAAAACATGGCGTTGAATTCCACTACTCAATCGACAATTTCTCGTAAATGAATGTGCAAGTAGAGATCGCAGTTTAACGCAGAGGCTATCGGATAATTGGTGTTGACAGCGTCTGTGTGTAAAAACGATGATCACATGTTCAAATTCCATTCAAGGATTATTTTGATAAGACAAAATATGAAGATGAGTTTTGCTATACAATATGCGATAATTCCGCACATGGCAGGCTAGACGTAGGAAACTTAGGAACCTAGTGTTAAGACACTCCGTTCTGTTAACTACTTTAGATTATGTCAGCCTTCCCAAAAAAAACGTGAAAATATTTTTTATCATACCGAGCTCAAATATAGTCATAAACAGAACGACACGAACACTTTAGGGTGAATAAACATATTAAAATTCCATACAAAATTTGCCCGTTACGTTCAAGATTTTACACGTTATAAAAAAATCGTAAAATTATATTTTATATATAGCAATAGAAGATATATAGATAAGATTTCAATCACTTTCATATTTTGGCAACCTTCCTTCAATAATTAGTGTTTGTGTTATTACGATCGGTTAATAAATAAAAAAGTTACGTCAGTTTAAAATAAAATTAAAACTGACGTAACTTTTTTAGCTCTACCAAATTTGCTTCAAAATTTTATATTTCATTAAAATTTTAGTACTTTAGATATTGTCTTAAAAGTTTTTCTTAAAATTATATGTTCTAATGTAGAACAAGAAAGTAATTGAGATTGGCAAATAAAATAGAGTAATTCAGGCGGGCGAAGCCGTGGGCGGGTCGCTAGTTATAAATATACCTATTATATGTAAGAACTTTGAACTTGACAAGTTAATCATTTTTAAATATCTATTAAAACGTCAAATTCCAAATTGCTTAATATGCAGCTAAGCAAAAAAACTTTTGGCGTATAATTTACTATAAGTGTCTTAATGGCTCATACTATTTAGAAGTAAAAACTGTACCCAAGATACGATCAGCTACTCTATTTAATGAACCACAGTTTCAAACAGATCCCGCATACTGGAAATGTGGTGGAAATGAAAACCATATAAATATCACCATTCCCTCGAATGGGAGTCGAACCTATAACCACCGAGTTCACAAACCAACGTTATCCGCTCGCCACGACGGCATTATTGAATAGATATTGAAGAAAGCCACGAACAAAACTAATGAACGGTAAGTTAATTAAACTTTAACCACTAACTTCAAATCATCCGAACAATTGACGCATAAAATTTTCTAATTCAACTTTAAAATTAGTTCTACTAAAAATGATGACAAGTGAATTATGTCTTTGATTAAACCATAGCGTTACAGAGTAACAACAGCATCAATAATAACTATAAAATAATTTACTTACATAAAAGTATACCTATGTAATTTAGAAGAAATATGTATAAGAATTTGAGGCCTGTCTTGGTGGAGAGGCATAGGTGAGCGACAAGTTATAGGTTCAATCCCATCTCGAGGATAAAATATTTAATACTTTTATTCCTGGGTCTGGTAATAAAGCAAAACGCGACACTGACTTCCGCCAATCATCACGCAATGTCTCAAACACGGCCGAAAGTGGGGAACGCAACGGAGTATCTTAACCCTAGGCAACCAAGTTTCCTCTGCCTACCCTGTCATTTGCGGCTGTATGTTGCTCAAATGACAGGGACAGGTTAAGATATTACAAATAATCTATGGAAAAGAGTGGAAAGTGGGCAACGGTGTGCGACACTAAGTTTACCAACTCGCTTCTATAAAAAGTTGAGAAAATTAAAAATATATATGTATATTATAATCATTATATTATAAATATAAGATATATTAAAACCATGATATCATTAAACGGCGTGCCTTCAGCCGTTGAAAGTAGTTATCGATTTACTAAATTAGGAACCTTGTAGACGTTAGGCGCCAAACTGACAGCAAACTATATATGATTATTTATAAAACGAGATTTTTTTATATGTTGTTTATATATTTGGTAAGAACAACTCCGGTGTGACTGTAGACCACAGGTTGAGGGTTCGATCCCCACTCGAGGTAATGAAATATTTAATATTTTCAAACAAAATATTTAATGTTTCCATTTTTCGCTCTGGTAACAAGACAAAGCGCGGCGATGAGTTCCGCTACTAAACACGCAATGTCTCAAATTCAGTGGAAACAGAAGTGAAACGGAGTGTCTTAACACAAGATTCCCGAATTCCTGAGTTCCCCCTGTCTATAATTCCATGTGCGGGATACAGCGTGAAGCTGAGAGAGAATAACTCCAGTGATAATGCAGTAAAAGCGTGTTTGATTGTAAATTATAGTTGAAAGTTCATATCAAGGCGTGTCGCATGCGCAGGGGCGGAAGTGTGTGAATTCGTCCCTACGTTTTAGGAATGTAGTAAAGCTTATATATAGGACTAATTATTTAATAAGTATTTAGTGCGACACACATGGCAATGTAAGTATGTAAGAAATGATTACACAGTTTGTATCTTAAAAACATGTAGTATAATTTTACCAATCGATACTGCTACATAAGGCAAATAGCGAAATGTAACGACGTAATTACACAAATATGTAGTAATAAAATAATAAATACTCGACAATATCAATCAGAGCTCTTGTCTCGAGATGAAGAATTTAAAGATCTCACGTTTTAGATCTCACATTTTCCGCACATGGCAGAGTAGGCAGAGGGAACTTGGGAACATATTGTTAAGTCACTCTGTTCCGCTCCCCAATTACAAGATTAAAAGTAATAAAAACGAAGTAAGTAACTTCATTAAAATCTTAACTAACTCTCCATAGTTAATTACTTAAGTACAAAGTAACAAGAGCCACCAGAATTTTCCAACAAAGGACATTTATATGTCAACATATAAATTATTCGTTATCAGATGAGATCGAGATAGTTAAAACAATTGGTTTTTCTCTTTCCCACTGCACTCGACAATCGTATAACGATCTGACCGTCTTTGTAATTGGTATTTCGAATGGGCGCCGACTCGTGGAAACTCACAAACGTGACTTACTAACGAAACTGTGGTAAACAATATATTTTGAAGCTAAGTACAGCCAAATTATTTGTAATGGTATTATTATTTTTCTTCAGCTTCACGCTGATTACCGCACGCTCTAGAATCCCGGGTTCCTAGGACACCCGGGAACTTAGTGTTAATAAACTCCGTTTCGTCCCCATTTTCCATTGAAATTGAGCAATAAAAGGAAAAGATTCGCATTTCTACTACATATTTAATGAAAAGATTCAATAAAACTAGAACGCAGTCCGAAAGTCATATTTACTATATAAATAAATTCAATATACAGTTTTATAATATCTACTCCTATATTCATATTGTAAAACTTGGACTCATCATAGTACAGGGCCACAACTGTGCGACTGTAAACGACAGGATGTGGGTTCAATCTCTGCTTGAGTAAATGAAATATTTAATATTTAATTTTTTTCCGAGTGGTAACAAAACAAAGCGTGGTGTTGAGTTTATACACTCAACAAGCAAATTTTGTAACTTAGCGGAAAGTGGGTAATGGAACGGAGGATCTTAACACTAGGTTCTCAAAACCCCTTTGCTTACCCTGCCAGGCCTTATAAAAAAAGAAAAACATTATGAATACAAATAATATTACTTTTAATATAATTTCAATGATCCCAGCACGTCTCATTAGATCGTGCTGCAGCTATCATATCTACTATAGTAATTCTACGAGATTCGTGGAGCTCATGCGGAGAAAGCGGCTTAGTTTACTTAGGGAGTAAAGTTATAGTTCTGAAAGGGACTTGGTTCGTGACTTTAGAGCCATTATTAGTATATATTAATGGGAAATATTTTTTAACCAACGTTGCACGCTTAAAATATGGTTAAAAAAATATATTTTATTTAATTCAACACGGTGTAAAAGAGTCACATGTTTATTTATTTTATAATCGTTTTGTCAATCTGTATATTACATATAATTACTGTAATATATTTTCTGTTTAACATTTTAATGAGTTTTATTCATATGTTGAAGATCGATCGATTGTCTGATTTTTAAAGTAAATATTACTTACTCTAAAGAATTATCTATATATTAAACTTAAATTTAAAAAGCGTATAAAAATTTTGAACGAAGCGAGATTTGAACCCGCGCCTCTTGAAAACCGTTCAAGCGCTCTGACCAACTTAGCTATCCATTCTCACCAAGCTCCATCGAAATTCGTATACGCTTGTTACAACTTATTTATGCTGTTATAGTAAAAATAAAAAAAACTATCTATTAGAAAAAAAAAACATAAATGCACCTTTTAAAAAAATTAACACACACAATTATCTAAATAAATACTGGTTCTAAAGAAGTGAACATTTTTGAGGCTATAAAAGGCTATATAGCTGTACGTTGAAGCTATATCAATAGCTTCAACGTACAGCTATTGATCACGCAGGCAAAGTCGCTGGTAAAAACAAAACATAAATACAGAAACAAACTAATAAATAACCAACAAAATCAATCGAACCTGCGAACCATGTAATGACAGGTATTTACAATGCGTCATAGGCTAGCTGAATAAAAAAGCAACATATTTCAATATGCCTCTAAGAATTCGGACGATGAAGTCATACAATATTGACATCATGGCATTCGCTCATCGAGGTAATAACTTGTGGAATATGTGCTTAAGCATTCAATAACAAACATTTACAAATTAATGTAGTGTCGACATTATTACTGCGCTTGACAAATAACGATTTATATAATCATTTAATTCTGTCATTGCCAGTTACTCCTTACAGCAAAATTGCTAGACCGATTTTAATGAAATTTTATTAATTAACATTTTTGAAAATAATACACATACAGTTGGGACAGTGTTTTCCATTATTAACTTCACGCTGTATCCCGCACATGGCAGGGTAGGCAGAGGGAACTTGGGAACCTTGTGTTAAGCCACTCCGTTCCACTTCCGTTCCCTCACTTTCCGTCTAATTTGAGGCATTGTGTGTTTAGTGGCGGAACTCCACGCCGCGTTTTGCCTTGTACCAGAGCGAAGAATCAAAAATATTAAATATTTATTGAAATTATTTATTGAAAATATTTCATTTCGTCGAGTGGAGATCGAACCCACAAGCTGTCGGTTACAGTCACACGCTTGTGGCGCTGCGCCACGACAGACATTATTATTAATATAGACTTTAAATCTTGAATATATTCAAGCAATATTAGTATCATAAAAGAAAGAAATCATTAAAATATAATATTAAAACAGTAACTGGCAGGATAACATATACAAAACGTCAATACGTATATCCGGTCAAAAAACTCGTTACGGTCTCGATTTACAATTTTACTACCGAGCGACTATTAACCGGTCCACCGGATGAGATTGACAATTCCAACGGAAGTTTTAGTCTTAATTAAATAAGAAATACATAGATATTAACACTTAAAAGTTATATAGCGTTCTCTGATCCGATAATCAGGTATTAAGTAGGTATATAAATTACATATACATTTAGGCCAGCGTAAGACTCTAGCTAGACAATACGCGACTTAACACGCGATGTCTTGAATGGACAGTAGGTTATCTCTGCCTACTTTGCTACAGATAGGATAATGAG
Organism: Eueides isabella; assembly: GCA_019049475.1. NCBI lineage: Eukaryota > Metazoa > Arthropoda > Insecta > Lepidoptera > Nymphalidae > Eueides > Eueides isabella. Next base: position 2,977,648 of record CM032407.1, read on the forward strand.
CGAAGCTAAAAAACTGAGGCCTGCCTGAGCGTGACTGCAAACTCCACAGGTTGCGAGTTCGATTCTTACTCATGGAAATAAATTATCCTCGCTATGGTAACGAGGCAACACGTGGAATTAAGTTTAGCCGCTCAACACGCAATGCCTCCAGAACCCGAAAGCTAGGAACAGATGGTATTATCACTAGCTCTCCGGGTCGCCCTTTGCCTACCCTACTAAGACTCATTTACTGTACTCTACTCAGCTCCACACTGTATCCCGCACACGGCAGGCTAGACAGAGGAAACTTAGGAACCTAGTGTTAAGATACTTCGTTCCACTTCCGTTCCCCACTTTTCGCCGAATTTGAGGCATTGTGTGTTAAGTGGCGGAAATCAACGCCGCGGTTTGCCTTGCACCAGAGCGAAGAAATGAAAACGTTAAATACTTAATAAAAAAATATTAAATATTTCTTTTTCTTAAGTGGGGATCGAACCCATAACCTGTCACACGCTCCCGCCGCTGCACCACGACAGGCCTAGCTTTAGACTAAAAAATTAAACAGTAATAAAACCGTTGGTCTGTATAACATCACCTACGTACGATGACAGACCCAGCATGTGGTTAAAAAGTCATATAAGGCGCCTGCAAGTCGACTGCGTTTCTAGGAAGCTCGAGATTTTGCCGGCATTCCTTATAAAGCTGTTGAACGCCATATACAGTAGCATAACGGTATGGGGAGACAGAATGTTTTGTGACTCAAAAGTGCACATGAGTTTTTTTAAACATTATTATCGAGAAAAAAAGAAAAGAGAGTGCCGTGGCACAGTGTTACAGTGTGCGACTAAAAACTTTTTTATGGACAAGACACGGAAAACGAGAGTACGGGTGACCTGATCGTACGTGATCACTGTTGCCCACGATTCAGGATTAGCTATCAAGAGAAAGTACAGCGAATCAACGCTCTCCTTTTAACATGTCTCAAAAATTCGAAGGAAAGTGAGAACGGGAACGGAGAGTTTTAACATGAGGTTCCCTCTGCCTACCCTGCTATATGTAGGATACAGCACGAACCTAATGTAACGTTGATGTGATGTAATAATTAAAGTTTGCCTATGCCTGTTCGTACTGTTTTGTATTGTATTAGTGTTTAAAGTGTATTTTTTACACTTAAATAAATAACTGCCACTTTATAACTATATTTATCAGTATGATGACAATCTCGGGATCAAAATAAAGGTATTCATTCATATTAACTCGATTAATTAAATATGTTACTACAAACTCGATTAAAATAATACATTATCACTTTACAATAATTGTTAAAACTGCATATGACATCTGTCAAATGCATTTTAAAAAAAATAATCTGTCAAAACATAGAAAAATTAAAAATAAATAAAAAACGTTTAGAAAGCTGGACTCATGACCTGTAACGGTCTGCCAAAATACTAAACTAATATTATGCAGAATAATATATTTTGACATACTATAAAAATAGAATAACGTTAGCCTACTTGCTAGTTATTATTTATGATATGTCTACTCGCACTAGGTATAACTTAAATAATGTTTTATTTATTTATATATATATGTATAACATTAGTAGAAACTTGTTTAAATTTATTATTACTATTTGAAACTTAATTTTTATGGTGGTTTTTTAAAACAAAACGACGAGAAAACGAGAAAGTATCTGAAAACCTCAATGTTTTTCGTATTTAACATTTTTTTTTCATCAGCTTCACGCTGTATCCTGCACATAGCAAGGTAGGCAGAGAGAACTTTGAACCTAGTGTTAAGTCACTTCGTTCCGTTCATCACTTGTCGTCGAATTTGAAGTGTTAAGTGGCGGAACTAAACACCGCGCTTCGTCTAGTTAGCGGAGCAAAGAAATAAAAATATTAAATATTTCATTTCCTCAAGTGGAAGCGAATCCACAAGGCATGCCCCTGCGCCACGACAGACATATCATTTGTATCTTCTTACATATAAGTAGTTTATAATATATAAAACAAGCAAAACAAATGCTAATACATCTACATACCTACTATCTATATAAGATAATCACCTGACGCATGTCAACTAGGTGAGATTAGATGTTTAGCGGACAAGTGAAGATCGTATATCACTTTCACGATCGCCCTTTGCTTTCCCCTTCGAAGTTATTAGGATGGAACACTTTCAATACCGTGCAGCAGCGTAGTTTATCAGCATTATTTTCTCAAAAAAATATTTAAAATAATCAAAAAATATTTAAAATAATCTATTTTAAGCGTCTTTAAAGTTAGATAACGAAAAAGAACCTTTCCCTTTGAGCACCTTTGTAAATTACTGTTTCTTATACTGTTGACACTTATTGTTGTTTTCTATTAAATTTTGTAAGATATTTTAGCGTCACGCGGTATCCCATGCACATGGCAAGGTTGTAAAAGGAATCTCAGGAGTGTTAAGACACTCCGTTTTGTATCCTAGCTTTCGCTGAACTTGAGGCATTGTGTGCTGAGTAGCGGAACTCAATTCACCTTTGCCTTTTTATCAGAGAGAAAGAAATTTAGAAATTAAAATATTAAATATTTACTCAGCTTCACGTTGTATCCCGCACACGACAGGGTAGGCAGAGGGAACTTGGGAACCTAGTGTTAAGACACTCCGTTCCACTTCCGTTCCCCACTTAACTATTTCATTTGGAAATATAAAATATTTCACTTCTTCGAGTTAGGATCGAACTCACAACCTACTGTATACAATCACACGTTTGTGCCGCTGCGCCACGACAGGCATTCAAGTAAGCCTGACTGTATATTGATTAAAAATAGAATCATTGAAATTTAAGCAAATTACTGATAAAAGAACTTACAAGTAATTTTATAATATATATATATATATATATATATATATATATATATATATATATATATATATATATATATATATATATATATATATATATATATATATATATATATATATATATATATATATATATATATATATTATATATATATATATATATATATATTATTAGAAAAAAAGAACAAAACTTCTCTAATGTAATTTACAGTATGTCCCCAGCACAAAGCGCACGTAAGTTTTAACGCACGGCTGCGTCGCGCCGCTCTGCGCAGGCGCACCTGCACGCTTCCTGTCTTCCACAGGTCACATGTTATATAATTACATAAGTTTTGTTACCATATTGTTCTTTTAGCGAGTTGTAACGTGTCTTTATACAAAAAAAAATCGAAACAAGAGTATAATATGAGATATTTAAAATAGACACGTAATTAAGATAAATCAAGATAACGTCTGCTATTAACGTCGTTTTGGCGCTGGTAACATTTCGACAGTTAAAGATATAATATCCATTATCCCTTTTATATTAGCGATATGCTAAAAAACAAAGAAAAGAAAAGCAAACCAATGGACTGACACGTCGATTCAATCCAAATTAAATTAATCGAACAAAATGGAAACATTTTACACAATAACATCTCAAAATATTATCTAACAAAAAGCCTTAATAGCAGCCAGACGTAAATAACAAAGGCCTGATACAAACGGTACAACAGTACAATATAAAGAAGTACGTGCGAAATTTCAACGATTGCGGTCAACAGCGCGCATCTCCGCTTGGAGTGATTTATGATAGCTACCGACCAAGATAGAATTACGACGATCAAATTATTATAAGAAAAATACACTAAACTTGTGATTATTATGAATTACATAATAACATACGAGAGAGAGATAGAAGGAGAGAGATTTTGTTTTGAATAGTCCCGCTCATGGAAATGTTTTACTTTCAAACGGAGATGTAATGTTGAAACAATCCATTCTCTACTTTTAGCGTGATTTCGAAACATTGCGTAACTCAACACCGATGTATAGCACAAATTTTTCCCTTGGTACTACTAACAATACACTCATTATTCTAGTAAATATACCAAGATCATAGCAATGACAAATGTATAAAAACAGAAATCTAACGCATAACTTCGAAGTAGTTCATATATCTTTATAGCAAGGTAATATTATTAATGAGAATCATACTACGAACAAACAGCAAAAAGTCACAATTACGTACACAATCACATACATACTACACAAGTAGGTATTTACTTGAATCGATAAAAAGAACAGCTCGAATTAAAATGTTATAAATAAGAATGTTAGGTGTATAACGTCATTTATCTACATAAAATTCATCATCGTCATTTATCTATATCATTTATCTTTGAGGCCTGTCGTGGCGCAGCGGCACAAGCGTGTGTCTATAACCTGGTTACAGGTTTTGGGTTCGATCCCCAGTAGCGGAAATGAAATATTTAATATTTTTAATTTAAATATTTAGTGTTTTCAATTTAAATATTAAATATTTAATGTTTCATTCCTTTGCTCTGGTAATAAGGCAAAGCGCGGCGTAGAGTTCCGCCGCTCAACACACAATGCCTCAAATTCGGCGGAAAGTGGGGAACTGGGAGTGTCTTAACACTATGTGCCCGGGTTCGCTCTGTTTACCCTGCCTCGTGCGGGATACGGCGTGAAGCTAAAAAAAACTATATAAGATTAGTTATTTAAATATTTTAACATGTGAATGTTTACATAGGAGATTAGACAGAGAGAAAAGAATCGAATCATAGAGAATAAAGATTTCTATAGAGCGGTGTAATCACCATGTTTATAGTGAGACACTGTCCACTGTCATGACGGCTACGCCATAATATATTGTGTAAAACCAACTAAAAATCACATAAAAAAACATTTTCTACTGATAATTATAAAAACTGAATTCTTTCTGAAGAAACAATTTTCTAAGCGTTTAATCGTAACACATTATAATGGTTACTGGACCATGTTATCAGAGATCTGATAATATATTTTCAATGGTGTATAAATGATACGACAATTAAATACATACATTAAAAAAAACACTTTTTCTTACTTTCAGTGTATATCTCGCTTGCATTAGAATAGGTAGAAGCAAAAATTGAGTGGCGGAACTCAAAGCCGTTTTATATATAATATAACCAAATTAACAGCCATGTTGCCGCATTATATCTAGATACCCTACAAATCACGTATTCAAGTATAGTATAAACATATAGTATATGTAACTAACTAACTTAGCTGCACGCTGTATCCCGCACGAGGCAGGGTAGGCAGAGGGAACCCGGGAACCTAGTATTAATACACTCCATTCCATTTACGTTCCCCACTTTCCGCCGAATTTGAGGCATTGCGTGTTAAGTGGCAGAACTCAACGCCGCGCTTTGCCTTATTACCAGAGCGAAGAAATGAAACATTAAATATTTAAATTGAAAATATTAAATATTTCATTTCCTCGACTGGGGATCGAACCCAGAACCTATCGGTTACAGTCACACGCACGCTTGTGCCGCTGCGCCACGACAGGCCTCAATAGTATATGTATATATAGTATATGTATATAGTATATGTATATATAGTATATGTATATATAGTATATGTGTATATAGTATAAACATTTTGCGTACCTAAATGTGATTGTTTCTCACAAAAATCTTAATGTCTATTCTACCATTGAATGCACAATGCACTGTAATTTCACAGCAATTACGATCATCGCGATGATGCGTGAGATCTCCGCGCGCGGAACTATTTGAATGTATGAATATGAATATGGTAAATCTTTATTTAATGAGGCATAAATGGTAAATATACACGATATTTATTTAGATATCCTTTAGATATTTGTCCTGTGCTATGCTTTGGGAAATACGAAACGGAGTTGGTAAAAAATCACTTTGTTTTCTATTTTCTAAACCAAATTGATATGAAAAAGATAAATGAATGATATGAAAAAAAAAAGTGAAAGAATGAAGTATAAAAAAATTACATACTCTACTGGAGCGTAGAGCATTTTAAAATAATAACAAAAAATATATATTGTAAATTTAAAACTAGCAAGAACTATAGACTAAAATTAAAAAGGAATTTTAACTAAAAACTATATAATACAAGAATAAAAATCAAAGTAAACGTATAAATAAGATTAACGTGTAGTCAGTGAAGTGGCAGAACAATCAATTGATCACGCAAATTGCTTATGTCTGGAATGTCCGCCCATTTTCCTTTAATTATTTTTTTTGTAATAAAGAGAAATTATACATCAAAAGACTATCCTTTTCATTTCTATAGTTTCAGATTTTACCTCAAATATAGCACACCAATAGTAACTTAGGTCGTATGTTCGAAATACTGCATGTAGTGAAACTTAACGCTGCGCTCATTTTCATGGGCAAAAACGGGCAAATGAAAATAACTCTTTCTCCTAAGTCAGAATTGACTTATAACAATTACGTCATATATATACACTGTGCAACACTGATATAATATTTTTCAAAAGCGATTTATATAACAACTTTACGATAAATACGAGCATTTCTCGCCCTGGCGTACTTCTAATGGTAAGAAGTAAGATAATCATAGTAATCATTATGAATAATGGTTATCTATCTTATTTAATGACCTATACATTTTTATCTTAAATATTACTACACTCCGTTCCCGATTCTCCGCCAAATATCGAGACATCACGTGTAAAAAACGGAGCTTAACACAGCACTTTGCACTTGCACTTTGACAAACTCAGACCAAGAACATGAAACTACAAGTACAGTCATGCACTGAGTAGGAATCGAACCTACAACCACAATTTTATGAAATCTAACAATAAATAACATAATATATGGCGTTAGATATACAATAAGAGAATACATCACAAACTAATGGATTGCAACAGCTTTATGCAGATTATTTTAAGATTTGAACTTTAACGTACAAGGAATGTCTTCCCGTCTATTGTTCTTGAATACAGTTCACGAGTGCATTCTACACTGAGATAGACTCTTTAATAGACCTAATGTTTTTAACGTGGAGTGCAGCAGACCGTGTCGGAGATACAAATCAGAGCTATGTGCTTTTTCAGAAAACGTATAAATTTTAATGTTTTCATTTCTTTGCTCTGGTACAAGGCAAAACGCGGCGTTGAGTTTCGACACTCAACACGCAATGCCTAAAAATTCGGTGGAAAGTGGGGGACGGGAGTGGAACGGAGTGTCTTAACACTAGGTTCCCAAGTTCCTTCTGCCTACTCTGCCGTGTGCAGGATAAAGCGTGAAGCTGAGTATGAGAATGAGTATAAAACTTTCAACGTACTGGGATTTGAACACGTACCTCTTTACGGTATCTAAGAGGCGCGGGGTTGAAATCTTCTTTTTATACATAAGTCTTTAAAAAAGGTACTTTCCTTTCGTAAATGTTAAATAACAGTGAATTTTTACTTACGTTTGTGGTGTTTATTTAAATGTTAACGCATTTGTATAAGTATAATACCGCTTTTTAACTACAATAAAACAGTAGTGACGTAGTGGTAGCTACGTGTCTGATTATAAACGGTTGTGCATTCCATTCCTACTTTAAAATTTTCTTTTCATATCCTCGCTACAGTTGCAGTTCGATGTAGTTGAAGACAAAGCGCGGCGTTAAGTTCAGCCACTATACATAAAAATTACGGCGAAGAGTATAGAACTACGGAAAACTAAGAAAACTAAGTGTCACTGTTAATACTAGTTTTCTCCGTTTTACTTACTGCTATATGGTAAAACGTGAGGTGACGTGATATCACTATACATATAAAAAACCGCAAAAAGTACAATGTTAAATTATTTAAGATATATTTCTATTTATTTCTAAGGCGTAAGTACCTAATTTAACGTCTAAAGACATGATAACAATATCGTCTTCTATAATACGTACAGTTCTATAGCCAACAAGATCACGACGCTCACGATTTGGTTGCGTCGGTATTACTCTTACATCAAAAATTCGCAACAGGGGTTTGTTTTAACTTTAAATACCAAGCTAATGTCGTTTTCCTTATAAATAGCTCTTGACTTAAGTAAAATTTGTTAAAAACCATACATTCGTACGTATATGTTATATTTATTTTCATAAAATCTCACAATATTAGGTCACAGGAACTAGTGTGCGTCTGTCAGCGTTACAGGTTGTGAGTTCGATCCCAAATTGAGGAAATTAAATATTTAACATTTCCATTTTATCTTTTTAATTTGGTAAAGATATAAGCCAAGACGTTAATATCCGGTAATCAACATACAATGCCTCTAAAACTCCGCACGAAATTGGGAACGTAATTGTTAATAACATTAGGTTCTCAGGTTTCCTTTGTCTACTTGCTATGTACAGAATAAAGCGTGAAGCTAAAAAAAATTTGTAAATAAAAAGATTGTACTGGTCCAGTCATAGATGCCCAGAAGTTAGCTTCAGAAAGATGCGCAATTGTGATTAATGATTTTTCTAATTCCTTACCGAGTGAACAATGTGCTTTAATTGAACTTTAGTTCAGAAATCCTAATTTTATCTCCATTTTTGTATGTTCATAATTTGCACATTATAAGAAATTATGACAACTTATAATTAAAAATTACTATAGTATATCCAAAACAAATATATCAACACATATATATTTTCCACTTTTGAAGGCACAAAAGGTACTTAATTCACATTCAAGTGAAGTCCTGACGTATGGACATCTATAATAATATCGATGACGTCATTTAGCTGTGTAGTGAACATGGGACATTAGCATAGAAATATAGTAATGCTGTGCATCTGGTTTTACCCAAGGTGATACGTTGAATAAAATTTGCCTAAAAACATAACTAAAATACTATCAAAATATTTATAACATTAAAAAAGTCACAAAGAACAAAAAAAAATACTAAATTTACATTTAAAAAGCGTATTCACGTTTTCAACGTAGCAGGATTTGAACCCGCGCCTTTGATTTTGACCGTCCAAACGTGTGGCTTAGTTGATCAGAATCAACGAAGCCACACGTTCCTAATTCATTATCTACGTTCAAAATTTTTAAACGCTTTTTAAATTTAAATTTAGTATTTTCTGTCATAAGTGTGTAATAACACTTCAAAAAACTTGAAAAGATATTAACTACTTCGAACATTTTACAAAACAATCATACGATTGTAAAAAGTATAAAAATCAATAAAATACCGAAATCACACTAAGGCTGTTAAAAAATGTTGTGTATTTTTTTAACACAAATAAATATAAATACTACAAAACTAAAGAAACCTTACACAACAAAGTATATACACAACCACAGGGTACATTTCAAATCAGCCATAAAAGACAAACACAATACTATCATTTATAAGCAGATGGTCAAGATGAAGCATAAATAAAGGAATACTAAAATGGATTGCGCACGAGTGGCACATAATACTCTTTACAAATCGACTTTCATTTAAGTGGGTTGATAAGATGATTTATCTTGAATTTAATTTTACAAAGAAAATTACAAGTTATTATTTAGATGTGTAATCATAAAATTCATTTCTTTTTCTTCATTGTGGTACATGGCAAAGTAGGCAAAAGGGTATCTGAGAACTTAGTATTAAGACAATTCCCATTTCTATCTTCAATTTCCATCGCATTCTGAAGGCATTGCAGAGTGGCGGAACTCAACACCGCGCTTTGTCTTGTTACCAGAATGAGGAAATTAAAATGTTAAATATTTTATTACTTCAAATGGGGATAGAATCCAAAATGTGTCGTTTTTACAGTGACGAGCAAGCTTATGCACCAGCTGCACCATGTTTGGCCTATAATTTACTTAAATTGCGTCAAGGTTATTTAACCGATAGCAAAAATTAAAAAAATATATATACTTAAAACAAATTAAAATGATACTTTAGTTTAAATAATTTTCAAATTAACAGAAAAATACAAGAAAAATTGCACTTATCATTTTATATTTGTAAATAAATAATGATAATCTCCCTGATCTATATGATGTAAAATCCTTACTAACAAACAAGCGGGTGATAAATCTTAATAACTGCAGTAACCGTATTTGGAAGACACTCAGTTAAAACTTAAGCTAAATATATTTCAAGTGCCTCAACTTATTCTTAGTCATACTTAACTGGATAAAGGGATCGGAGCATCCATATTAATAGAACAGTTAAGAAGAGCAAACGATATGGAATGAATCAGTGTTGGGATAACGTCATCGCCTTAGGGTGGTAATTTTATATTAAAATAACGGTTACATGGCTTAGTACAAAACCTGTATTATATAATTTTGTTTGTATTTCCTACTATCTCCAATGAATTAGATAAAATAAAAGTACTCTATGACTTTCTCAGTTGTCGTTTTCATATCATATCTTAAGTATGTTGAGAGGAAATGCTAAGGATTATATGTTAAGTTTTTCATTTTAAGCTAATAATCGTATATGTGAATTGATTAGCGATAATTAATCTATAAATATTAACCGAAATCATGTTAGAATTATATATTCGCTATATAAAAAAGTAACAAAGCAAATATAGCTACAAGCTGTATCTTGTTACAACTACAACATTCCAACATAGAAAGAAATATTTACGGTAAAACTGTTTACGATATGGTTGATTCGTTTTTACCTTTACTTTCCTTGGAGACGCCGATTCCATTTCCACATGCCTGTAGTGCTCCGCCGATCTGTGGACTTCTCTGCCCCTGACGTCCTCCATCGAGGATTTCTCTTCACCGCGGGTCAACGTGGTGACTTTCCTCACGATCCTGGTCGTGATGCGTCGCTGCCCGCTGGTCTCATCTTTCTTCGAGATCTTTGTAGACTCCAAAGAAGAGCCCAGGACCTCGGTCGACATGCGCTTGTTCGTATGAATCGCCTGCAGTTCCGATACTCCTTGCCCGCCGGCCGACAGTGGAACGGCCAGAGCGCTATCAGCATCATACTCAAAATGCGTCTGGTTACCGTCGTGTATTATCCTCCCATTGTAACTTTCCTCTCGATATGATCCAGAGCGATAGCTCGACCTTTCCATTCCGGGGTAATTCCCATCGTACACTGTCTCGTGTCTCGTCAAACTGTCTCTAAGACTTCTCGGTACAGAAGCGAGGTTCAGACTCGTCGTGATGGGTGACCCCACGGGTGACGGCGTAGATTTCTTCAAGCTCGACTTCAAAGGCTTGGAGTCGTCGTTTTCGAGAGTTCCTTGCACGAAGAGGCGCTTACTGCTGCCCTCTTTAACAAATCTGTACATCGACATTCTCGATTCGTTTCTCTCAGGCCGTCGCGGGCCGGTACATAATACTGCTCAGGCTTGCGCCGCTGTAGCAATGTTCTCAACTTATTACGGATTCGACACGCGCGCCACTCGCTACACCGTTATGTGACAATACTTGCAAATAGATTACTTTAAAGGCTAAGATGAGTGGGAAACTGACTATTTACTATGTTTAGAGAATATCGCTCGCAGGTGCATTGTGGATTTCAATTGAATGTGGCTCTGACGTTAATAAAAGGAATTTATTCAGTCCGACTCATAGGAAATAATTAATATTAATGAAATACAATTATTTCTTATTTATGTTCATTAAAAATTTAAAAACAATTATTCAGTATTAATAAGCAGACAGATGAAGCTGTTGAATAAAAAGAAAGTGAACGTAAAGTAGCCAAAGCTAGGGGAGTCAACCGCGTTAGATTAACCAAGTTTCCAAGCCTTAAAAGGACGATCACCAATATGGCGCTCTTCCGCCGGACGGCGTCAAAACGTCGAGGAAACGAATAATCAGTGTATTTATTTTACAATAAATATTGTTTTCTTGCATGAACAATCTAAACCAACCTTTAGCAAAGACTCGTAAAAAATATTCAACCAATAATTATTGACCGTTTTAAGTAAATTAACTATTCAAGTGCATATAACGCATGCTTATTTCGAGAAGTATATATATACAAAATTTATTTACGATTCAACATATGAAGGTTTCGTTAACCATTCATTAAGCTTGCGAGCCTTGACCTAGGAGCTTACGTAAACGTTATTCTATAAAATCATATAACCGAATGATATCTTCTACACATGACGTCATTTTACGTGTAAATATTACGTTTTTTTAATTGTTATTTCAACTTATTTCATTTAGTGTTCGAAAACGAAATTACATTTTTATATTCAAATATTCATAATTAAGAACTTTAGAGATTTTGCTATTTATTCATCATGAGCGTATCATTATACCACATTTACATTATCATTATCAAAGTGAATTTCATTAATTTCAATCATTATTAAGTAAATTTACTTAATTGTATATATATAAAGGTACTTTGCTATGAAAAAATCAACAAATCTACGAAAAAAATATTATGGTATCTTACAATGAAATATTCCCAATAAATATAATTTATTACTTCAAATTTAAATTGTCTGTTTGTTAAGTTCTTAAATTTATTTTTAGGAAAAGTATTCCTTTTTAGAAAAAAAAATGATTAAGAAACATATATCAAGTATATTTATGTAAAGCAAATTATTCATACTTCATACTTTTATAAATCCGCTTAATATGGACGTTATAAATCGAAAGTTATAATAAAAATAAATCGAAACAAAAAAGAACTTAAAGTGAAGTCATTGATCGTTAAAACGATATAAGAAATATGTACGAAAAGCTGTACCTATAAGAGACACGATACACTCACTCACACTCGGGAGAAAGTTAATATATATTTTTTAATTTGTTTGCGCAGGGGCACAAGCATGTGACTGACTCTCAAAGCTTCACGCTGTATCCCGCTGTACGGCAGGGTAGAAGGGAAACACTCCGTTTTGTTCCCCACTTTCCGCCTAATTAAGCTATTACGTGTGAAGTGGCAGAACTCAACGCCACGCTTTGCCTTGTTATCAGAGCGACGAAATGAAAATATTAAATATTTCATTTCCTCGTGGGCTCGAACAAAGAATTAACCGCGTTTATAGTCACTCGCTTGCCACTATAGGCCTTAAAAAAAATTTTTTTTTCTAAAATATCAAAGCTATCCTAAGCCAAAATAGGTAAAACACACACTAATACTCAAACCTTTAGTTAACTTTCAAGCATATAATTACATTTATTAAAAATCATCATTCCTATAGTTATATATAAAAATGCAAACATCCATGTACGGAGGTGTAACGACATTTTTTGCGGGGGACATAACTCAATGGTAAACGCCTACATGGCTCAGCCTTGAATGTCTTTATAAGGAGCCTGTAAGTGTCGGTTCAATTTTAATATCGCATGAATTAAAACTGATTTGATATATTGTAATTGTACTGATATACCAAAATGGAGGTACATGAAAATTTATGATTATATAATTTATTATCGACACATTATCAAACTACAAAATAATTCTTTGTACTAATTTTAATATTATAAATAAAAAAAAACATATAGAAATTTTCTCGTAGTTGCCTTACTTATACTTGTTGTATGCTCTTAGTAGCGCTTGAACAGATCTTAACTAATATTTACGTTACTACAGTAACTAAATGAAAACCTATAAATATATGAAATGCCGAAGGAAATAAAGATTCTTTGAGCAATATTTTTTTTTCTATTTGCAATAATGATATTAACGTGGGAATTGCAATCTATAGCATCGCGATCTTTTGTATTATGTCACGCAAACAATATTCATTATTATTATAGAAATAAAGCTATGGTAATAAAAACAGTTCATTCTCTACTCTCCGCCTCAATTCTAAATTATTAAATTCACGTTGATTTGTGAAACTGAACGCCGCAATAAGTCCTGCCAGACCGAGGAAATGATCATATCGTACTTATACAAAAACTGTTCCAAATACATTGTCTTTCATAATACACATCAATTACCTACCTACATTATAAACGAAGCCATAAACACGCAAATTTAGTAAAACATATACAATTTCACAAACAAGATTATTTTTATCGATATAATTTAATACTAAAATACTTTAAGTACGGCTAAGACTCTTTTGTATTGTATTTAAAAAGTCACTATTTAATTATCAGGAACCCAAGCAAGCTTCGAACCGACGCCTTTTCGACAATGTCCGTTGAATTACTTCTTTAGTGGGGAATAACTCCATAGATTACGTAAAAAGTTTTTTTATAAACAGTTAAAAAGTGTACTAAGTCAATGCCCATTTCTGTATTGAATTAGCGCATTAACCGTAATCTGCTTAGCTATTTAATCAATGTATATAATACAATTAACCTATAGAACCTATGTATATTTAGTATTGCTCATTTTTCTTCTAAAGCAAAAAATATGTAGTAGTAACTTTCAATGTATTTTAAGAAGAAAAAAACCAGAAAGTAGTGATTTATTTTTTCGTTATCCTATTTTTGTCTACAAAAACGTTGCTTTTTAAAGGATGCCTTACTTGACTATAGATTTGTAATTTGAAAATAGGATTTCAGTCCAAGACTACTTGCCTACTGCCAAACATCATGATTGGGTGCCATCAACTGTTATATCATTATTATATTTTTATTATTTGCTATAAATATAATATTTTTTTTACTATTTTTAAGGTGTTATACCACACTTAGAAAAAAAAATATTAAATTTCAAAATAAATCATCTAAGCGCTCTGACCAACTAAGCCATTCTTTCGGTTCGGTTTCCAATAGGCGCGGGTTCAAATCTTGCCTCATTCAAAACTTTATACGTTTTCAAATTTATTATAATAATTATTACAGATATTTAATTTAATACAAAAGTAAGTAACCGAAAACTCTGCAATGTACGTACATAGAGTAAAAATAAAAATACACCCAACTTAATCAAGTTTCAATTAAGTATAAGAAATGATAATTTAAAATATATTAAAAAAGAGAAGAAAAACTAACTTTAATAATTCCGATGTGATTTTGACCTTGACTTCATACATTTTGTGTTAATTGCGTTGTTTTCTTGACTCATGTTAATTAAGTTTAATACTTGAAACGCTTAAACTAAAGAATCATGAGAAGATATAAAATATTTTCAAAGTTGTATCTTACTACTTCGTTTACGTGGATTGTAAGACATAAAAGAGAAAAAAGGTCTTTTTTCCTGTTTCTCTTATCACATCTCACATCCTTGTACTTACTAGATTTATTATCTTTCAGTTTATCAGTAACCAGTGCCACAGGTAAAGCATATATATAGATTTTTGAAATACAATTGCAATAAAAAATGTAAAAAATTGATCTTTTCTAACTTTCCAATGCATAAAACACTTAAAATAAGATTTTATCTTCAACAACAACGTATTTCGATAAGATAGCGTCAATAATTTTTGACATTTTGCATACATATTTATCAAATTATATAGATGCATCTACATACTATCAGTATTTATAGATTTTTTTTTGTACAAAAGATTAACTTTAGTTTCATCTTCAGCTTCTTTAGCTTTGAAGTTTAAGGTATTTGCTATCATATTAATATGTTTATAATTTGTACAACAAACTATAAGAAAATCTGCCTTACATATATACACTATATACCGGTACGATTCCTTATATTGTAATATTATCTACACAAATAAAAAAAAAAAGTAAATATAGCACAAAACTAAGTCAAAAAGACTGTCAAATTACATACAAACAACGAAAAAAAAACATATAATACGAAAAAACAACGAGAAAGCACATTCAATCTTCTCATAGATCACAAAACAATGCAATCCCTTTGAAACTTAAACAAACTCAACAATTAGCGTACTTAGCGAGCTACTGAAATCGCATTACACATTACGTCTACTAATATAGAACAAAACGTATCGAATCCGTAATAAAATTGAATAAAATACAGTTAAAATATATAAAAAAACACACACCACTTATATTAATTTTCGTTATTTTTATAAGTTATTTCGTATCGGAGTTGGCAATGCGCGCGCGCCTCTCGGGCTCTGACAGGTGACTGGCGTAGCTATAGGCCGTGACGGTGCAGCGGATCGTAGGTTCTTTTGACTTGAATTATCATTTATTATTGTATAGAATAAACGAGTACGCATAAAGAACGGAGAACGTAATATTATGACTCTATTGTTTTTATTTATATATAACGTTAATTAAAGATTTATCTTCATAAAAAATAGCTCCATTTAGAAGGGAACCTATGGTAAGAAATTCAGGTCTCTAATTTGTATCCAATTTTCGAAACATTACATATATAAAAGCGGAATTAAGCACCGCGCTTAGCTTTTTTTACCGGAACCGGATAATGAAAAGAAAACCCCGAATGTAGAGACCCATAACAATTGCGTCTATAGTCCAACGTTGTACCGCAGCGTCTCGAAAGCCTCGTCTAATTTCTTTGTCATATAAAATTTTAAGTTTGGTGGTATATTAAAATAAAAATAACTTAAGTACCTATAAAATAATAGTTAAATTGTTAATGATAGATAAATTATAAAACATCGTCATACATTTTTTGTCAATTTTTTTCTCACATTCCATATGAAACATTCATTGAAATTTGCTCATGTTCTTTCAAATTCACAATATTCTTTCAAAGAACTTTGTAAAAAACGACTTACGAAAAAAAAAAGATCAGCTTTATGCTGTTTCCCGCACATAGCAGGGCAGAGGCAACTTGGGAACCTAGTGTAGAGACATTTCGGTCCCACTTCACTTTCTAACTTGCCGCTCAATTAAAGAGAGAAGACATACTTATTCTCAAATTATCTATAAAAGTAATTATCAATATAAATAAAACTAGCCCACATAACTTACTATAAATAGTATTTACTTAAGAACTCCAACTGGCTTAGCTAAGTTCAGTATTAGATGGTTCCGCTCGAGCGGACACGAGGAAGGAACGAATAGATAAAAGGATATAACATATCAGATTCATAACTATGTAAGGCTTCACAAAAACAGCTGACGCTAACACTCTGTATGAAATAACGCGGCCTATGTTTAATAAATTTTAATAAAATAATATATATTTTTTAAGGCAGGTGAAATGTAGGGGACCTGGTGTACAGACACTGTGTTTTCCGTTAATTTAAAAAAAATCGTTATGGATAGTGAAAAAGAAAAAAGGCATTTTTTGTTCTACTAACTAGGAAAAATTAACATAATTTATACTTATTTAGTATTCAATACGGTCTTGTTCATTGTTAAAAAATACTAAAGTAACAAGGGCATAGGCATTGGTGGGCCATTTCCTTCCGAACTAGCGAGATTCTCTTTACACGCTATTATGAAAAAAGGATAGACGTGTTAGTGTTAAACATTATTATTAATTTTTTTTTTCAATTACGCTAATGGCAGGGTAGAGAAAGAGAACCTGGGAACCTAAGTGTTAAGACATTTCATCTCATTCCCGTTGGTATATTATTCGTATTATTTTTTTTATAACAATATTTATTTGGGACAAAATGGTTGAAATAATTCTAGTTTTAACTATATTAAATTTTAACTTCACATATAACCAAGGCCAACCGCAAACTAGAAAATAACATCCTCAAAAGCATAATTTAAATTCGCGAGATAATAATTAAAGCAGTTCTAACCACTCCATCTCGACAGCTGGTTACCGTAACGGGTTTACATCAAAAACTAGAAATGTAAGAACACTTTTATTTAAACAAGTATGTAATTATTTTATGTAAAACCTGTTGGAAATACAAATGTATATTTTGTATCTCAATTAATGAATATCAAAGTAATTTTAGTGAGCGTATGTCAGATGAAAACGGTGCTACATTCCTTTAACTTGACAAAACTATTTTATCTAACTTGTTTACAGTTTTCTTTTACCATGCATGTCAAAATATATAGACTCACTCACTCGGCTTCACGCTGTATCCCGCACATGGCAGGGTAGGCAGAGGGAACTTGCGAACATAATGTCAAGACACTCCGTTCCATTTCCGTTCCCCACTTTCCTCCGAATTTGAGGCATTGCGTGTTGAGTGGCGGAAGTCAACGACGCGTTTTTGCCTTATACCAGAGCGAAGAAATGAAAACATTAAATATTTAAATTGAAAATATTGTATATTTCATTTCCTCGAGTGGGGATCGAACTCACTACCTAGCGGTTACAGTCACAGGCTTGTACCGTTGCACCACGACAGGTCTTACATACCCAGAATAGACAGAGATCTTCGTAATTCCCTCTATAGAATTTGGGAACCTTGTGTCAAGACTCTCCGTTCTGTTTTCGACTTTCCGACAAATTTGGGGCATTACGTGTTGAGTGGAATTCAACGCCGCGCTTTTCCTTGTTACAAGAACGAAGATATTAAATAAGCTAGAAAAAAAATTAATATTTTATTGCCTCGAGTAGGGATCGAACCCACAACGCCTTTATGTCCAGAGGCACAAGCCACCAGAAAACCATATAATCGCAGTAAATTCAGAAAATTCTTATTCACGCTTTATACCGCATATAGCTGGATAGGCAGCTGCTTATTTATTTACTATTGAACATACGGTTCTTTGGCACTAGCAGGGAAGGAAAACAGAGTGTCTTAGCACTATTTTTTGCTTTCGGGTTAAATTCGATACTGCACTTATAACTGTTTATTGTTATAATGGAACTTAACGCCACGCAAGGAAAAATATATATCGACCGGGTGGGAACCAAACCCACAACTGTCGTTAAGCACAGATTATATATAGCCAGACACAATTACTTCAAATTATATTTTAAGTAAATTTAAATACTCTGTATCGGATTTGAACTGACAATCATAATCGAATGCAAGATGCAAGATCGCTCCAAGGGACAATCTTAGTTAGACGCGGCGGCTTTGAAAAACAAAACATGATCTATATTCATAACGCCACCTACACATTACATAACAAAATTAAATTAATTATTATAATTAGGATAAGTGTGGGATGGCAAATTGGTAGGACAACATTCTGTACATTTGTTATTATTATTTTTTTATATAATTTTATGCTTTACAACATTTCGAGTTAATAAATATAAAATATAATTCTGTATTTATATTTTAGTTAGTAAAGTTAATAAATATAAAACTTCCTACATAACTGAAGTAAAAAATTGAAATATTAAATGTATGTGGATTCAATGGTAGACTCTTAGCATTGAATTCACATACATTTAATATTGTATAAGTAAAAGGACTACGTTGGATAGGATTTCTCGAAATCCCTCCTTAAAATAAAAAGACACAAAACCCATAATACAATTAAGCTTAAAAATATTACAAGAATATTAATTTATAAATATATTAAGCGATGAATATTTAATTTTATAACACAAAATGATTTTTAGACACCTTTAAAATGACATGATAAAGCCTACGTACCGCCATCTATCGGCCAGTGGCGTAAGCTTAGCCAAGCTTTGCCTCACAGTAAAACACGTTAATATTATAGTATATAGGATAAGCGCCATCTGGCGTCGTTGTAAGCAAGCGAGGCGTTTTAGCGATATATCCACTGACGACTTACCATAATCGTCTGCTAGTTTGCGTGGACAAATAAAATTTATATGTAATTAGTATTATAATTTTGTATTCATGACTTTTTCTCTTTTTTTTGTTTATGGTCATGTTTCCTTACAAGGTGTAAAGATGGCGCTACTTTCGCTGCCATTTTTTTTTATGTTATATTGATATTTATATACAAATATATACAAAATAGTTATTGGTAACTATTTTAAATAAATAATAACTATGAAAATATTCGTACAATAATTTAAAGAAAATTTAATATTAAAATTGGTACTTAAAACAGACGCAAACAAAAGAAATCAAAATAAACTGCCATACACAGGCAGGTACAATACTTAATTCACCAAACCAATTACAAATATATGACGTAAGAGCAAATTAAATATTATAGATCATTTATAGAGAGATCTACAGATCATTAATCTAGAATTATTGACATAAGCGTATACCTTGGTCGTTTGACATTGGAATGTTTAGCGTTATGACGACGCTACGTTATATTACGTATTAAATTAACTATTTATGGTTTTAAAGGTCACATTATAATTTTTAGTTTAAAAGTGAACTTTTCAATGTTAAGTTAAATTTATTGAACTGACAGAAAAACATGTTTATGTTTCTCACGAGAAAAAATCAGACAACAAGTATTACTTAAGGGATTAGAATCTACAATCATTGTGGGTTGGGTAACCTAATCTAACCTTACTAGAATTTCTATCGCTCACAAATTTATTTAACGTACATAAGAAACAGAACGGAGTGTCTGTACACTAGGTGCCCAAGTAACCTCTCCTTACTTTGTCAAGTGTGGGATACAGCTTTAAGCTTAATTTAACTTCCGTTCTAAAAAAAAAACATGTTTCCAAATAAAAATGTTCTGATCCACAAATCAAAACCATTAATCCATGCCCATTACTTCACAAAAGCAAGAACTAATTATATGAGAGAAATATGTAAGTCACAGAAAGTTTCAAAATACGCGAGGGTGTGAGTTCGTTGTAGGCGTAACATCTGTTGCATGGCCTTGCTCACACCCCCGACTTGAAAAAAGGTCAGTATGACGTTATTTCCGAGTTATTTCGAATGTCTGTACGATAAAATCGATTTTGCCAAATTATAATCGAATATTGAATCCAATCGAATGTAATTAACAAAAATGAGTTAGGCAGTAACATGAAGACCTCCTGTTCTAGGCTTTTCCTACGAATTCTCAACATTAAATTTTATATGGCGGATTCCAACACCGCATTTTGTACGGCTTAGCGGAAATGGGAAATATTATTTTCACGAAAAAGAGAACAAACTGATAACTACTGCGTCTTCACCCAATGCTGTCTGCGCTACAAAGGTCTGCTGACTTTTTTAAACTAAAATATATTTATGTATAAAAATATAAAGTAAACTTTAACTTGCCTACATATATCTTGGACTCCGAGATAAAAATACAAGCTCATTAAACAGAACGAGTACATCAAATATGTATCAACATCAATAGAGCGTTTAATGCGCAGGTGGTATTGTTACAGCAAACACTGCGCACGCGCAACGACCATTTTATTGTAATAACGGATTATTAATAGTTAATTAAACAAGTTAATTAAACATGTTAAATAAATGCAATTATAATAAATTAACTATATGCAATCGAATATAATTTAAGTAATAATAAACTCTGAATTTGAACCTGCTTCATTAAGGTCTAGTCGTTATGTTAAAGTGCTTACTGCGGTACGTCGTAATTCTCATTTCCTTTTTTCGCTTTTTTTTATAAAGTAAGACAAGGAAAACGAGCGTTTGGATTACCTGATGGTAAATTATTTCCGCCACCCCCGACCTCATGTAACATCAGAGCTACAGGTGCGTTGTCGGTACTTAAGATTGATATGGATGCCCTACATGGAAGTACCCATGTAACTTCACGATTTATCATACTTATTATAGGAAAGACGAACGACTGATAGAGACCCGCCGCTTCGCGACGTATTTTTTTTAGCTTTACGCTGTATCCTGCACGAGGCAGGGTAGGCAAAGGGACACGGGAACTTAGTGTTAAGTCACTCTGTTCCACTTTCGTTACCCACTTTCCGCCAAAATTGAGGCATTGCGTGTTGAGTGGCGGAACTCAACACCGCGCTTTGCCTTAGTACCAGAGCGCAGAAATGGTACATTAACTATTTAAATTGATAATATTAAATATTTTATTTCCTCGACTGGGGATCGAACCCAGAAGCTGTCGGTTACAGTCACAACGCGACGTTTCATTTTGTGAAATTGATTCGATAGAAGTATGTAAAGCGGTATATTAAAAAAATACCTGATAACGTTCAAGTACATATGGCAACAAACAAAAACATTCAGAGGCAAAATTCCAAACACTATTTTGCGAAATTATGACATGAATTATACAATCAAGCTAAATAGCTATGATATAATTTCTTAAAATGTAATACAACGTTTTCCTAACAAATATTTGCAAGCGCTCGACGCATAGACCGTAATCCGCGGTATTGTTATAGCAAATAGCTGCGCACGCGCAACGGCCATCGAACTGTGATCTGCGTAAGTTTGAACTACCGTAACTATTTAGTTTTAGAAAATAAGAGGTAATCTATGAATGTAGAATCGTTGAGTTCCGCTATTCAACACCCAATGCCTTAAATTCCATCTGCTTCCCTCTGCTTACCCTGCCATGTGTGGCATACAGCGTCAAGCTAACAGATTCATTTTTATAAAAGATATAGATTCATTTTTATAAAAGATATATAACAGTTAAAGTTAAAGTAGGCTTCCAAAATTAATGCTTCTTCTATTAGGGACCATATGTATGTACATAAACAAAAAAAAAGCGAGATTCAAACTTATAATAATCGGAAAACACGAACATTTTTACCAACGCGCATATTGAAGGGTAGGTAGAGAGAATTTAGTGTCAAGACACTTAGTTTGCATAATTGTCACGTAAGCTGTTTTTTCTTGAGTCGTTATTGACCCACAACTATAATATTTGCGGACGGTACCACACTGCACCTCAATGACCTTTTAAATATATTTATTTTTTCCTTTCTTTTTAAAATCAACAAATCATCTAAGACGACTTCGAAATATAATATTGCACAAACGGTCCCAAATAACTTATGAATAAACATATAATAATTTTAAATGACATCAGTATTAAGTTTATCTTAGTAAATACGATAATACTTTTTAAATTATTTATTAATATCGAATTATCGTCATAATTACAACTTAGGTGCACGAGGGAACATGGGAACCTAATGGTAAAAGTTCGTTCTCTACGACCGAATCTTGGATTTATTGGGTGTTTAGTCGCGAACTCAACGCCGCCTTTTTCAAAATACTACGCTACGACTGCTTCAATATATTTGCCCACATTTTAAAAGAAAAGCAATGATAATATTCTGTGCTCAAGTCACCATCTATAAAAATATGTGTAATAGTATCTACTATAAAACTCGTTAAATATTACCTAAGCCATAACAATGCTAAGTACCCCGCACTTGGCAGGGTAAGCAAAGGGAACTTGGGAACCTAGTGTTAATACATTCCGTTCCATTTCCCACTATTTATCAGTATAATTTTTACTTGTTTATCATTATCATAAAGTGAGTTCAAAAACAAAACGCCTGACATAACCAGTACAAAAACAACATATGATTATTTAAATTAGTATCTATTAGAGGTGTAAGTATGCCGGGACATACGTCGAAGACATAAATTTGCTTGTTAGCAATGAATATTATAATTTCAACACTTTGCATTTAAGAATTACTTTAAACGACGCTCTTAGAATCTTAATTTAGTTACCGAGTCAAGAGAACAAGGCCGACAACTTGAATCTGTACCAATTTTCCTACATAGCCTAACAAATATTCATATCTAGCTTAACAGTTACTAGAATATTATTATTCTTTGATAACAAAAGAAATTAAAACAATATAACCAAGCGTTCGTCAAATATTAAATTTAGCCTGATAGCTAAATATAGCTAGCGTTCATTTCTTTTTAACTTCACACGATCCCCTTTTACAATCCATTGTACAAGCACTCCATTTCTCACTACCATCCCAACTCTTTGAGACATTCTGCTGAGTGGCGAAAAACGCTGCCCTTTATCTCGTTAACAGAGAGAAAAAGAAAAAACCTAACCCAAATGGGAACTGAACCCACGTACTTCATTATTCACCAATATTTAATAACAATATTTAATAACAACCAATTATATTCGAGGCCTGTCGTGGCGCAGCGGCACAAGGGTGTGACTGTAACCACAGGTTCTGGGTTCGATCCCCAGTCGAGGAAATGAAATATTTAATATTTTCAATTTAAATATTTAATGTTTCATTTTCTTCGCTCTGGTAATAAGGCTAAGCGCGGCGTTGAGTTCCGCCACTCAACACGTAATGCCTCAAATTTGGCGGAAAGTTGGGAACGTAAATGGAACGGAGTGTCTTTACACTAGGTTCCCGGGTTCCCTCTGCCTACCCTGCCTCGTGCGGGATACAGCGTGAAGCTGAGTATTATGCAACAAAATTCATCAAACATTAACCTTTATTTCCCGTTACCCGGCCTTGTAGTGATTATACATCACGTCCTGACAACACACTGTATATCGCCATATAAGGCTACTGTAAGTGTGCCAGGCAGGCAGGCAGGCAGCCAGCCCACGCCAATACCATATTAATAGCTCGTTATTTTTTATAATGTAAGTTGCCGTTTAATTGCGAAAACTGTTACAAATATGCAATAGTAAATATCTTTTGAGGATAATTGATCTTGTTTTTTCTTAGTTAGAAGTTGAAATTTATCTTTATTCTTGCATTGTGCTATTATTTTGCAAAATATTATTTGTCAGTGTAGACATAGAGAATGTGGAAACTTAATGTTAACACACTTTGTTCCTGTTAGGCTACTTCCGTTTCCCACTTTACGAGTAGCGAAACTTAATGCCGTACTTTACCTCGGTACGAGAGAGGAAAATATTAAATACTACTACAAAAACTGTGAAGATCTTTTTATTTAACAAATAATAATATTTAAAACATTCACTTTAAAGATGTGAAATTTTATACTCGATATTTATAATTAAATCTATTACCTAACTTAATTAGACATGTTATCCAATTTATTAGATTTTCTGAAAAGTTGAAATGAAGATATAGTAAGATGTGTTAACTTTTTTTGGAAAACTAAAAATTAAGTGTTTTATAAGTTTCCTACAAAAATTATGTTTTATAAGTTCCCTGAAAAAAAAATTGTTTTATAGGTTCCCTACAAAAAAATTTCTATTTTATATTTCCCTACAAAAAATTAAATGTTCAATAGTTTCGCGGTAGGCTACCTATATGAAAGATAAACGTGCAGCTTTTTACAATCTAAGACTGGGACAAAGAAATAGCTATTCAATAAATCACTCTAAATCATTCAAAATACAGACAAAACAAGCCCTTATCGATAAGCCTAAGTAGTGTTAATTGTCAGAACAATGGCAGTGGCGCCGGCCAGCTGACTCATTTGTGTAAACGCAGCTTATAGGTATATCATTTAAGGTCGTATAGAGCTAATGTATCAATTTACATTCTAGGTTAGAATAAATTATTTTTTTTTTTATTTATTCTCGGTATCACGCTGTATCCCGCCCGTATGGGAGGAAAGGCACAGGGAACTTGGGAACCTAGTGTTAAGACACACCGTTCCGCTCAATACTTACTGCTAGATTTTAAATAATTTGTGTTGAGTGGCAGAGATCAACGCCGCGCTTTGCCTTGTTAGCAGACTGCAGCGATTATCTAGCGGGGATCGCACAACCTATAGCGTACCTATACAGTAACACGGTAGTTGTCCCTGCAAAGGCAGCGTTTGTCAATAATAATTTAAAATAGAATACTTATTACAAATTGTTATGTAAAATTGTTTATTTTTAGTATATAATGTATAACTATAGAATATTGTTAAATTAATTGTATTGATACTGATAGATCTTAAAATATATAAACAAAGAAGCTGACTAGGTTTCACTTCCGTTCCCTCTGCCTACCCTGGCAAGTGCGGGATACAGCGTGAAGCTGAAAAAAAAAAGAAAAAAAAAAAAGAAGCTGAAAACCCTCAAACACTTATTTTATTAGCAAGTATGTATATTTTGTAAATATCTACAGACAAACTCATTTTACATTGATAAGAGTTAGAGAACCTAGTGATAACATTTTCCGTACTTGAGAATTATCATTATTTATTAAGACATACTGTCCGTTTGTAAAAGAAATAATAAATCAATGTTAATTAACCAACTCCATTAACTTTGTCACCTACATCGGTTCTCAAGAACAAAACAATAATGTGAACAATTATTATATAGAATTAATTGTATATATCCAGTATGAATGGAAATAACACTAGAGTGGGAAGAATTAAATATCTATACGGAAATCTATACAATGTAAGATACAAACAAATTTACATACCCAACATATAAGTATAATATTAATAACTTTTGTCGTTTCTATTTATTTCATGTTGTTTTTATGGTGGAGCAAACTATTTCCATTTTCTCGCTGGTAACAAGGTAGAGTACAGCGTTGAATTACGTTAGACGACCGAATGTCTCGATAATAGGATGATATATAGTAAAAGTTTCCTACGCATACAACATGAAGCTAAAGTACATTTTTATTATAATTTTAATCTTGTACACGTGGAGGTACTAACACGTTTGAATAAATTACTACTAAGCTGTTATATATGATTTGGTACATTGTTATGAATTATTAAAGTACCCACAACATACTTCCATTCGTGTAGGAAGAGAGTGTCCACCTCAAAATAGTCTAGTGCCCACCCCAAAAATTATACTAACAAAAAAATACAACAATAAAATAAAAAACACAAAAAAAAAAAAAAAGATTTGTCAAAAGCCAAAGTCCAGCCCTCCCTTACTTTGCTAAAGTAAAGTAAATAGATATACGGCTCATGTCAAAAAATTATGGTGATTATAGTAATTGAGAATTAATAATAATTAGTTTAAATATAATATAAACAAAAGCCCAAAATATGTCTCACAAAAAGAGAAGAGCCACTACCCTAGAGCATTTACTACCTATAAATAGTATGTAAACAACTATCATCAACTTCCCGGTAGCAAGGCATATTTTCTAGTGAAAGATTGAACAACAATACTGCCATGAGAAACGTATAAGTGCTGTACTGAGAACAGGTTCTCAACCTTCCTTATTACAATTCTAGAGACATACGATTGAATTGCACCGGAACAATACCGGAGTGGCGTTCGAAAGAGATAGTATAGGCTTCTAGTTATGTAATAATAAGTTATTGTTATATTGAATAAAAATATATATGTTTCTTACTAAATGTTGAGTAACAATTATATCGTCCCTAATAAAGGTAGTGGATTCAAGACTCAAAAAGGGGAATTCTATTTATAAGTTAGTTTAAATATAATGCAGTTTTAAGTTTAAACTTTCAATATTTCTTAGTTACACTAGAAAAGAAAGAGAATTACGGACATGACCAAATAATCTATTGTGCCAGTGACAAAAAAATAAAGTTAAAATATATTTTTATATTATTATTCCCGCACATGAGAATCAGCCACATTGAATGTGGGAATCTAATAATAACGTTTCCATTGCGACACTGCCGGTCCCCAATATGATTGAGAGAGTCCCCAATATCATTGGGAAAACGAAAATAAAAATATTTACTCACTCAGCTTCACGCTGTATCCCGCACATGGCAGGGTAGGCAGAGGGAACTTGGGAACCTAGTGTTAAGACACTCCGTGCCACTTCTGTTCTCCACTTTCCGCCAAAATTGAGGCTTTGTATGTAGAGTGGCGAAATTAAACACAGTGCTTTACCATGTTACCAGAGCGAAGAAATGAAAACAATCATTGAAAATTCATTTGAAAATATTAAATGTTTAATTTCCTCCACAGCCTATCGTATCCAGTCACACGTTTGTGCCGCGGCGCCACGACAGGCCTCAAAAATATTTTAGTTCGTCAAGTGGAAATCGAACCAACACCACACCACACTTGTCATTTTGTTGGTTACTAACTGGCGTTTAAAAAATATTTGGACAAAATATTCAAACATAATTTATATACAATCACACAAACACTTGAATATATATATATATATATATATATATATATAATATATATATATATATATATATATATATTATATATATATATATTATATATATATATATATATATATATATATATATATATATATATATATATATATATATATATATATATATATATATATATATATATATATATATATATATATATATATATTAAAATACTAGTATGTATTTTAATACATATCAATATTTTATAGGAAATAAAGTAATAAACTCAAGCAACGTCGCGTGCAAAACCTATCATAAGCCGTTACAGAATACAGAGAAAGTGCACTTTGATCGGATGATATATGTATGACATTTTATGTAACCTGACATTTTTGGTTGTCCGTGACTGAGGCGCGCAAGAAACAGATCTTAACGAGAGTAAAATATGCATTAGGTACTTATAGTTGCTTGTCGAAGAAGTCAAATTCTAGTATTACGAAAATATCTTTGACCTTTCTCAGAAAGAACATAGCAATTCTTACTATTTTTCCAGATTTTTATTGGTTGGCTTTTTGCCATAGGTTGTGTCCCGCATATGGAAGGGAAGGCGAAGGGAACTTGGGAACCTAACATTAAGACCTACCGCTCTGTTCTCCATACAACAGTATATCACAATTTTCAATTTATAATTAAAGATGAAGTTACCATTACTCGATTCACTCAATAATTTACAAGCAAATTATAAACCACAAATAAATCTCCATTTAACAATCGTAAAAGACAATATGAATGTTTCATCACGAACATTTGCGGTTCTTAAAAGCTGAACCAAATTCGCGTTTCGAATATAAAATACGTTTAGATCATTCCAAGATAAAACGTGAACGATGATGTAAGAAATCAAATAAGTCAACACATCATCATCACACGCGCGACAGGTAAAGTATGACGTAATAAAAATATTATTATTTAAAGAAAAATATTGTTTGTGCTTCATATTCCGCATATTGTAGAGTAGGCAGAGAGAACTTGGGAACCTAGTATTAAGGCACTCAGTTCCCATAAAGACACTATTATTCCCCAATTGCCTCCAAATTTGAGGCAGTTTTACCTCGTTACAAGAGCGAGAAAATTAAATAACTAATTTCCTCGAGTAGGGATCGAATCCATAACCTACCGCGTTTACAGTAACACGCTTGTGGCCCTGAGCCATCTATCTAATTAAACTTAGTAAGTATATGTTATTGGAGACATCGCGTGCTGTACAGTTCAACCTGCGTGTTGTCTCACATTAGCCCTTAGACGAAATCGACAAACAACTATCGAGTTTAAGCCAGTATGTCTGGTTGTCCCTTGATATATACATTTTCAGTTATTTTATTAAATAAATTATTTACTTTGTTTTTAGCTTCACGCTGTATCCCGCACGAGGCATGGTAGGCAGAGGCGCTCCGGTCGACTTCCGTTCTCCACTCTCCGCCGAATTTGAGGCATTGCGCGTTGAGTGGCGGAATTCAACGCCGCGCTTAGCCTTATTACCAGAGCGAAGAAATGAAACAGTAAATATTTAAATATTAAATATTTCATTTCTTCGAGTGGGGATCGAACCCAGAACCTGTCGGTTACAGTCACACGCTTGTCCCGCTGCGCCACGACAGGCAACCAAAATACTCTTTATATACTATATTCAATATTAGTAGGACTCGCCAAATCCTAGAGACATTACACAAAGATAAGAATTAACAAGGCTATACGAGCTTAGCGTATTAATATGGTGTTTTCACAACCGATGCATGTGTGTCATGGCGGCACGCTTAATTCATTCATAATATAAGGTTGTATGGAGAATTGCAGAAAAATATTCATTTTTATATGGCTATGTATGAAAAATTTTAAACGTTTGAACGATCTACACAAAAGTTGCCTTAAATAAAGTAACAAATTATTTTTTCAGCTTTATGCATTTTTTTAATAATATCTTTTATCAATAATATTACAAAATTACCAAAGTCGTTTGGGTTAAATGGACTAACTAATCTTAGTAACTCGTTGGAATCGAGAAATAATGCTTTTTACTTAACCCGATATCGCTACTTCTTTTATTTGTAATTTAAAGAAGAAGACAAATCCGCAAGTAAATCTATTACTGAATAAAGTTGATTCATAAAACATAAAGGAAAAAAAATAACAGGTAAATCGCGTAAATATAGCATTTAGCCAGGATTACAAGGTCTAGTGGTCAAACTTTTTCTTTAACTTTATCCTCCCAAAGTAATTATTATAAATTTACATTTCGCCCGTGGCTTAGCCTGTATACTTAACTTTTTAAATGCATATCGAATATATTTTAAGTTTATTTACTAAAGTCACCATTTACTGAAAGTTTTATTTGGAAAAGAGCAAGTGTTAGTTTTTTGCCGGCTCTACTTAACAGACCCGTCCTCCGAGCCGGTGGTAGCTTCTTAGGACTGACACTACAGACATTTCTATGTAACTTGACGATTAAAAATTGCTTGTAAGGGCCTAATTTTATAAGGAATATTTTGATTTTGTAACAAGGTAGGGTAAGAGAAGTTAGTGGTAAGAAACTACATATCTCCGCTATCGAGACATTATGTTGTAACAATGTTGAAAACACGTAATATAATTAAGGGTTCTGTTAAAAAGCAACAAAACGATTACATGAAAATATTTCATTACTCCAAGCGTCATTTAATAGTATTGTTTTGCTGACTCTACATACTCGTATTAAATAGCATGTAATTAAACAGTTTAAAGATTTTTTGTAAGACCTAGAATCTAAGATTGATTTTTACTCAAAATAAAAAAGAAAACAGATTCTTACCATTAAAGTTGAAGGAACACTTCATCTACATAAACGTCTTATAATATATTCAAAATATGTCGCGTTTGCTTGACTTGATGAGTCGTTTTAAAATATTTGCTCACTTAAACCGTTGCTCTTGTTTATTAATACTATACCGTTAGAAGATCATAGATAGATAACTAGTACAAATATGAATGAAAATAATTTTAGAACTTGACTTCGATTTTCGTAAAAGTAAAATTTAGAACGAGAATAAGTAATTTTTTAATTTACATATAATTTACAAAAGAGCTCAGCATTTCAACAGAGTCATTTTTATTATAATTCACCCAATACGCTATGAAGGTCGTGTGAAGTAGATTATTCTAATCTTTAATATACTCACACTCAATTTAATTGGGCCCATAATAGTAATTTTTAAAACTTTTGCCCGTTTGTCTATGTGTTTGTACGAGCTAATCTCAAAACGGCTAACCAGATATAAATGCAGTTTTTAGTATTTAATTTTGCCATCCTTCCATTGACAGCGTAACATCAATTAGAAATATTTAGTTCGGCAACATTACTACATTTTTTTTTTTTTTTTATTTAATTGAAATTTTTGTGTTCAATATATAAATATTTTATTAAAAATGGTAATATTATTATAACAATTTAAGATACTGTAATTCAAGTGGAAGAAGCCGCGGGCGGTTCGCTAGTAAATCAATACTTTTATTACATTAGGCAAACCAGACTGGCAAACGCCGGGAGAAAGAAAAAGGAGCTGCGATCTCCTGAATACACATCAAAGCACATAATTTAAATAAAAAAAATGTAACTTATAATACATAATCATTTACAAATTACCATTATACGATCAGAATAAACAATCACGTTAACTCTTACGCAACTACTGCGTCGACGGTTTTAAAGCAGTGGGTCAGGTGCGGATTAACTTCTACAAACAGCAATTGCAATTTAAATAGACAGTGATGATATGACAAAGTATGAAAATGTCATTTAAATATTTACTAAATATTCTATATGTAAAAATAATTTTGATATTTACTAAAGGATTAATTTAAAAGTGTTTATGTACCGTTTACATTTTTATATGATTTTATAGTTAAAAAAAATATTTATAAATTTCCATATTTGACAACGAGTAAATCGAAGAGCTAACGTAATACCTCTTACTCTAATTTTCGCTACAAAATGAGCTTAGTGATGGGGAAATATATGTATCTCTGTCACAGCTACCCCCTAGAAATGGTTTGGATTCTCTATGACCTCCTAAACAGTTAAGCCACGATAGCATTAAAAGTTATCGATTCAAAATGTAAGCACTAGTAACAGTATAAAGTGTCTTAAAATAATAAAACGATAGCCGGAATAAAGATTGAACGTATTTCACCATATCAGAACTAACAGAACACATTCTATTATGAAAAAAATATAAATTTCAATACATAAATCCTAAATAAACAAAACAAATTATTAAATTCAAACAAGCACTAACCTGGAAGTGTAGAATGATGGTCCATATAAGTCCTAGGGTGAGCTTAGGGTTGCCATCCACTATATCCTCAGCCCGGATGTTGACGAGCTTTATCTTCTTGTATCGAAGGAAATCCAACGCCATTTGGACATTTTGCAGCATGTGGAAACGCATACGACCTCGTTCGCGCGGCTGGAAATAAGAGAAAAATACATTTATAACTACACGCATACAACAATTATTATATATATATATATATATATATATATATATATATATATATATATATATATATATATATATACACGCATACAACAATTATTATATATATATATATATATATATATATATATATATATATATATATATATATATATATATATATATATATATATATATATATATATATATCAGCTTCATATTTTACTTGAATACCCAGAACGGGAAAATTCAAAGATATTCCGTTGCTGGCACATTGAGTAGCAGTATTTAACGCAGCGCTTTGAATTGCAGCAAAAATTTAAATTATTTACAAATTGTTAGTCTATCGAGTGGATATCGCCTGTCGTGGCGCAGCGCAGCGGCATAAGCGGGTGACTGTAAACGACAGGTTGTAGGTTCAATCCCCACTCGAGGTAAATGATTTTTTTAATATTTTGACTTAACATAATTTCATGTACACTTTGACTGACCAAAAATTACATAGAGATAATAAAAGTGCAATGGAATCCGATTTAAATATAAGCACAGAATAAAAATAAACAAATATAAACAACATATACCATACAGTGGAAAAGGAGTGACTCAACACTACCTTCTCTTTAATTATATAGTTAAATAGATCAGAATAATTAAATGTTTCGTCAAAAATGTAAAAAGCGAAAAAGAGAACTACTAAATACACTTGTTTACACTAGGATCGACTTTTGTTTCGCGATATTATCACGTACATTTATTGTAAATGAAAAATTAATGATGACATGACTTGTAAATTATAACGCGAGGGAAATTTATAGGCCGTGTAATAGTGTAATAGATTATAAAGAGCACGCAATGTTATCAAATATAAAACCTATTTGTTCGTACATATTTACCATGTACTAAAATATAACACGCAGCGTTGAGCACCGCCACTCAATAACAAAATGGCGGAAATTCGGGAACCAAACAGTGTGTCTTAACTAGGTTCCCAAGTTCCCTCTGCTTACCCTGCTATATGCGACATACAGCGTTATATCAGTTGTAAAGTAGGATAGATCATAAGATTTTTTTTTATTTTTCAGTTATGCAATCCTAAAATTTCATTATTGTTGCATTATTTAAATATATGTATATAAATGTCTAGCACATGTAACATGCATAATATAAATATGATGTATTTCTGTTTAATTTGCATAGATCAAAAAGTGAACGAAATAGTCCGCACATTTTAAAAGGCTTTGCTTTGCAAAGCAAAGCCTTTTAAAATGTGCGGACTATTTCGTCCTGATTTATTCTATCTAAATATTTAGGTGAAATATATTTTTTTCATTCAGTTTCACTCTATACTCCGCACATGGCAGGGTAGGCAAAGGAACTCGGGAACCAAGCATTAAGACACTCAGTTTCGTTCCCCAATTTCCGCCGAATATCAGCCATAGTATGTTTAGTTTAGGCGGAACTCAACGCCGCGCTTTACTTTGTTACCAGAGCAAGGAAATGAAAACATTTAATATTCAAAATTGAAAATATTAAATATTTAATTTCCTCAAATGGGCATCGAACACACCACCTGTCGCGATTACAAACACATGCTTGTGCTCCTCCTTCACTCTAAATACTCTGTAAAATTCATATTCACGAAAATTCCTACAAATATCAAAACATAAAAACTTTATCGTTGATAGAAAATCTTAGTTACTAAACTTTAAAGCTTTATCAGATGCAATTAACCGCCCTCGACCTATATTTGCCCCGATACAATGTTGTACGTAAGTTGCAAGGGTGAGATAGCGTTAGCTTCCGTTGCCTCACCTTCTTTAATTTATTAGCAACATGTGCCTAATGCAGGCAGGGACCAGGTGTGTTTCTATTTGGTGCGTATACGAATTAAAACGGAATAGGTAATCGTTACAAAAACACAACGTATTAAACGTATATTGCTATATATATTGATTTAAACAAAATACAAAATGTAAAAGAAGTTCGCAGATCAACGATTGAAAGAATAAAGTAGAACGATTTATTGTACTTATTTTAGAAAATGTATTAAAAAATAACGTAGCGGGATTTAAACCCGCTCCTCTTGGAATCCAAAACCATACGTTTTCTTATAACAAACATATAGAGAACTTATGGCTGACTTCCTTACGTAAGTGTGTTAATAACACTAAAAATTGTAAAAATAGATTTATTTTATTTAAACATTAATATTGAAATTGAAACGTCTCTAACATTTTTTGCCCCAATCACTTTTATATAACGCTACTCTGCACAATAATTAGATGACAAATCCAGATGAACATTCCCTACAAAATTAAACAAAAAAATTCCATTACTCTCAAACGCATTGTACCAAGTTAAGTGTAATCCATGTATTGACTTACGATCCCTTGTAAATAAGATGTACTAAACTTATATTTGTATTTTTTTTTTTCAGAAAATTTATACGTTTACTAAAAAAACAAAAATATGTAATTAGTTAAACGTATCGGGATTACAATCCGTTTTTATGTTTATTCCTAAGTGCTCATTTCCCACGGGATATACATGCAGACCCGTAGTGTCCCACAAGCGTGTGACTGTAAACTGTGTGTGTGTGATTGTGGGTTCGATCCCCGCTCCAGGAAATGAAGTATTTAATATTTGCTAATGACGCAAAGCATCAATTTCGGCCTAATATGGGGAACGGAACAGACTGTCTTAAAACAATTACTATGTTCACTCTGGCTACCCTGCTATGTGCGGGATACAGCGTGAAGCTGATAAATAATAAAAAAAAAAACATACAAAAAATTACTCCGTTCTGTTTTCGCACGGCTAAAAACCTTTCGTCGTACATCACGAAATTCCTTAAGTTAAGGTATAATATCATACAAAAATATATACTCCCCAATAATGAATTTGAATCCACAACTACGATCTTAAACTATACATACAGACAATTCTTACGCAAAGGTGTCTGTCTGCATCTGACTTGAACGCTTTAGCGAAATATCTCATTATAATAAAACTCGCTGAATTAATTCAATGCAATATCTACTTCATTTGAAATGTAGAATAGTAGTCTGTAAGAACTTGTATCAAGGATGTCGACACGGCTTTCCGGATTGCTTATTTAAACTGGCTGTAGTTTGCAACGTCTTAAAAACTTTGATCTATTAGCGAATAAATTAATATCATTAAATTATAATGTTCATAATCTATGTAACTAACGTAGTTAATATTTTTTACTTTATATACAATGACTTGTTAGTTTTTTTTTTTATTTTTTAAAGTGTTATTCCACACTTAGGACAGAAAATACTAAACATAAATTTAAAAAGCGCTTTTTCTTTAGTTCCCATGTTTTAGATGTTACAAAATTTGTGATTACTAATATATGCATTTTACCTAAATAAAGTTTCTGCCAAATTTGAGGCATCGCGTGTTTTGTGGCGGAACTCAACGCCGTGTTCAAATCGATTCTTTCATTCAGGATATACCAACCAGGATGTACCAACGGTACTTTACACATCAGAATAACATATAGATGATAATTTATGTAGTTTTTTCTATAATATAGCTTTATAGCTAATATAGCTTTATATTATTATAAACATAACACTAGTCACTAGTGTATTACAAAGATGATACTCACAAGGTGTTCGCCAGATAGCACCTCCAGCAGCGAAATGAGGTTGAGTCCATCGCGTAGATCCTCGAACAAATCGTTCACATGTCGGTTCACCTGTAAAAACAATCCCGTTATATTAATATTATACGCATTTGTTAATGTAATACAATGTAAATTTTTATAAAGTGTTTCTCATTTTGTCAATAAATAAAATAATGTTGCCAGTTAATAAACATTGTGTAGTTTTTTCCCATTTTATCAAAAAATAAAAAATTATTGCCTGTTAATAAAAATATATAAAACTAAAGACGAATTATTTTTTGTAATTTACGAAAATACCAATTAATCAAACGCCTTAACAAATCAACTTATTGATACACATATAATAAAGAAAAATAATATTAAAGTTTGAAACGGATCCATTCAACATTTGTTTATTCCATTAAATCATGAATGATGACTTCCTTTATAAAAAAAAAATTCAAAGAAGAACGGACAAAGCCTTATATAATAGCTACGGAAATATTATTTCTACGTATCGATGATTAAACGTGCATATTATTCCAAAATAAATAAAACCAATTAAATTTTATTACTAAAAATGTACATTCAAGGTTATATCTATAGCATTTAAACGTCAAAAGATTATTTTGTTATATTCTATTACAACACTGCAACTATTTCATACAAAAACATTGAATAAAACAAGACAACAACAACAACAACAACAAAAAAAAAACGACGAAAAAATTAATTCAATAAACAAATCGCAAAACAAAAAGAAATATACAACGAAAAAAGGTACTTGAAATATAGAATAAAAAAAATCATGCTAGTTAAGACTAATCTCCTACCAAAATCAAAAGGAAAAAGCAGAAAAAAAAAAGAGAAAAACAACAAAAAAAAATCAATAATTCCTTTGAAACACAACAAAATAAACGACATACGCCAAAATCAAACTCATCATGCCAGACTTACTTGCTGTGGCGGACAACACGGTTGGTTGTTGACTATCTCGCACACGTGTAACCGTGTGTAAGTCTGTCCGAGCAGCGTGAAATATGCAAAAACCTGGATAAATTATGCCGATGTAATAATATATAATAACCAATATTTTTGACCAATTTTATGCTAATTCTAGAATTTTGATTCAAACAAATTAAATTAAAGTTAAAGAGATCAAAATAATTAAAACAGTTTAATCCAGTTTAATCAGAACAAGTATGAGGATATACTTCTAATTAATGTAATCAACAAAATACATGACATACAACCAAGCTATCTTAAACATGTTATAAAGACGTATAGGCATTGATAACAACACAAATGAACTAAATCTAACTAAAACAATGCTATACGGTGATAAAAACATAATATATTAATATATAAATAACAGTAAACAAATAAAAGGAAACTCATATGTATTTCAATATGGATTGCAATTAATCATACAATGTGAGATCATGTCTAAAACCCAAAGGTTTTCATGATGCATATATATAACTGACTATAAAATGTTACAACTAAACACAGCATTTCTGTCCCAAAAAAGAAACTACAAACCATATATTTCAAAATATTAAATAGTAAATAAATAAATAATTTAAACATATAACTCATCTACTTATTATGTATAAGTACACACCTTCAGATATTTCCAATGCTGATCCACGTCCAAATGAAATGTGTTAGCAATTAAAGAAATCGTAAAACTTATATTAGTATCTTAAAGTAACTGTACACTAATTATTATTGTAATTAATAAAAAATATGCTTATGGTTCTATAGAGTATATCAAATGTTACTTTTAATAAGGAAAATAGTAAAATTAAAAACATATGGAGTTGACTTACATGATTTTATATAAAAAAATATAATCGTAGCTACTCTACTCTGCTCAGCTTTACGCTGTTTCTCGCAGGCATGGCGGGGTAGGCAGAGGGAACTTTGATATCTAGTGTTAAGACACTCCGTTCCACTTCCGTTCCCCACTTTCCGCCGAATTTGAGGCATTGCGTGTTGATTGGCGGAACTCAACGTCGCGTTTTTGCATAGCAATAAAAACATTAAATATTTAAATGGAAAATATTAAACATTTCATTTCCTCGAGTGGGGAGTGGGAGTGAAGCCACAACCTGTCGGTTACAGTCACACGCTTGTGCCGCTGTGCCACGAGAGGCCTCATAGCTAATTTTAAAAATATTGCTTCAAAGAGAGTTCATACACTTTTGTTTAGTACTTGATATCTGCAGCGACTTAAGCGACAGATAACTATCGCTTAGAAAAGTACGTGGGCAGGTGCTTAGGACTTTGTCAAATACTATTATAAACAATACAAATAATGCCACTTTATAGTAATATACCTTCTTCTGGTCATACTTATGAAGATACATTTATTCTTCAGTTTTAGCTTACATATTTAAGAATATCTTTAATATTCAAAATCGATAGTTACTGTTGAGGCCCGTCGTGGCGCAGGGGCACAAGCATGTGACTTTCGATTGATTCGATTCGATCCCCACTCGAGGACATGAAACATTCATTATTATTTAATGAATGAATTTATAATATTTAATGAATTAAGTGCAAATTCGGCGGAAAGTGGAGAACGAAACGGAATATCCTAACACTAAGTTCCCATGTTCCGTCTGTCGACCCTGCCATATACATATACAGCGTGAAGGTAAATAATACTTCCATTAATATTATACCCTTAGGAATCAAATCATTGCTCCGTACCGTTTATCTAACGGTCAACGAACAGGATTACAGTAAAGGAATGCTCGTGACTCATTGCATATGATTAATAACATCTATTAGTGAATGATATACAAAAAACGCTCATACAAATTTGAGTTTAACTGCCAATAGCATAAGGCTAATAAGGGGGTGAATAGATATAAGTATTTAGATGTTGATCACCGTACAAATCTCATCAGACACGCTATACATTAAGTCCATGATTAATTTCAAGCTTTGAATTATATCACGATGCCTTAAGAGTTATAATTATTGTTTATCAAAAATTTAAGTAAGTTGTTTGATGTTTTGTTTATTGGAGTATTCTTTATAGTAGCTGTTACTTTTTTAATTATTATTATCTCAAAATAAAATAGAATGATAGAAGTCCTTAGACACAGCAGCGAAAGATTGTGTAAATAGAAACATGAACATAAAAATTATATATTTCATTTTTACTTTTAATAAAAATTATAAAATTAAAAAAAATAAATTTGACAGCATATTTTTTTTAGTCGCATACCACAAAATGGTTACAGCGTCCTTGTTGCTCCAACTAGTTTTAAGATTTATATTAAAAGTCTATCGGTGTTTACTACGACTGTCACGTTGACTTTTTGGTTGTCGTAATCAAATGTTTTTTTTTTTGCAGCATAGAGCAGAACACGTTGATTGATAGGATTTAATTCGGCCTTTGTTTATGTAACTAGGCCGAATAAAGGCCGATTGAAATCAGAAATTTCGAATTATCAGAATGTAGAGAAAGAAAATAATTCATTTCCCGAGTGGAAATGGAACTCACAACTGTCACGGTTTATCGTGTAGGTATTTTATGATTTATGATATAACATAATTTATGAAAATCATGAAGAAAATTCTATTAAATTTAATAAATATATATAATATATAAGCCACTTAAGTTATATATATATATATATATATATATATATATATATATATATATATATATATATATATATATATATATATATATATATATATATATATATATATATATTTCTAAGAATATGGACAGATATACAAATTTGAATAACGTGTGGCGCCAATATTACATTTCTGCCATATATGGGTTTAGCTTACGCATTAATTTACATAGTAAATTGTCATACACTGGTTAGTTAGAAAATTAAATGTATGTATATGTTATTATATATACATACAAAAGCTATAAAATCAAATTTTTGTATTGGAATTCGGAAGCATTTTTTGTAATTTTTAATGTTATAAATGTTATAATACGCTATATAAAAAATATTTCCTACTTAGATTTATTTAATTTTTTAATATTAAAATTTTAATTAACATTGAAGTGTAAAACTCAAGCTGAAATGATACTTAAAATAATAAGTTTAATTAAAATTCTGCGTTACTATATTTAACCATCGGTATCTCGGAATGTTCATTTATAACACAAATCTTATAAAAAAATATAAAATCGTTTAGAAAAGAACATATATCCTTTAGGCTTTTAATGTCAGCCGTGGTGTTGGACAAAAGCGACAATAAAATATTTAATATTTCTATTTTTTCCGTTTTGGTTGCAAGAAAAAGCGCGGCGTTGAGTTTCGACACTCAACACGCAACCCCTCAAATTCAGCGAAAAGTGGGAAAGCAAGTGTCTTAATAGAAATGGAATTTCTTAATACCAAGTTCCCAAGTTCCCTCTGTCTACTCAGTTATGTGCAAGATACAGTGTGGATAAAAAAAAACTTTTAACCAAGAAATGATTAAGTAAAGACGATTCATTTCCTAAAATACCACATTTTTCATACTTAAAGAGTATTGGCTAACAGACGTAGGTGGGATCATGTCATGGTGATCAGTTACCAGATATGGACCCGCACAGTACTTGGTCCATCGTAAATTAAAATGACACCCACAGCAAAAAAAATATTACGTCATATGAGATGTTATTTGATGAAATCATAATTATTTTCTAGTGTTTGCCCATAAAGGTTGGATTTCTATTTGGTAAATATTTAACGTATACAATACTGTTTGTACTGTAGTTAACGTTACTTACATCAAAATCTATTTTAGAATTGTTATATTTGCCTACAGATGAAACTAAGACAAAATACATTACTTTAGAAAAAATGTTTTTTTTTTCTGCACGACATCCTTATGACGTTCGTTTCCCAGTCAGAAGGGATGTTTTAATTTCGGTCTAATAAACGGAGCTCCGCTTTGACTTAGTAGCGATAGTAAAAACATTCTTTTTTATATACTTATTATATTAGGCTTTTTACGTGTGGTTTTTTTATGTCTATATTTTACTTTTAAAAAACGCTTTCAAATTTTTACCTAATGGTCAATGATAATCAATAAAAAATTTTGACTTTACTTTGCAACATCACAATAAAAAAATGCTTACGAATAACAGAAAATAAAGCACCCAAAAATATTTCAATGTCTCAGTTCTCAGAAGGCAGCGATTTAAGATTTATTTGATCCAACAATTTGCATGTCCTAAATTGTCTTTTTTGTTTTAACTTAACGCTTTATAGCAGTGTAGTCAAAAGAATCTTATTTAAAGTCAGACACTTTGTTCCCGAATTTCCGTCCAATTATCGAGACATTGCATGCTGAATGGTGAACTCAAAGCCTTGCTATGTCTTTATACTACTAAAGATAATTAAAATAATTATTTCCCTACAACAGGTATCGAACCCACACCTCAGCTTTTTACAGTCAAATGTTTAAGCGTCAAAACGACGACGACCTCAAAATAAAATGACTTTCACATGATAATTACAAATTTTAAAGGAAAAGAAAATTAGCTGGATTAATCGCTTACATTTACATTTTTGGAAACTTGATATTTCGAATATTTTGCACTACTCCGTGGTCACGGAGTGACCCGGAGTCTAAATTTGACACCAGAGGACAAGATACAGTAAGCTCATTCTGCAAGAATCCAGGTTAGTAAGCGAGGCAATTAAGAAATCGTTGGAGATAACTTAGTATAATAATTTTATCAACTAAAAGACGTCTACCCGTAACCCGACATGGGTTACCAAAAATGTATAAAAATCGGTATACACGATTAATCCGGTTAAATTTATTTCATTTAAAACGACTTTCGCATGGTTACATAAGCCATACATACAGCCGTATCGTTTCTCTTTCACAATGACTTTACTTATCGTTTATCTGAGAGCTAAGCAAAACATCCTGAGATGTCTACAGCGTGCGTCATGCGCGTGGCTCCGTCTGAGCCTCCGTCATCCTTTGTGCTTGTGCAATCGTGTTATAGGAATTGGATTTCTCAGGCGTTTGGTCTTTAGGGCTTAGTCATTAACTATTTATTTTTATTTAAGATTTCTTTTGAAAGAACGAAAAAAAAAAAGGAATTTTGTAAAAGTGTATTATTTCTGCTTACCGCTGTATTTCGGACAGTGTATGCAGAGGGAACTAACCTAGAACCTATTGTTAAGACACTCCATTCTATTCTCCACTTACTGCCGACTTTGAAGTAATACGTGTTAAGTGGCGGAGCTGAACGCCGCACTTTTGCCTCGTCATCAGAAATTAAATATTTCATTTGTATTAAATATTTCATTTCTTCGAGTGAGGATCGAATTCAAAGTTCTAGTAGACTGGACAGTTAAAAGAAATAAAAAAAACATTTACAAAACCGTTTATTTTAAGGTGACTTAGTTTCTAGTTTTGCCTATACAAAAGTATCCTTACTATTAAATATTCTTTATTCCGATAAATCTTCAACGAAAAGGAAGTGGTGAGCTTGTGGTGAGACACGTCATATTTATGAATGAAACTTGAATGATAATCAGAACAAAAGAATCCAAGTATTTTAGACAATAAATTGACTAAGGCAACTGCCAGCACGCAGATTTGTTTAGACTCTACATAAAGAATCATCTCAGACGTAAAATGGAAATCTCTATCTTTCCTTATTCCCGTACAAAGTTATAGATTTTTTGACTTAGTTATCTTTCCAAATCCAATATAATCAATATCGAAACGGTTTCATATATATTGTTATATAGATACTGAATCGATAAAGCACCATATCTACATAATAACATATTTTTAACAGTGAAAAAAGAGAAGATTAAAAAAAATATTAACATAAAATTCTAAACGAAACGCGCCCGTGTGACTTGTACAATGAACAACTACACCACAACTATCGTTAATCGTTAACAAAGTTTGTAAATATTTTGAATTTGAATTTGAATATACTTTTTTATTAACCTCCAAGAAAGACAAAGAGCGTAATTAAGTTACGCAGTTATCTGACAAGCAGTGTTTTAAAATTTAAGCAGAAAATAGGAAACGAAGCGT
Organism: Eueides isabella; assembly: GCA_019049475.1. NCBI lineage: Eukaryota > Metazoa > Arthropoda > Insecta > Lepidoptera > Nymphalidae > Eueides > Eueides isabella. The sequence continues at coordinate 3,020,272 of CM032407.1, forward strand.
TATTACACGAGGTTCCCTCTGCCTAAAATATATTTTACTTTTATAGACACTACTTGAGGCATTTTATCTTTCACGAATCCGCTGAGTTTCTTGCGCTGGTTCTTCTCAGGTCTGAGGCAGTAACTTTATTGAAACGGTGGTAAATTATTTGAAGTACAAAAACTAAGCTTGTTACTCGTTATTTGGAATAAAAATATTCGCATTTGAACAGTTTCATACAATATGAGATGGAAAGTAATTTACTGTAATAAAAATCCCGGTTATTTGGAATAAAAATTAATTGTCGAAGTTCAGCAAAGTAAAACAAACTGAGTTCTAATTGATAATAAAGGATTGAACGCTCCATAACCTATCAAATTGCTTCAAAATGTACATACTATTAATTCAAAGTATAATCTGGTGGTGCTGGTATCTACTCACATAAGTGAAAAAAAAAAAATTCAAAATCTAAACAATAATTTCAAATCTCATTATTATTCAGCTATAGTCAAGGCATGTAACGTTTCATCTGTCACAGTCATACGGCTATAGGGAACTAAGGAAGAATATTGTAGTTTCATGAGTACTTAGTAACATAATTATTCATACTAGGAATCAAACGTGCGACCTTCAGGCTTCATATTCAGTATCTGTCACCACAACAATGGTGTAACCTAGCATTAAAACAATAGTCTGTAAGGTGACAGAGATTAACGCCGCGCTATGGCTCGTTATATAAAGGAATAAAAATTAAAAATAATTCCTTCTTCCGAGTGGATTTTTTTGATAGGATAAAAATTACAATCTGCTGATCGTTTTAAACAAAATAATATTAAAAATCTAAGAGTTTATGAAGGTGACTATTTGCTTCACTTTCAACATCAATAACTATTGTACGTATTTAGATGAAACTTTACAGTACAACTGATGAATAAATTTCGTACAATTTGACTATAATATAATAGAGCAGGCGAAGCCGCGCATGAATCGCTAGTAATACGAATTGTGACTTAAAAGCCCCTTTTATGGATGACACGGCGCCAGACCAATATGGAACATTTAAATATTTATACTCATACAAAATTTATGGGTCATGTTCAAAAGCTTTCCCTTGTTCAGTAAACATAAATTGTTCTCGAAATTTCACTGAATCACTGATACCGGGTGTGTGAAGAATTAACATGATGCACAAAATGTTTGTGTATTCTGAAAGCATTGGTAACAAAGGCATTGCAAAATATTATTTATAAACAAACAAATTTTACTTTCTGTTAGTTATAGCATTTTTCATGATTACATGCCCAACGTTTATTGTCAAGTACATAGGTATATGTTCCTAGTCATAAGGGATCGATCGTGGTAGGTAAAAATTAATCATAAATCGTTATCTTGACTTATCAATTTAAAATTCTCCATAACATATCTGCCCAATTTAAGATACTGCCGATGTGCGTTATGCTTGCGAGCATATTTAGCAATTTTATTTCCCCAAAATGGTGATCTAAATTCACAACCAACCCATTTGCAGACAAACATTCCCACTATGCCACAACGAAACTTACATATATTTAATTATATCGGGAGAATGAACGATATATAAGCATTTAGTTCGACAAGCTCCAAGTGCGCCACGATAAGAGTTGGCAATATATTTACATGTCGTCTCCCACCAATATGTAAATTAAACTACGCAAAAGATTAAAATGCAGGCTTTGTTAAAAGGCAAATGTATTTAAAATAAAAAAAAAAGAACGGAGAGTAAGAACATGGAGTTTAAGACTCCGTTCTCTGCTTTCTGGAGATATCTTGAAAAGATATAAAATCTAGTCTGGAAATATCTTGAAAAGATATAAAATCATGTACAATCTCATTTCACGATAAGAAACGTGATAATAAATTAAGTTGAGGAAAGTTTAGGGTAGGACTCGCACATTTTATTGCCAATATAATTACAGTCGGACGGTGCATGGACTTCAACAACTATAGCTTTCTAGTAGAACTGCCTACTAAATACTTGACGATTTCTCCTTTCAACAACAATCAACATATTAAATGAATTTTAAATTTGTACTGGGAAATCTGGCATTTTATTATGAATTATTTTATTGTTTCACATCAATATTATTCGAAGTTCAGAGGGAAAACTTAATTTACCTTTCATCAAAGGCGTCATATATTTTTAGCATAAAGTTAATTATAAATCTTTACATCAATCATTTCATTTCATTGTTTCTTTTACAATTATTTTGTACTATCGTGGTACATATATTCTTAGTTAAGGCAAGTGACAATCAAAGGGTTTTCGATATGAAAATAGGTAAAAATCTATATAAAATAGAAAAACCGACAGATATGTCATATAATTTCTCAAAAAATAACGATAAATCTTATAAAACCATAAGCAAAAAAATTGTCAAATTTTAAAATGATAAATAATGAATTCCCTAAAATTACCTTTTTAAGATGTTTGTTGACCCATTTCGTGAACGTCTTCTTCTGTATCGCGTCCCGCTCATCTGGAATAGAAAACAACATTATTATTTAAAACTCATTTACAATGTCTAATTGATACCAACCTTATATTTTGTTTAAATTTTTTAAACATAAATACAGTGTAAACTTTTTAATTACTTTATTCTTTATAACAATAAAATGTAATGTTAACACTAGGTTTCCAAGTTCCCTATGCCTACCCTGCCATGTGCGGGATACAGCGTGAAGCTGAGTGAGTGAGTGAATAAACTCCCTATAAAGTAGAAGTGAGCACAACTTGGTTGGTTTTCGCTAAAACCCACATATTGATTGTTCACTCCATATAACGATAACTCTCTATAACGACAAAAAATTCTCAGTCCCTTGAGTTTCCTTATGAAGAGTGTACCATAACGAAAGACAGTTCATAAATGTTTGATACTTCCTTAGATTAAGCTAATTTCCTAAACATTTATGATCAACCAGTTATCGTACTTGGCAGGGTACACAGAAGGGAGTAAGGAAAAACCAATAACTTTCTCTGTATGAATTTTGCACGAAACCTAGTAAATCACTCGATTTTATATGTGCCCATATAAAATAGCAGAATATTTTAGCGCCAGTAAGTTAAATTTTACATAGGTACATATATGTCAAACTTCAATTTTTAAGTCCAGTTGCTTTGTCTGTACATTGTTTGTTACACAATGAGAAATCAAACAACTTTATATGTATATTACAGACAATATTTTCATATACTAAACGCAAGGCCTATCGTGGCACAAGAGCACAAGCGTGTGACTGTGTACATGACAGGTTGTGGGTTCGACACGCTTAAAAAAAAAAAATATTTAACATTTTTAAATCTTAAATTCGGAAAGTCGCCAACGGTACGAAGTGTCTTAACAGGTTCCCAAGTTCCATCTGCCTACCATACCATGTGCGGGATATAGCGTGAAGATACAAAATAAAAAAAAAAACAACTAAACGTGCCCCATGCATATCAGTACAAAGATAGGCATCATTCATACTAAATATTTATATGACACCATAGCGCCAGTGTAGATCAATGTACATACACAACCCATTGTTAATATATTGAAAATAATATTAATCAACACATTATGAGCCAAGACACGTCCCCTAAAAGCATAATTACATAGCGATGTACGCAACATGATGATTAGGTTGTCATCATTTAAATGTAAGAGAGATTATTAGAAGAAGTGATAGGTTCTTTGACGTAGTTTAAAGTTATTTGTTTATGGTAAGAAGATTTTTTTATTATTGAATAATATTTATTTTATGCTTGAGGTCGCAGATTCATATTGCTTGAGGCCTGTCGTGGCGACTGCACGTGCGATAGGTTGTGGGTTCGATCCCTACTCGAGGAAATGTAATAATTGATATTTTAATTTCTCGCTCTGGTAACGGGGCAAATTACGGTAGGTACTTAAGTTCACTCAGCCTATCCTACCGTGGGATACAGCGTTAAGCTGAAAAACATGGTTGCAGATTCAAAGTCAGCTTGATGAACTCAATGCCACGTATAAAACATTAATTCGAGCCAACAAAAGAACTTAGACTAACATAGGTTCACTTCCTTTCCATGTCTCGAAGAGGCCAAAGATAAATAAACATAACAAAATATTATGCAAAAATATGCAAAAGAGTAGTCTAATATATAAACGTCAACGTATTATCAGTATATAACCGTACAAAAGCAATTACCATATAACATCACAGTTAGTTGTTGCGAGGTAGCATGTTGAGGTATTGCTTGCTTCAATGTCTTTTTACAGGCCAAAAATAAAAAAAACCTTAATGCTTTATTATTTTTTCATTTAAATTAAATGATTGATCATAGACAAGAGCGTATAAAAAGACATTTTACAGGGTCTTAGACTTAATTTTAAACAGATTTGTTGGTGAAAAGGTGGTTCATTTATACCTGCAGGGTTAATTTTTATTAGAAAAAATTCAGGAATGGGCACTAGACTTTTTTGAGATGGGCATGGATCATCCGGTCCTGCCTATACGCCTGTGATAATACATTTATAGCATAGCATAAATTCTTTTTCATATAGTGGTGTATTACAAAAGTATACGAACAATAGTTGGACAAATGCCAATAAACGCATGATCTTTAGTTATGTTACGTATATATTAAATAATATTATTAAGTTAGGTACAACATTTGAAAAACATTGTTCACTTATAAAAAAAACCAAATGATATCTGCCAATTATTAATTAATATTTTTTCAGATTCACGCTGTATCCCGCACATGTCAGGGGCCTACCCTGCCATGTGCGGGATACAGCGTGAATCTGAAACAATATTAAGAGGGAACTTGAGAACTTAGTATTAAGACACTCTATTCCGTTCCTCAAAAAAAAAACATTTAACTTAATTCAACTAAACTTTAAGCTTTAACTAAAAGTCTTCTAAGGTGAACGAACTAACAAACAGCTGTGCTATTCTATTTATAGAAATCATGTAAAGGTCGCTGCCAAATTATTTCTGTATCGGAAGCTCTTTAGTATTTGTCTAGGAAGTAGATGCTTGAGGTATCGGAGAAAGATAACGATAAGATATTTTAGATATTGCCAATCAAAGTATTATTTGATTACTAAAGGTAAAATCACAACTCTAATTAAATATAAAATAACAATAGTATTATTTAAGTTTTATTTGGAACTTTTAAAAATTACGCATCTATATAGGGCCGATAATTGTGACTTTTAAACTAACCTAAGACAAAGTTAATCTATACATACATATATACAAATAAAATATTCAAGTACCCACTTAAAAATGATGTGATCACAAAATGTCCATGTGTCTCCAAGTGCATATATTTATTTTACCAACACCAATACATAAAACCATTTTAAAAGTTATATCTGTCTTTCTGTTCGTCCACGAAAATCGGAATAACTGAACTGATTTTTATGTGACTAACAATAAAAGATATAAGTTAAGATTTTAAATAATCATACTAAATTAATTAGTAAATTTTCACTAAACATAATAAAATAATATAAAATGAATAATAGTATTATTCGAGCTAGTGTAGATACTATCAAAAACAAAATAGGAAAAATGAGGAAATTTTGCATATTTTCCCAATATTGTATAGAGAATTGAAAAAAATAACAAAAATAAAAAAAAACTTAACCTAAAATAGTTTTTAATGTGTTAATCCACAATTAGGTGACAAAAATACTTATTTAGTACTTGTCGACACTGGAAAATATCAGAACTTCGTTAAAATAAAGATATATTCACATATAAAATATTACCACATAAGCATTAGCTTTTAGCATCAAGTCGGTGTAAAATACTTTGGTTCAGCGTAAATTTTGATTCCCTTAGAAGTTAAACTTCATAATTTAAAAATTAAATTACAATATATTCCTTTAAATTTAAAGTTTAAAAATTAAAAAGTTATTTTTATATTCTGTTATACACGTATGCTACGATTAATCAATCAATCATAATATTTTTTGAAAATATTATAATATTGAAATAAAAACCATGAATCACACAAAACAAGCTTCTAATAATTCAGACACGTACTATGTAAGTACATACAACAACATGCGTGTCGGTCAGTCACGAACAGGAACAGAAACCAAAGACAACGAGATAGAGACATCATGCAAATAATAATATTTAGTTAGGCGGAAGAAGATTTTAAATGTAAACATTTTATAATGAAAAAAAGGTAACGTAGGAAGGTAAAATACTAATTTTATTTTTTTTTTTCCCAAGAGGCGTCTGTACAAATCCCGCTACGTTTAAATTTCTATACGTTATTAAAATTAGTAAAACAGGTTATATACATATATGTTATAATATATACTAAAGAGGCCTGTCGTGGCGCAGCGGCATAAGAGTGTGACTGTAACCGACAGGTTCTGGGTTCCATCCTCAGTCGAAGAAATGAAATATTTAATATTTTCAATTTAAATATTTAATGTTTCATTTCTTTGCTCTGGTAATAAGGCAAAAACGCGGAGTTGAGTTCTGCCACTCAACACACACAATGCCTCAAATTCGGCGGAAAATGGGGAACGGAAGTGGAACGGAGTGTCTTAATATTAGGTTCCCGGGTTCCCTCTGTCTACCCTGCCTCGTGCGGGATACAGCGTGAAGCTGATATTTTTAAGAAATTTCTCTTCTTATTTACGCTCTTAATATGCACGCCGGATAGTGAATAAAGAAAAGGGGATAAAAAAAAAGAACTACTTTCTTCGAATTGGAATCGAACCAGCAGACATCCCATTATTGAGACATAAGTCTTTTTTACATGCATTTACAACCGCTCAATGCCTACCGCATTGACGACATACTTGAGCCCTATTTTGTGGGTTCGATCTCCACTCAAGAAAATCAAATATTTAATTCAATTTAAATATTCAATATTCCCATTTCTCCGCTCTGTTAACAAGGCAAAGCGCGGCGTTGAGTTCCGCCACCCAACACACAATGCCTCAAATTCGGCGGAAAGTGGAAAACGGAACGGCAAGTTATCTCTGCCTACCCTGCCATGTGGGTGATACAGCGTGAAGCTAAGTAAATAAGTGACGACCAATGGCGCCACAACTACAGTCTTTAGTAAATAAATATAACTTTTCATATAAAGACTTGAAAGAAAAAAAAAAACATACTAAGACATTTCTTGAAAAAAATTGTATCTTCTAGCAAAAACAAAAAAAAGTTCAAGAACACGCTGATCTTCAATAACTTTTACAAAATTTTTTAACAATCATAAAGATCATATTAACAACGTAAATATAAATACTATTACCTTTAAAGAAAAAAGAACACTTTAACAGAAAGTTAAAAACCACATTTTACAATATATTAACACCGGATTACTCACACATAATGGCACCTTCAATGAAAGTAAAATGTTTTATGATTGCCGTTGCCGTAAGTAAACACCGCCGTAAACAAGCACTAAACGTCTGAACGTTTCAAAATGAAAGCGCATCTTTAATCTTTGCTCTTTTAAAAGATTTTTCACTTTAAAGCAATATAACTGAGAGATAGCATAAGTACAAGAGCCAATTTTAAATTGCATAAGATACTAAGAAAGTTTAAAACAAGTCTTTTTATGTTTAGTAAAGTACTTTGGTCACGTTTTGTGTCTGGATTTTATATATTTATTTACTGATAGATAGGTCCTTCTAACATAATTTTTAAAAATTACAAGAAGTTCTAAGAAAATACTCTACTCAATTCTACTCGGCTTCACGCTGTATCCCGTATATAGCAAGGTAGACAGAGGGAACTTGGGAACCCAGTGTTAAGACACTCCGTTCTATTCTCCACTTTCTGCCGCATTTTAGACATTGCGTATTAAAGTGGCGGAGATTAAGAAAACAATAGTTAATATAAAATAAAATGCTTCATAATTTGTAGTACATATCTTTAAATCTTTCAATACTAAGCCAAATACTTGCATATTTATACGCTAAACTAAGAGACTGCTTCATAGCTTAATAAACCCGTGAAAGCAAGCAATAGTTCTCGGGAATAAGTCCGTTACGAATCGATAGTATAATGAGATATTCACAAGACGTTTTACTTCCAAAATCTAAAACGTATATTATGTCAAAATTAGCAAAAAAAAAGTAGTTATAAAACTTAATCTACTACTTATGTCAAATGGCAAAGTCCATTGAACTTCTAGACCTAACCTAACAAGATAAATGAAACAGCCCTTTCTTTGTGCGTGCCATATATTTCGCACTAACTGCCCTAAGTGGAGGAGTCAATTGCGTTGATTGAATCGATCACGCCTCAACGGTTCACACGATATTTAGATGCATCTGCTTTGTACACTACACTATGCAACACACTACCTACATTTAGATAGGCCACATCTATCTAAATTATAGAACGAATTAAATAAAATACATAAAAATGAATTATATAAAATCCTTACCATTTCCAGTTCATTACTAAATTTATATGAATTTAGAGGCTTAAAGGAACTCAAAACATACTTTTGTTGACTTGTAGACAGTCTAAGGTTCCCTCAGCCATCTTGCAATTCTATCATTCAGACCAGCTCGATGCCACCATAATATTAAATTTTTATCTTATCTACGTATAATTGCCAAGTTTCATGATGATACTACAATAACAATATGAATCAACATTCAGGAGAATGCGTGTAATTCAGATTTTTTTTCTAGTTTCACGCCTTATCCGCTTGTCAGAGTAGGAGGGAGGGTACTTGAAAACTTAGTGTCAAAACACTCCGATCTGATCCCCAGTCAGATTGTTAGATTTTACTATATAATTATAACTCGACCTAATAAAAGCAAGCGCGTTTAACAAATATGAATTTATGCAATCCTTCTCTTGTATAGAGAATCATAACATTATTTTCAGTACAAACGTTTTGCTTTACAAAAGTATATAGATATTTTTAAAAGACAAATTACAAAGTAGCAATCTTATCTTTAGCTGTTCTATGCTGGATTCGGACTACACCAATTTATAACGTTAAAAAAATAAGCAAAAAATTGTAAAGAAAATTTGTAAAACGTAATTACATTTTTTTAATTACATGTAAATCTTTAGACAATATATAAATAAATCTAACTAACAGTTCGATAAAACAAAAACTATAAAAAAAATACATTTTTTTATAAAGAGCAGAATCGAACCCATAACCACTCGACAAACACATACTATAATGTATAATGTACAGTTACGACAACATAATTAAACCGCAGCGTACAAGTGGATGTAGACACAAGAAAATACCTCTAATTAGCGATGAAATGCCTTAATTTTTTTTTTTTTTTTTTTTTTTTATATTATTGTAGGCAATTAGGCAAGCGGCCCGCCTGATGGTAAGTGGTCACCGCCGCCTATGAATACCTGCAACACCGGGAGCATTGCTGGTACATTGCCTGCCTTTTAGGGACAGGAATTTATTAACCCTACGCTTGAAGAGCTCCAGGTTATAGTTTAAAGGAAAAACCTCAGGGGGAAGATCATTCCACATCTTGCAGGTACGTGGCAAGAATGAACGCGCAAAACGGGTTGTTGTAGATTTCCACGTATCTACAACATGTGGATGAAATTTCTTGCGGTGGCGGGCAGTCCGGTGATAAAATCGAGATGCTGGGATGAGGTTAAATAGCTCTTCAGAGCACTCCCCGTGATAATATCTGTAAAACAGACAAAGGGAACCAACATCACGACGAAGGCTAAGGTGTTCCAACCTATCGGTGAGCATGGGGTCGTCGACTAGTCTGACGGCTCTTCGCTGTAAGGAGTCGACCTTAATTAAGCTCATCATTAACGTAATCACGTAGAACAGCTGCTATGAAATCTACATTGTGTTCATAACACTTTAAAATAGAATAAGTAACTTCACGCTGCGTCCTGCACATGGCAAGGTAGGCAGAGGGAACTTGGGAACCGAGTGTTAAGACACTCCTTGAGGTCTCTCGTGGCGCAGAGGCACAAGGGTGTGACTGTAACCGACAGGTTGTGGGTTCGATTCCCACTCGAGGAAATGAAATATTTAATATTTTCAATTTAAATATTCAATGCTATCTTCGTTCTGGTATAAGACAAAACGTGATGATGAGTTCCGCCACTCAACACTTACTAGATGTAGAATAACTCTTAGCTAGTTATATATATCAATAACTATATGGTTTTTTCTTCAATCCGTTGCGCACATGTTGAGTGGAAGAAATCAATTCCAGGGCTACCTTTACTAGGTAGGATATGTGAGAGACAATTTACAATGACAAATTGTACCGATGTACTACGACGGCTAATAACATTGTATAATGATAACAATAAAAAAAAATGTACCTACGTATAATAATATGCAGGATCAAAGCGCATTACAAAAAAGTGCAGCGTTTAATTCGGTATCTCACCAAGCTTAGAACTTTATAATGCATAGCGAGATAAGCAAAGAGCATCGAAAGTCAAGTCACTCCGTTCTCCACTTTCCTACTAATTCTATAGACATAACGTGTTAAGTGGCAGAACTTAACACCGCACGTTGTCATGTTTATCCCTCAAAAGGAGTTACTTCTAAATAAACGAAAATCTGAGAACAAAATGTCGCCAGTGTCTCACCCTGCATCATTATTTCATAATAGCTGTATATATATGATCGTATCATTAGGTGCTGATGACTTACGATTGTTTCCAACAGTAATTTGATATACGAGCTAGCCACGGATCTCAGTCCACCCACACATTGCAATGAAGCAATGAATGCACCATACGTCACTTTAGATGACTTTAAAAACGAACATATCAGATAATAGCTTTACTGTTAGTACTTTTTTTGTCAGCTTTACGCTGTATCAAGCAGGGATTTTTTAGGACCTTAGTCCATTGTGTCCCCATTTTCGCTAAATTAGAGGCATTGCGTCTTAAACAGCGGCACTCAACGCCGCGCTTAGCCTTTGCACAGCCTTTAAAAAAAATAGAATATTTTGTTACTAGCTCTTCAACTTCTAACGAGTTACCTTCTTTGGATTTCGGGAAATTTATTTTGACCTGTCTATGGAGACGATAAATACTTTTTTCTCAATTCTCTTTTTGATTGACATTTCCGTATAAAAGTGTACGCAGATGTAACCAAATGTTAAGTCACTCCGTTCTCTACTTTCAATCCAAGACAATGTGTGTTTAGTAGTAAAACTCAACACGAAGATAATAAGATATGAAAACAATTAATTTCTGTAAGTAAGAATTAAACACACTGGGCATTGTAGACATCCCCAATCTAGAAAATTAAATATTTAATGTGTCCATTTCTTCGCTCTGGTAACAAGGCAAAGCGTGCAATGAATGAAAGTGGAGAAAGAAACGGAGTGTCTTAACACTAGCTTCCCAAGTTCCCTGCTATGTGCAGGATACGCCCTGAAGCAGAGACAAATAATAATTCAATTCTATACAAGACCGTTAAAAACAAACAAAAAGACAAATAAAAATCAGTATTAAGTAATATAAAATAATCATCGTTTTATAAGAGTTAGGTATCTTCATGCACTTCCTTCTGCCCACTCATAAAGATGAATGATCTACGTAGATGTATTCACATTTAGTTGCACATCTTTTAGCTACTGATGGCGCGTTATTATTGTCACGTTTAATGGATTTTTTTAATTAGACAAAGAGCGTTAAAGTCTTTAAGTAAATAACTCACTAACTCACTCAGCTTCACGCTGTATCCCGCACATATCAGACTAGGCAGAGGAAATTTGCAAAACTAATATAAAGACCCTCCGTTCTACTTCTGTTTCCCACTTTCCGTCATTGCATGTTGAGTGGCGGAACTCAACGCCGCGCTTTGCGTTGTTTTCAGAGCGAAGAAATAAAATATGTTAAATATTACACTTCTTCGAGTGGGGATCAAACTCACAACCTGTCTTACAGTCACACGCTTGTGCCACTGCGCCACGACAGGCTTTAAGGCCTTAACCTATATCTTGCTGCCGATATCTTGATATAAATAAAAAAGCACGTAAGTAGTACCTATCTGAGTATACAAACGTATTCTTGTAATGTTCAAAGTATTTATGAATAGAATAGGTATGTCCATTGTCTTTAATAATGACAATAATGTGTAACAGTAATAATATTTTCTATCATAAAGCTTTATATTAACATCGTAAGGACGTGCTTGGTTACACACGATGGCTGGGAGATCGAATTTCAATCATAGGAATTTAATTGCTTTTTCAAGTGCCCAAAGAGTAAAACAAACTCTAATACTACGGCTCCGTCCGTCTGTTTTCAGATTTTCAGTTTTCAGAAACGTATATCTATTACTACTTTAAAATCCGCATAAATATTAAAAAACTGAATAAAATAAATATACATTTAAAGTGTTATATGAATATATCATGAAAACCACTAACGTATTTTTTTTTGGGATACGGAACCCTGTGAACGCAATTCCGACTCGCACTTAGCTGTTTTTTTTTTTCAATTTCTATTTAAATTCGAGACATCGCTTGTTGAGTGGCGTAACTCAACGTCACCATTTGTCTTAACAGACCAAAGAAAACTCTTCATCGTTTTTAACTTCCATAACTATTTAGAGAACTAAAATATATTTAAAGTAAACAAGGTATTATAATCTCAACTATATATTCCACTAAATTTAAAAGTTCAAATGCCTTGAAATGTCAGAATAAATCTGCATACAAATTGCTATTTTTTAATCTCGATCATTCGCTAAGTATGCAAATTGTATCTAACGTAAGTGGGATAAAACGGAATAAACGGTGAAATTATTATGTACACGAAAATAATTCACACTACTAGATACTGATATCTTTAACATAACTCTAACTCTCAGCTTCACGCTGTATCCCGCACATTGCAGGGTAGGCAGAGGGACCTTGGGAACCTAATGTTAAGACACTCCGTTCCACTTCCGTTTCCCACTTTCCGACGAATTTTGAGACATAGCGTGTTGGAGTGGCGGAACTCAACGCCGCGTTTGCCTTGTACCAGAGCGTAGAAATGAAATCATTAAATATCTAAATTGACAATATTAAATATTTCATTTCCTCGAGTGGGGATCGAACCCACAACCCAACGGTTACAGTCACACGTTTGTGCCGCTGCGCCACGACAGGCCTCAACTATCTTTAACATATATTATATTTTTTCACAGTTTTTCACTTTTTCGCAGAACTCGAATCGTTAATTTCCATTTGTAATATAGAATTGCTTCATTTATTATTAAAAGACCAAAAAATGACTTGTTTCATCCTTTCCAGCTTCACGCTGTATCCGGCGCATCCCAGGGTGGGCAGAGGGAATCTTGGGAATCTAGACACATCGTTCCGTTCCCGCTCTTCATTCTATTTCTTCAGTAAAATGCAAAAATGTGTTAAAATAATTACACAAACAATCACAAAAATTAAGACTAGTTTGAATAAGCTGTCATAATTGAAGTGTTAGTGAAAGTAAAAATATACATGTAACGAACAAATGACGGCTTCGCTGCGTTTGAAGAATTTGGTTAGAAATATTTCCATTTATAAATTGGCTAGTGTTACTACATCTCCACTTTGCCAAAAGTGCCAAAGCCAAGTGCTTTAAATGGCGGAACTCAGCGCCGTTTTTTGATTGTACCAGAGCGGGGAAAAGGAAATAATTTCTCAAAGTGAAATTAAACTTATATACCACTGTGCCATGGCGATCGTTAAACAAAATAGCTATAAAAATATTCAAAATCACGTAACCCTATAACTACGTTGCATGTTTTTTTTTCAGCGTCACACTTCAGGGTAAGATTCCGCTATAGCAGGATATAGCATATCTGCCTACAGACATCGTATGTACAGAGGGAACCTGGTAACCTAGAAACTATGTTCCCATTGAAATACAGTTTCCTTATCTCCGCCGCATTGTGCATGCATTGCGTGTAAACGTCGGAACTTAACGCTGCATGTTTGCGTGTTAACCACATCCATGTAATACGTTAAAATCAAACTGATAAGCGTAATTTAATACAAACAATCTAACTAAGTCAGTCTGGAATTCGTTATCCAATTTAGCAACAATGTAAAGCACCTTTCACCTCACCTAGCCCTAAATACTTAAGGTCGAATAAATGTAGTTTAGACAATTGCAACTGCGGTTTTTGCTGTTTTTTTTGAGTGCAGTAAAAAAATTGATGGCCCAACTCTTTGACTGACATTGTCTGTTCGTCAGAGGTCACTGGTTCTGAGTCAGGCAGAGATATCTGTATTCGCTTTATTCTGATTAAGTATATTTAAATTATTTTCTTTTATCTTTATAGTTGATTTACCGAATTATTATTCACTTAATTTTTTCTTAATTTTTTCTAGATTTACTCAGCTTCACGCTGTATCCCGCACATGGCAGAGTAGGCAGAGGGAATTTGGGAACCTAATGTTAAGACACTCCGTTCCACTCCTGTTCCCCACTTTCCGCTGAATTTGAGGCAAGGCGTTTTGAATGGCGGAACTCAACATCGCGTTTTGCCTTGTACCAGAGCGAAGAAATGAAAACATTAAATGTGTTTAAATTGAAAATATTAAATATTTCATTTCCTCGACTGGGGATCGAACCCACAACCTATCGGTTACATTCACCCGCTTGTGCCACTGCACCACGATAGGCCTCTTCCTCTTTTTATAGATTTAAACATTTATATAGTTATTTATACACTTCCAAGCTCTTAATACAATTTTGCGTTATTACTGCAGTAAATTAGTGGCGTCAACCGAATGCGGTCTATAACTTAAGTGTCGGCTTATTAATGATAATACCAATATTAGGAAACCACATCAAATTTATTTTAAACAAGCCACTGCTCCGACTTTGCTTGAAACCAAAAAATGCTGATTTTAATATTTAATTTGATAATATTAAATATTTAATTTCCTCGAGTGGGATCGAACTCACAACCTGTTGTTCACACGCTTGTGCCGCTGCGCCACCACAGGTCTCGATAAATACTTATACTCAAATTTGATTCCATAAGAGAAATATGAACTCAGAACCGTCACGGCTACTAAGCACACAACTGCCCTACAATGGACAATCAATTGTTTTTAATTGCACTAATCAAGCAGTGTCCGATCCGTTCGGAGGTCGTATACGTTAATATACACTAAACGAATACAATATAAGATCAAACGCACCGCACACTCAATACAATGATAATGACAATAGACTTCTTTATAATGTATTAGATGACAAACTTCGATTATCTCATAGATATTAAATTACAAACAAAAAATGTATCTACATAATATATTTAACGTCTGATAGAATAAATAGTAACAAACTGTTATATTTAATTATATAGATCTGAACAGACGACCTGACCTGGTAGCTAATAAGCGCAGGTTCTATACAAACATATACTTTTAATGTATTTATAGTGACAGAAATAATATTTTTGATATTATACTTATTTATTCAAGAGGAGATAGAATCGAAGACCATCAGATTTGCAATCAGACGGGGCTTACTGTACCATGATAGCCACTTGTTCCAAAAAAAAGACCATGTAAGAGAAATCGTATCCATATGTTGAGATTGAAGACCCAATTTTTTAAGCTCGGCTCAGTACCTACTTTAATACTATAGCAGTTTCATAAAGAGTCAATGAACCTGACCACGCGGAAGCGAACAAAAAACTTATTCACGTTATCAGTGAAACAAAGCACATCGTAATCTCTATATCTTATCAACGGCTTATAGTTGATAAATGATAAAATTCCCCTGACCAAATAATATAATAAATATTTATATAGAAATACGGTGCCTCAATGACTTACATAATATCATTAATATTATGTATGGAAGAATAAATTACGGCTGATTTATCGTGGTCATCGACAGACAACGCCTCAAGAATTCAGCGGAAAGTGGGGAACGGAAGTATTTAGATGAGAACAGAATGTTTAAGCACTAGGTTTTACTATGTGCCGGATACAGAGGAAAGCTGATAAATGTAAAAAAAAACATCTTACTTCCAATTACTTCATTATAATTATCATCTTACACCTGTTGTACCTAATGTATGCGCAAGCGCAGGTGGACAAGATGTACCTACACTAAAAGTTACCTCTTTCATACAGACAATAAAATATGTTCCAGTTTTAAAAGATAAATTCCATAAAAAAAAAACATATAACAAAACCTTTGGCATTGATAAACAAAATGTCTATCAAGATTTTAATTTATCTGTGATAATTATTACCACTTAAATATATTTAAACTTGAACTAAAATCTCTAATTGGCAATAAATTAAAATATGAATATAACGATTATAAAGATTTTAAATTAAAGTTATTTTTTAAATACCGGATTTTATCATAAACATCTAAAACGTTTACATTGAAATACTTATTATAGGTAGCGCCGCCAAAACTTAAGCAATATCGATATATATTTCTCATAGAACTCGTTTGTAGTTATTTGAATAACATATCGTAATATTCAAAAGCATAACGATTTTAGCGTACGTCACTATAAAATGAAACTGGCAAAAAAAAACTATATCAAAAATAAAAAAAAAAACTATGATACTAATAGTAGTTTTGATTTCATCTAGGCTTGTATATATCTAAAATATTATTGATACCATTTAAAGTCTTGTTAAAGCGCGGCGTTGAGTTCCGTATAACCTAGTACGGAGTGTCTTGAATATAATGAGAAAAGTAAACCATCTGTATATTCTATTCCTTGAAAGATACAAAGAATTAAGATGTACAGCTGTCATATTTCATTTATTTAAATCTAAATTATAGCCTCTGACTTGCCCTTGATGAATACAATTTGATTGGCACCTCATTTATCATTATCTTCTAACAGAACAAACATATCAATTGAACATATTGAAGTAACTACATTCATAAACAAGCTAAATATTTAAATTGTAGACCGTCCACATAACTATAACTTCTAAATATAAATTATATATAAAGATATCAGTCTCTTTGATGTCAATTTAGACAAAGAGACAAGAAATAAATCTAAGTAGAAGCCAGTTAATTACGCCTATGTTATTAACTTACCAACTCAATAAAACGTTAAGTAGAAGACATGGCAATAATTATGACACAATAAAAACTATTATACGTAAACAAACCATGGTTAATGGGCCACATATATCAAACCACACGCATTCTCTATATCCCATCACCACGAACCTGACTGTTGAATAAAGAAGTCCCAACAAGTAGTACCTTTGAATTTAGTCAGATTTTCCTCGTAGACCTGATCGTGGGACTCAGCGCGGTCTCCACGGTGGCGCTTCGGTTGATGGCCGTCGTAGAAGCCACCGTTGACACCTTCCTGTGCTTCCTGGGGGTCGAACCCCAGGCGTTCCTTGTAGTAAGCTTGCGTCGACATTTTAACACTTCATATCACTCAAACTCCACGTTTTGACTAGGGGTCAGTTGAAACGGGCAGCCGCTGTGCACTCACGAGTTATTATGGAGGGATCCGCCAAAATCACTTCACAGACCCGCGCGTCGAGGCCAAGCGACGATTCACCACTGTATATTGTCCACAAAAGGAAAGTTGCTACCCCTTGACACACACTTTTCGTTCTTGACACAATTTTTTAAAATTTAACCGCGTTTACTCAGAAAATTAATTAAGAAAGCTTGTTATATGTTAATATGGCAACTTTATTGGTTAAGCGTTAGTATGGAATGTTCTGTTACTTTATGATTTTTTAAAGTTTTATTATTAACTTCGTATTTCGTTTCGTTTACGATCACACTCAACTTTTGTCTGAGTCACTCAATTGTCTTCACATAAGGCTTCGTGCACACTTGTGTAAATACAAAACTATGGAACCCTGCAGACAAAGAGGTCGTAATTAAGAATTACACTTTAAATAACAAAATTACCTCACCAAGTCACTTTAAACGTTTCGAAGGCGACATCTTGAAGGTCTGAGAATTTGTGTAGTTCATATCGTTATTTAATTGTAAATCAATTATACCACGTAATACCAGTAATTATAACTATTAACTAATCAGACACAAAAAAAAAACAAGTTATGTATTAACAAATTTCGTAATTATCGTAAAAAATATATTCTATATTTTTATTATTTAATTTTAAGGAGCACGAGTCGATACGCAAAGCGAAATCGCGTAACAAACGTAAGTACATAAAACGCATTTTTTTTCAAACCTGTTTCGTTCTAACTACCTGAGTTCAGGACGGTTCGGTATCACTGAGCTTGAAAGCGACACGGTTCAAGGGCACAAGGACAAATGAATACAATTAGCAAATTTATATTATATACAAGACGTTGTTACTTATCAGACATACGAGTATATATATTTATTAAACGGAGTTTAACGCTTTTTCTTACAAAAAGTAGGCCAAGGGAACCTAAAGTTAGACAGTAGGCTATGGGAACCTCGAGAATAAGACACTCCAATCTGCACTATCCATCGATTTTTCGAGATATGCTGTATTCAGTGGCGTAATTCAACGCCGCGTTTTGATTTTCCGGAGCGGGGAAATTAAAACAATTAAATTTAAAACATCTCTAGTGAGGAACAATTAGACACTACTGTGTCATGACGGCTTCGATATTTGTATTCATACATATTTATGTATAATGTTTATAATAAGAATTGTTTAGTAATTTAATGTTGCCAGTTAACGCTAAATTGATGTAAATATATTTAAATTATTTTTAAGTAAGTACATTTACACTTTTTTAATAAGATAATAATAGAAACATTTGAAAGCATCTTTATCAACAATCTCACTGACATAAATAACAAAAGTAAGGTCACATTCATTAACATTTTACAAATTTTGTAAAAAAAAATAAGATACAAATCTTTTAAGAACCAATTGCTTGATTAATTAACTACATAGTGTAATTAACAAGAAAATTTATTATTGGAATGACAGCGAATTTGCAGTATATTTAAATTGGTTTAAAATATAAAAACTCAACATAAACGGGGGCAACAGAGTGTCTTAACACTAGGTTCCCAAGTTCCCTCTACATACCCTGCTATGTGCGGGATACGGCGTGAAGCTAAGGATTTAAGTATTTAAAAATAATCAGCTTCACGCTGTGTCCCGCACATGACAGGATAGGCAGAGGAAACTTGGGAACCTAAAGACACTCCGTTCCATTCCTTACTTTCTGCCAAATTTGAGGCATTGTGCGTCGACAAGCGGAACTCAACGGTGCGCTTCGCCTTATTACCAGAGCTAAGTAATTAAAATATTAAATATTACATTTCCTTGAACGAGGATCGAACGATCGAACCCACAGCCTATCGCGTTTACAGTCGCACACTCGTGCACCTGCGCCACGACAGACCTCAATTTTACCAAAATAAGATATTGTAATATCGATTTATTGACTATATTGGTATATTAAAATAGATTAATAAAATCTAGATACTAAAACATTTATCACTTATATTAATTGCATTATAATATATTAAGTATTTATTGTACTATTTTTTTAGCTTCACGCTGTACGCTTTACGCACGAAGCAGGGTAGGCAGAGGGAACCCGGGAACCTAGTGTAAAGACACTCCGTTCCAATTCCGTTCCCCACTTTCCGCCGAATTTGAGGTATTGCGTGTAGAGTGGCGCAACTCAACGCCGCGCTTTTGCCTTATTTCCAGAGCGTAGAAATGAAATAGTAAATATTTCAATTGAAAATATTAATTTCCTCGACTGGGGATAGAACCCAGAACCTGTCGGTTACAGTCGCACTCTTGTGCCGCTGCGCCACGACGCATAAGTAAAATTAATGGCTATTTATAAAAACGAAGTTTTTAGAGTTTCGACATTTTGCAAGTGAAAATCTTAGAGCGATCGAATCGCAGAAATTGCATCAATTTATCAATCAAAATTTCCGTTCAAACAAGTATCTTTAATTGAAAAATTGTTTCAATTCGGTAAATGTCTTCAATTGCAGATAAAACTTCTTATATTATGTGAGTATTTAGTGAAGTATTTCAAGAATTACTTGAGTACTAAGAAAGGCAAGGGCAGACCTCGTTTGACCTTTGAAAACAAAGTATCAATGTTACTGTAGGATGGTCACATTAAAAAGCATGAGGACCACCCGCTGGGCGTGTATGTATGGTTGATGACAATGGAAGACGCGAAAGAGGTATGCAGAGACCGTAGTATTTAACGTAGCATTCTCTCTAATAAAAACATAAGTGACGCTACACAAAAGAAGAATATTTATAATTTTCTTTTTAAGACTAGAGGGAAATTTATATTTCATTATATTTTACATTTTTAGTAGCGTTTAACTAGCTACTTCGCCTACTGGGCTACACGATTATAGAGTTCAAAAAAATATTTTCCACGCAAGAAATCTTTTAAAACAGAGGGATACATAGGCAAACCTTGAACTCTCTTGAATCACTCTGTTTATTAACGCTCTAGTCGAGTTAAAAATATAAGAATACAGCCCTGGGTAAAGATTTTTTGGGAAAAAAACTTTAAATATTACCTATATATAAATACCTTTTAATAATATCATCATAACTATCACTACTTTGTAGATTAACTGAAACATTAATTTAATTTTATTATTACATCAAAACGTTGTAGCCTTTTACTAAAATACATAACTATCTTTTGCACAAACATGTAATAAATAATAATATAAATTATCAATACATCTGATTAATATATTAACAAAATTCAATAGATTATATATTATATTTAACAGCGTCCAACTTCGAGGTAGTTTCGCTATCTCAGTTCTGACGTCAAATGCCTATCAGATAAAGATATTGATAGGCAACGTTGCTTGGCGGACAAATGTCTAGTGTTTAAAGACAAAAACGAATAATAAAACTATAGATTGTTTAGAATTTATTACAAATATTTCATTTGTTGTTGAAAGAATCATTTGAGATCATCATAGTTTAGAGGCATAGCTTCTGACATAGGCATAGCTTCTAGGAAGAATGCATTACTTTAGGTTATCTCGTGTTGATATTTAAATAAAACGCCGCATTGAGTTCAACCATTCAACAAGCTGTCTCGATAATTTAACGGAAAAAAAAAACGAATGTGTTTAGGGAATATAATGTCTCACTTACTAGGACTTACTAGGATCCCTCTGCCTACTCTGCTATAAGCAGGAAAGAGAAATGTTTTTGTTGATTATTGGCTATGACAATGGCATTAAACCTCACAGAACTGTTTCATATGACTGTTACTAATTCAAAAATTGCTTACAATTTATTGACTAAAATTAATTACTGAACAAACCAACAATGAAGAAGAAGACGAACAACATTTATCTTCTTAATCTTTTTTAAGATATATGTCAGTTCACTGTACATATATATTTTTATATATATAAATAATAGTTGCATAAATTTACATTAAACTTAATTTCGAAATAGACAAAGCGTTGCCCAATTATTTCCGCTTACAATGAGACTCATACATTGTACTACAATTCCCACGACGTGTATTCCGAAGCGGAGGTCACGTGACCTTGAGTGACCGAAATGGGGATTAGCAAGTTTTGTTGGTGTGTCTGCGTTCGAGAAACACGCGTGAACATCAAAAACGTTTTTGCTGTCTTTTTTCAAACTAAATACAAAGAATTGTCATTTATAATCTATACTGATGTTATAAAATTAAGAGTTTGTTTGTTTGCTTTTATCCCAGGAACTTTATATTTACTAAATTAAAAGATTATTTTTCTGCTAGATAGTCCATGTATCGCGGAAGAGTATAGGTATCTTGTTTACCAAATAATTATATATATTACGAACACAATTATAAAAAAAAATTTTCCTGACATACAGTAAAATTATATTGAATAAATATTCGCAAAATTTAAGCGGGCGAAGCCGAGTTAGTCTTTTACATAATAATATATTACATATTTCCTAAATAAACAGTACATAAAACTTTGAGATTAACAATAAACTATCTAGGTTCTAACTCTATCTCTGTTCGTAAACAAGTGATTTTTGAAAATAGATATATAATATATATTACACATAATGACATACAAACAAATGTAAGGAAGCTAGTAACTGCATATTACAATATCAACGTTTTCGAAGAAACAAGATGGTGTGAGTCGCTACAGGTCCGACTGACTAAGGACAAAACACTTGCCGATTTGAGATGTAAAGTACCGATATTATGTATTTTGATACTAAACACTTTTCGTGTCACAATACGTAATATAGATACTTTTCTATACTTTATTACGTATATTAACACTAAATAATAATAAATGACCACTTGTCATGTATTTAATTATAAATTGCAATTAAAGTTTGCCTTACTCTAATAGAAGGACAACCAGAGAGAAATTACGAAACTCAACGCCGCGCTTTAACTTGAGAGATTAAAGAAGAAATTTAAATCAGTAAACCAGTCTTTCATTTAAAAACTGACTCGAACGAGTTATATTCAGCATATCAATTATTTCGTTAACAATGTTTAAGGAGATTGCAAGAGCCACTCCATCTTTGTGCATTCAATGACTACTCTGAAAGGCAACAATTGGAACATGTTTCGAAAAGTAAAGCAAGGTCTTTGGGGGAATCAAGAACTACAAATTTATTTTACATTGAAAGTTGTAATATAATGTGAATAATAAAGGTTAGAAACCGTCTGTAGGAACGGTCTGTAAGCGTGAGGATCGTGCGTTCGATGTCCTCTCAGAGGAATGATTTATTTCCTCGATCAGATAACAAGATAACACGCGGCGTTGAGTCCCGCATCAACACGTATTGTATTGACACTAGGTTTTCTAAGACAGGTAGGTATACTATATCTATGCAAAGATTGATTAAATTATTTTCATATATTAAATATATTTGTCTCGATTTTTTTGTTCAATAATAATAATAATACTAAAAACAGTATTTTTTACATAATCAACTAATCTCAGTAGTATTTGTTTTGTCTCAGTCAAATGAACAACTTGCAACTAACTCCGTTCAAATATTTGATTTGTCACTGTCAACTTGAACTTAGGTAATAAAACGTTAAGTAGACTTTAAGCGACGTTGTACTTATTTAATTATTGATTTAGCGTGTAATACAATTTGTTTTGCCCTATAAAGTATTTTTGTAAACGATATATTTAAAAAAAATATCCAAGACATGGATGGAAATGGCGATACTATTTTTTAAATTTTAAAATAACAGTCAAAGATAATCATATCTAAACATCTTTATTTTACAAGTGACATTCTAATAGGTACTTCAAACTGTCATATTACTATCATATGTTATTAAAACAAGCGGTCCGCTTGTACATATTACAAATATTAACAATTAATACAAAGTATTTACATGAATTCTAGACTATGTATTACTCTAATATACAAGCTATATTACAGTAAAATGTCATCTAAATCCATTCAGTACTTTTTGCCTAAAAGTGGAACAAACATCCATACTCACAAACTTTCACATCTATAACATTGGTAAAGATAACAAAAAGTGTATATAAAAAGTATCGGAACGCCATAATCGAGGGACATAACAGAACTTATATAAAATGTAGGTAAGTATGTATAAGCGTATAAAAAAAAGGATTATGCATAACGGTCGAGCTCAAAATTGAATATATAGCGTATTTCTTTGTACTATATTTTATAAATAAATACTAGTTAGAACTCTTAAACTCGATATCTTTGATATCAATTTTAATATTTTAATTTTTTTATTCCAAACTTACGTAAACTACTCTTAAATATTAAAATATTTTTTTTTACGACATCACGTAATAAATAGCAGAGCTCAACGCTGCAGTTTGTCTTATTTTAAATTCTATACAACATTGTTCCTACTAATGGGGAAATAATTATCGAACCCACAACCGCTGATTACTCAAAATCTACCTCACTGTGCCATGATGGCCTCATTGATTACTTTGGCCGATTACCAACTCATAATTTAAAGACGATGTGATTACCTCAATAGAATTTATCAAAAGTGTCGGGTGACCAGACGCAGGTCAATGAACCCATAAACCATTGCTTGTATGACACGCAAAAACTACAGAGCGCTTGCCGAATTTACATCTTAAACGTTTAAAGTGCCAGTTTAACAAATACCTATATATATTATTTAACATTGTTTATCATATCTACGATAGATAGTGCTTGTCCCGCTTGTTTTTTTTTTCTTGATAAAACCTCTTTAATTGATAAATTTGAGGCTGTTGTCGTAGCAGTACAGTGTCTAGATGTAAAAACGACAATTGTGGGTTCTATTATTATTAGGGGGGAATGAATTATTCCGCTTCTTAACACATAATGATTTGTAAGTTGAGCAGAAAGTATGAGCTGGAGTGTTTCAACACCCTCCAGACCCCTCAGTTCAGAGTGTATGTAAAGGACACAGCGTAAAGCAAATAAAAGTAAACGTAAAATATTATTATACAAATGTGTAATATTCACAAAAATCTAAAATCTAATTAAAAAAATACTCTTATCTTCCGCACATTGCAAAAAATAGGGGAAAGCCAGTGATTCATCACTCCATTATTTACATGTCTTACATGAATCGTTATTTTGAACTTAGCGACATGTTATCTTCTAAAACCTAATATTATTATAATAATTTCTCCAAAGTCTGAATTGAAAGTACAATCATAAATTAGTTGTAACAAGCGTATAAGGATTTCGACGTGGCTTGATGAATACGTATGGTTTGGTCGGTTTCCAATAGGCGCGGGTTCAAATCCCGCTACGTAAATTTTTTTATACGTTCTTAAAATTAGTAAGCACAATCATATTATACAGTCAAATTACCAAATGCTCCATGAAAGGAGAACATTGTACGAAGAAACAAGCAACTACCTAAGTAAGTATGTATTGGTAAATGTTGACATGAGTTCTGTCAAAGCTACTGACATTTGACCTCCTCGGGTCTTAGTTGTTTGCCTCGTTCACATTCTTTACCTGAACGGTAAGAAAACGGTAAGATATAGAAAACTTTAACAAAATATTTTATAAATATCTATTTAACTAAGATTTATTCTTATTATCTTATAAAGGAGAACCATTGAAACTTTTCGGAAGACTGAAGCCTGTAAAAGACAGGTTGTGGGTTCGATACTCACTCCAGGAAATGTAATATTTAATATTTTCAAATCAAAAATGTAATGTTATCATTTCTTCGCTTTGGTTACAAGGCGCAAAGCGCGGCATTGCCGCCACCCAACACGCAATGCCTCAAATTCGGTGGAAAGTGGGGTATCTTAACACTAGGTTGTCAAGTTCCCTCTGCCTACCCTGCCGTGTGAGGGATACAACGTGAAGCTGAGAATATTTTTAGGTAAAGTATATATTTATGCGTGAATGACAAAATGTATGTAGTATAATAGATAAGATATAAAAAATATATAAAAAGCAAAAGGCTGAACAATATTAAATATCGACATTAAATTTTATTCAAATTAGCGTTTCTTTAACCATTTACTAAAAAAAACCAAAATTTTAAATTTTTCAAAAAAAAAAAATACCATTAACCAAAAATGCACTCTAAAAACGAAAAATACGCTCCAATTTACAATTAATTCAAATAAAACAGACAATAAGTTGAAACAATGAAGGAGATCGTGCGAATGTCTTAATTTCTCAACGAGATACCATTGTGCGTGAAGACGTATGAACTTATCTAATTCATTTTGACCGTTGACCGGATTTCACCGTTATGACAACCGAAACAGTGATACCATCTATTTGTATCAGGGTTCGACTCGCGCCAACTGTATCTAGTTGGATTGGTTTGATTGAAACGAAGATGGTTTATCATCGTTTTTTAGTTATATTTTTTTTTGTAGGATAGGCAACAGGAACATTGGAACCTAGTGTTAAAGACTCCGTTATGTTCACTAGTTTCCGTTAAATTTGGAGGCAGTGCTTGTTGAGTTACATTTGTATTAAAGTTTTTAATATTATATTACATTACTTTTACACTAACCCGCACATGACAGGGGAGGCATAAGGCACTTGGGAAACTAGTGTTAAGACACTCCGATTTTAAAAAAGACACTTCCCTACTTTGCCTCATTATCAAAGCGAAGATAAGAATAATGAATGTTTGATTTCTTCAAGTGGGGAATGAAATGAATATCAATTAATCCAATAATCTTAATCAACATTTTTATGAAGACTAACCACAATATCAAAATAATCTATGTCGTGGTCGTTATCTTTTCATGGGCAAGGGTAAGGACGTATTGCAAAGTCATTATGTAATTGTAAGAAAAGATAGAATGTAAAATGCAACTTGGGAACCTAATTTAAAACTCTCCGTTCTCTTCAACACTTTCCGCCGAATTTGGCGCATTGCGTGTAAACAAGTAGCGGAGGTTAACGCCGCAATGAATTCTATTAAATTTTCAATGAACATAAAATTATAAATAATAATATATATTTTATTAAATTCTAGACAGAAGCCAAATTTTGCCAATCATATGGATGATAGTAAATAAACTACAATACCTAACATATATCTCGTCAAACAAAAGTAAAACAATAGTTTTAGCTACGCATTTCATGGTATTGACAAGTTCTTTCAAATAAAGATATAAGTCTTAAATCATCCTTGAAATAAAAACACAAGTGATTTGATTCGGTTAGATATAGTGGAATTGATAAGCGAATATCTTTTCGAAGAAAACTTATAACTTTTCAAGATATAATAAACAGGAGGCTAATAATAGATAAGCTAAAGGGAACTTAGTGTTAAGACACTCCGTTGCACAGGTACCGCCAAATTTGTAAAACACTTGGAGAGAATAAGAATTGAACCCACTACTATCACGTTGGCAGTTTATCTAAAAACACTTTTTTTTAAATAATAATTTTAATATTATCGTTTTATAACATTCATAATAAAACAAATTAAACGTTCTATAACAAAAAAATATAAAGGAGACACTAAAATTGCCTTGCTTGATTTAATAATAAGAAACGCCTTGTTTCGTAAGAGTGGTATCTTAAGCGCATTATACAATACAACCCCTATCTATACAACAAAGGTAGGTAAGACGGTAAACTCGTCTGCCCTTCACATGTCCTTATACTTCGTGCAATTCGTATTCTTCAATAATAATAAAAACATACCAACAATAGTACTAAATTAAAATTTATTTCATTTGAACTTTATGTAGAAGATTTTAAAATGCCGATTTGGCGTAAAATACGAACTAATATAATATGAACAAAAAAAATTTTGTATTAAGAAAAACCACTAGAACGCAGGGTAAGCAGGGAGATAGTGATAAAGAGAAATTTCCAATCTCGTTCTAATCTTATTGCTTGAATTGGAGACAATGCATGTTGTATGGCGGAACTCAACGCCACGTTTTATCTCGCCAGATCGTCAGAGCGTGTAAATGAAAATAGCTTACTTCCTCAAGTGGAGATTGAACCTCAAACCCATCAGTCAGATGCTGATTGAATGATTTTTAAAGTTACCATTACCATCGTCTACAAGACCTTGATTAAATATAACAAACAAGTTATAAATAAACACAATAATGTCTCGTTTCGAAAACTAAAATCTACAAAAACTACAAATGGTAAAGCAAAAATAAATCAGTAAATGCAGTTTAAGGACAAACAAAGCGAGTAATGCAAGGAACGCCGAGTATTCGGACCGGTTCCTAACGGGATGGCCACGCGTAATGCAGACGATTTGACGCGGCAAATTGAGATGCATGCTGCCAGCGAGATTTGGAAGCGATGCAGCTTGTAAAAGTAGAACGTCAAAGGGCTGTAAAAGGAATTATAAGGGTATAAAAGGTTGGAATAAGCATGTTAAAGAATCTCACGCAATGGCCAGAATTAAGTTTCAAATATGGATGTCGTATGGGCAACCGACTAGTGGGCATATATTTGAGGAAATGAGATTAAGTCGTAGAATATTTAAATCAAAATTAAAATGGTGCATTAAAAACCAAGATAAAATTAAAATGGATATTTTGGCCTCCTTATACACGGCAAAGAAATTTTCAACATTTTGGAAAGGAACTAGAAACCTAAGTAACACTCCAGGTCTTGCAGTTAGTGTGGAGGGTAGGTAGTGACTATACCGAGATTGCAAATTTATTTAGTAAACATTTTAAAGTTATTTCACCTCTTAAATCACAGCCGGAAGTGAATGATGCTGAGTCTTGTCATTCAGAACCTCCAATAAGGTTAAATTGTAAAGAAATAAAAGATGCAATTAAAGTTATGAAGCGAGGTAAATCTCCCGGACATGATGGACTCAGCATCGAGCACCTTCAAAATGCTGGTGCCAAATCTGCCAGGAGTGCTGACAATGTTCTTCAATCTCTGTATAGGACATTCTTACTTACCACAGGAGATGCTGGACACAATAGTTGTACCTATTGTAAAAAACAGGACAGGAGACATAGCAGATAAGGGTAACTACCGGCCAATTTCACTAGCAACTGTTATAGCTAAAATATTTGACAGCGTGCTCGACTCTCGTATCGGCGAATATGTACAGTTACATGAGTCACAGTTTGGATTTCGGTCAAAGTTGTCAACTGAGAGTGCCATTTTTGCATTGAAGCACGCTGTCAAATATTATACTGATAGGAAAACACCTGTGTATGCTTGTTTCCTGGACCTGTCAAAAGCCTTCGACCTGGTTTCTTATAATATCC
Source organism: Eueides isabella (assembly GCA_019049475.1). Taxonomy (NCBI): domain Eukaryota; kingdom Metazoa; phylum Arthropoda; class Insecta; order Lepidoptera; family Nymphalidae; genus Eueides; species Eueides isabella. The sequence goes on from CM032407.1 coordinate 3,048,919, forward strand.
TATGGGAAAAGCTTCGGAGCAGCGGCATTCCTGCTTCACTAATATCTATATTGTGTATCTGGTATGATAATCAGAGAAATTTTGTAAAATGGTCAAATGCTTTGTCGGAGCCATACAAACTTGATTGTGGAGTGAGGCAGGGAGGTCTCAGTTCGCCTAGGCTTTTCAATATTTATATAAATGAATTACTTGTTAAGCTCAGCAGCACACATATCGGATGCCATGTAGATGATATATGTGTAAATAACTTAAATTATGCAGACGATATGGTGTTGCTGAGTCCCTCCATATGCGGAATAAGAAAGTTGACATCAATCTGTGAAGGATATGCTAGGCAGCATGGCCTAATATACAATCCTAGGAAAAGTGAATTGTTAGTCTTTATAGGGAAAAATAAAAGTCCAACATGTGTCCCTCCAGTACAACTCAGTGGGAAACTAATAAAGAGGGTAACTGAATTTAAGTATCTGGGACACATTATAACTGAAAATTTAAAGGACGATAAAGACATAGAAAGGGAGCGCAGGGCATTGGCTGTTAGGGCCAATATGCTGGCTCGAAGGTTTGCTGGTTGTTCATTACCTGTTAAAATTACGCTATTTAAAGCTTACTGTCAAACATTTTACACCAGCGGCCTTTGGGCTAGCTTTACCCAAAAAGCAGACAATATTCTGCGTGTTCAATATAATAATGCGTTCAGGGCACTGTTGAGGCTCCCTTATTACTGCAGTGCATCAGGCATGTTTGCAGATGCTCACACCGACGATTATTTCGCGATAATGCGTAAAAAGGCGTCGGTTATACAAAGGGCAAGGGTAAGCACCAACAGTATCGTGAAAGTATTTGCAGATCGATTGGACGGGCCGACTATAGAAAGATTTATTAGGTTGCATGTACAAAATGTAGGCAGGACCATCCCTCTATGGTAGATCTTGCTTATATTCAAATTTTGTTTATGTTTAGTATCTATTTATTTTTTTATTTTTTACTTTTTTTTGTATTTTGTCTTACTAACATAGTTATTAAGTTTTTCTATTGTACTAACCAACTATGAGCCTGATGTTGCTTGAAAATAAAAGATTTTTATTTTTTATTTTTATTTTGGCTTGTATAACTTGTAAAATTGATAAGAAAAGTAATCTTGTTTTTGAGAAATTGGAATTTTAGGTTATATGAAAAACATATATCTATACTTATATTATATCTGTAACTGATCACTGTCTATGGAAGATACATGAAAATCTTATAGGGGACGTTTATTTATGTAAAATAGATACATATTTATTTTAATTTTTTACTGTTTATCTGTGCGTTTGTACATGATAATCTCAGAAACTTATTTATTGGAACATTCAATTAAATGAAATAATGTGAGCGAGTCGCTAGTATTAAATATCCAAAAAAATATTATTTAAACTGAATTAAATTAAAGCTTAGTTATGTTTTCTTGGAAGGAACCCAAGCCAAAATATCTTTGCGTGCAATCCAATAATCTACGTAACATTTAGTATATTTGATTCGGTTATAACATCTAAAGTTTTCTACATATTATTTGGATTTCATGCACCACTAAACTTTATAGCTTGAGCGCCCATTAGAAGAAGCCTATAGTTATTTATGTTCTGGTGTAAATCGTAGAAAGTAACTGTACACTAATTATGAAAGACTCGACGACATCGTCCTAGATAACCTTTTTGGGAATAATTACAGCATTCTGGGTGCTTCGAGAAATTTTCTTTTCAAGTAATTTAATTACTTGAGTTTTAAATATTCATTGAATTCTTGATGATAATAAAGTAAGATGTTAACAGAAAAATTATTCAATATGTTTTTTCAGTGTCACCTTGAAACCCACAACATATAGATTGAATTCCCCTGGATAGACAGAGGGAATTTAGTGTTTATTTAGTAGTAAAGACACTCCGTTCCGTTCCTCACTTGCCAATTGAGGGCAAAATTGAGGCATTGCGCCATGAGTGGCGGAACTCAACACCGCCATTTCTCTTATTACCAGAACGAAAAAATTAAAATCATGATATATTTAATATGAAAACACTAAATATTTAATTTCCTCGAGTGAGACTCGAACCCATAACCTGTCACGTTTACAATCACAAACCGCCAGTGCGTCACGAGAAACCTCAATTAATTCAATCCAATTCTTGATAAATCCTATCCCATTTAAAAGAACGTTGCCGTCATTTTATCAGCGAATTAAAATGAAACAAATTAAAGATTTTTAGCAAAGCAACAAAGAGGAAATACAAATAAAGTATAAAGGAATACTGTATATAATATATCAATAGACATACCCCTATACAACGAAAGTTCATTGCACAGTAACGGTCGAGTATAAGGCTTCAATGTTTACGAACTAAGTGCTACAACTTTAATCTCTCAGTGGAAATGAAACATGTGTTTGCAACATGTAATTTTATACGTTTTATTTTTCTTTCAAACGTCTGGTTATTGCTTTTTCTTTAATTAAAAGTGAACATAAATTATATGTACTTTCTTTAACACTGTTTCAAATACTTTATGCCTCTAATTTTATATCTACGGCGTTGAGTTGCGTCACTCAACCCGCAACGCGTCAAATTCGAACAAAAGTGAATTGAAAGTGAAAAAAAAACGGCCTCATAACACTAGCTTTACAAAATCTACATAAATCTACTGCATTATAAGTTACGTATTTCATTTAACATATTTTGTTTTTGAGCAGATCAGGAAACCATTTTTTTTAAAGCGGTTTCCGTGCGGTAATTGAATTCACAAGTATCGCGTTTACAACAGGATTACAAGGTCCTTTGTCATCAATGACACAAAATTAAAATTATTTCTACATTAACAATAGTAATATCTTATTGAAACTACGGAAAGAAGGCAAAGCGCGGCGATGAGTTCCGTCACTCAACACGCAATGCCTCAAATTCGGCGGAAAGTGGGGAACGGAAGTGGAACGGAGGGTCTTAACACTAGGTTCCCGGGTTCCCTCTGCCTACCCTGCCTCGTAACCTGCAGTTACAGCGAGAAGCTGAGGAAAAAATATATAAACACTTAATTATTTCTCATTTTGCCTGAATACTATTCTTTCTTAGTCATTGGAAAAGTCATGACGCCACGTTGAGTTCTGACATTCAACACGCAATGTCTAAAAAATTGTTGACGGTGATCACTCACCATCAGGTGACCCGTACGCTCGTTTGCCCTGTCTTTTCTATAAAAAAGAAATTGGAAATACTATGTATATTTGCGAAAAACCTAAAAATATATATTCTAACAATTCCACTTGCTTTCACTTATATATCACTACTGCTGCTCAAAAAGCCTCCAGCTAAGAAAGTATTGGAACAAGCTTCTCTATCGATGTTGAGATTATTGATAACATCAATTGTTGTTCTATTGAAATTGTATTGTAGAATTTTAATCAGCTCATAAGTGTTTTTTTTTTGCCAACTCCATATATAAGTCTAGTTTTAAGTATGTTAGTCCACTTAGGAACACTTGATTGCTTTTGAATGTCAACGACATTTAAAATTTAGGACTAATCAAACCAGATTTCGCGTATATATTTCATGAGAAAGATTTATACGTACAAAAAAGGTTATTTTTATAATATATTATATTAATATACAGAAATAATGAATCAAAAAAGAAAGTTAATAAAGTTTTTAACATATTATTCCACATTAAAGAACAAAAATATGTCTTTTATTTAATGAAAAAAATAAAAAAAAAACGTGTGCGGAATTTGAACTGTCGTTTATTTGGCACCATCCCCTCTTTTTAGTATAAAAAAAATGAGATAAATAGTTTAAAATTAATTCGGACTTATTCACGTCACACTCAATATTTAACTAAGTAATCAATATTTAGTATATATTTTTTCAGCGCCCCGCTGGATTTCGCACATGGCAGAGCAGGCAGAGGGAACATGGGAACCTAGTGTTAAGACACTCCGTTCCGTTCCCCACTTTCTGCCTAATTTGCGACATGTTGAGTGGCGGAACTCAACCAGGTTACCCAAGCGCCGAAATGTAAATATTAGACATACATATATCAAAATATTAATTACTGTATTACTTCTTATAGGTATCGAACCCATAACCTGTCGCGGATCATACACTTTACACCACGACAGGCCTTAATAAAGTATAAATATATATATATATAATATATAAATATTTGCCAACTACATCACCTTTTGCAACAACTGTTTACATTTAACTACTTTGCTGACTGTGGCTTGTTTTATTATTAAATCGCCCGACTAAGTATGTCATTACTCACTACATTGATTATTTATTCGGAGAATTGCTAATGTTATTCCTTAAAATAATAATTGAATCGAAATTGATGTTTGGTAGAGTCGTTACATTTCATACTGTGAAACGCATATTACCTACTGCTTTTTTCATTCTGCTTTACGCTGTATCTCGTGAAATATAAGAGTAGGCGGAAGAATGTCAAGTCACTTCGGTCCCCAAGTTTAGGCCAATTTTCGCGACGTCGTGTGTTGAGCGGCGGAACTCAACGCTGCGTCTCACAATAGCGCGAGAATGAAAATAAAACATTTTTTCTAGTGTAAACGGAACCAGCAACCGTCACGTTTTTCAATTAAAATCTTATGGAAAAATTGGATGGATTAATATCTTAATAATTATCATATCAAATCAATATAAAAATAAAATTCAATATCCTTTTTACATTACGCAACTGTTGCAAATTATATATTGTGTAAGAAAAATAACTTTTAAAAACTTAAAGTTCATACTATAATAATGAAATCTTGAATAAAATCACAAGAAAACAAAACGATACGCAATAAATGTTATTTAAGTGTTTGTCCCTTATATCAATAATAAAAACTATCAACTGTGATAATAAATATTAATTAAGTATTAATATATACAGAGCGTCGTAATGGCACATCATCTGACTGAAATATAACGACCTGGGGAAATTAGATAATTTAATGTCCTTACTCTGATAACAAGACAAAGTGCGGAGGTAACTTTCGCCACTCAAGAAGCAATATTTGGGGGGTAAAAATTAAATATTTTGCTACTGGGTTCCCTGAGCCCACCCTGACATATCCAGGACTTAGCATGAAACTAAAACAATATAATATTATAAATATTGTAGTTGTTTATTATTTTGCAATAATAAAAGCTGTCAGCTGTGATAAAATTAATAAGCATATTTAATATTTCATGCCAACTGTTCAACGAAGGCTGCCTTCGTGTAATAACAATGTAATTTTGCATAAATTTACGACTGAGAAAGTTTTATGTAGCCTTTAAGGGGTAGATTAAGGTCATATCTGTGTTGTAGTTTTAATGATATGATATGGTGTAAAAGGTATGTGGGTCAGGACGACGTATAAATAAGATTTTGGCAATCGAGATATTGTATCACGATGAATATTTAAAATATTTTTAAGTAGCGGGTATCAAATCTGTGTCTCTTTGCATTTTCTTAAATAAGTCATAAAATTTGTAATTCTTTATTTACACAACCGATTATGACAAAAACCATCTTTACGTTCACTATTAAAGATATTCGTCTTATTTAGTTTTCATTTTTGTCAGCGTCACGCTGTATCACGTGCCAAGCAATGTAGGCAGAGGGAACTTGGGAACCTATTGTTAAGACACTTCCGGCCGCGACTCTTCAAGTGGGGATCGAACCCAGAATCGGTCGTTTACAATCACATGCTTGTGCCAATGTACCGTAGAGTATCTTACGTTTGTAAACCAACAAAGTCATCTAAGAAGTCCTTATTAAAGAAACGGTTACTGGTTCAAAACCAGTACCAAAATAAAAAGATACAATTTGAGCTTCACGTTTTATAAATTGCAGAGTAATCACACGCTCCCTTCTCGCCTACAGTCATCAACTTCTTCATATAATAAATACTCTCCGTAAGACCCTCATACTTTTTATATGATTCATTTTATAATAAATCATCGATTTTCGCGGTTATTACACATTTTAAATGAAACAACTTCATTAATTGCGTATAATGTTTTCTATTAATTTCTCGAAACCTAACGATTATGAACTTTGAACGTCACGGGCTGTCTCTCTCTTCATATTTGTAGAGATCTGCTTTTTATCGTGATATTTGCTAACGTCTAGCCCACCATGATACCGGAACACTTTACATATAGGTAGTGCGGCATGCGGACGGATACTGGGGACACGTTAACCCCTACATCCTGGTATTGTTTAACTTAACCATATTATAATGCATTAGGACTTTACTTAGTTAAAATATCTTAGAATTACGAAATATTATGTTCTTATTTTACTTGTATAATTAACTAATATACGTATATTATATGCAATTTCACTTTCATGTTATTAGTTCCGTTTCCATAGACAGAGCGAATTAGACAATCTAAAATTAATTTCTTCGACATTTCTTTAAAATAAACATCTATAACAAATATATTGTGCAATAAAACTAATTGTACTTTGATAGTACTTATGTATTATTGTACAATATCACTTAGACTGAGCCTAAAGGCATCATAACTCAAAACACTTTAGATTACCGGCAAGTCGTTTACCTTAACGTTTAGCGTTATACAATACTCGACATATATTATAATATTTCATATTTTCTAAGTAATAAAGTTCAATTTGTCATCGTTTTCTGACGTAACATTGGTATGACGTTATCTGTGAGTCAAGCGAAATGAGGTATTTTTATGTTTTGAGGTGGTTTTTTTTGATGGAACTTATTACACTTGCTGTATACTGCTGCTACAAAAAAGTTCCAAATGTATATAAATTATCTATGCCTTCTCTTTGGTGTTGATTGATTACAGGCTTTTTAATAAAAGTATCGCTAATTTATTATTGAGAAGTTATTCAAATAATTTTATGAAAACTTTTAAAATCTATAGCTTTTAAACTATAATTTATAATAAAACAGACATTTTAAATTACATTGCAAATTTAACATAATATATTTTATTTTTTATATCAATGTTATTAAGATAACTATCGTTATTAATAATTACAGAAAATATAAATAACATTTTTTACTTTAATAAAATTAAAGTATATCTAAATAAAATAACTTAAGTAATTGTCAATAATAATAATAATAATAGCTATTTCGCGAGTGTTTGCTAACAATGCTAATCAAATTTGTCATATCGGCTTCCTTTGGTACGTTTATTAGATATCCTCGAACGTAATAATAAAACATATTAACATAGATATTATATAAAAACTTTAAAAAAAATAATTTTGAATCAGTAAATCAAGCTAGGAGCAAAAAAAAAAACTGAGGAATGCGCGTATAAAATAAACGACTTCATAAATAATTCATTTAAGAAAAAATATATTTCTTACAATTTAATAAAACAGATCAATGCTTTTTTTATATAACATTAAATATTCCAATAGGAAATTCTTCGGAATTCAACAACAAAAAATGCAAAATACTCTTATCTGTTGCAAAAACTATTTCACGAAAAACATTATGTCACTGTTATTAATATATCAGAAATGTGTCAAGTGTCAACCGTTAATATAAATGTGCTAATTTTACATTACTCAAACAAAAATAATAAAATAAATAAATAAATTCATCGATCAATATTAAATAATATAATATCAATAGCGTATTCTGCAATCTCAACCATGACAATCGAGAGTACCATTGAAATATCTTATCTTCTACTTTAATATCAACCGTTATTATAAATAAACAACACGTTAGCTGAGCAGTTTTCGTTGAAGTCTTTAGTTAACCCCAATAAATTCGGAACGTTGGCCGTAACCTATATGCTATAAAAAGTGTAAAACACAATACTCCCTGCAAAAAACATCGAAAAAAGCGTATTTAAACTTCGCAATTCCTAGTATTACGTGGTAAAAGCATGGCTTTGAAAACACCGCTAATATTTTGTAACCTCAAATTTCATCTAAAACCAATCTAATATTTTCAATTAAAAAAAAATACAAATTCCCAAAAAATATCGCCGCAAAAACGTTTAAAATACACAAAATAAAAACACTGACACATACTTTATTTTTTTAAATTCGCGTTATTTCAACAAGATGGCGGGCGATCGTGCCGCGACGCCGTGCCTCGGCGAACTGACGTCTCACTGACACTGTAAACTAAACGTCAAACTGGCTTAGCTTATCTGTGAGCGTGTGCGTGTGCGTGTGTGCGTCGCCGTGTAAGGCTTGAATGGATAAAGGTTAAACACCAGTGACTCAGTGGACAGTAGGTGTATCTTGTACATTTCAAAATTATGAATATTATAATAATGTCATTGGTTTTTTTTTTTTTAAATAAAATAATTTAAAAAATATTTTACCAAAAGATAATCTCGTTCTTTATCCTATTATGATTATTGATTTTCTATTAACATAGACCGAGATTTAATAAAAACAGAATCTAGAAAGGGTAATTGAAAAAAAACAACAATAATTTTAAATGACAATAAATATGTTTACTCGATCAGATCAACAGCAAACGGATTAAAATTAATAGAAACAGTAATATTACTCTTATTTTTAGAGTACAAGTTCGTTCAAGACTACGGTAGTTGATTCAATTTCTAAATAAAACTGTTATACTGTAATGTCATGTACATATATACCTAATGTGGGCCATAGAGGCACAGTGGGAGAGCATTTGATTAGAAACGAAATGACTCAAGGTTCAATCATAATGCAGTCGCATCAATCAAAACACAATGCCTTGGAAATAGTGATAGAAGTATCATAACACTAGATCTCCGTCTGTCGCCGTTATCGCAACCGTTTTGGGTTCGTTTCCCACTGGAAGGAATGAAATATTTATTATTTATATTTTCTTGTTCTGGTAACAGGACAAAACACGGCGTTAAGTTCCGCTACTCAACACTCAGTATATCTGAATGCAACGAGAAAAGGGCACTAACGTTAGGTTCCCTCAGCCTTCCTTACTAAACGTGACTTAAAAAATAAAGCTATATTTATTGCTTGAGTAGAACAAGGCAAAGCGCGGCGTTGAGTTCCACCACTCAACACGCAATGCCTCAAAATCGGCGGAAAGTGGGGAACGGAAGTGGAACGGAGTGTCTTAACAGTAGGTTCCCGGGTTCCCTCTGCCTACCATGCCTCTTGCGGGATACAGCGTGAAGCTGAGTAGAGAATAGAATAAATAACCATAGGCTCTACCTAGTTAGTAATCCCAGAGTTATGTAATAATTGTGCAAAAAATAATTACAGTTTTAAGTATGGTTTGCAACAAAAACAATTTTACAAAGCCATCTAATGTGAATATTAATAGCATCAATACTTTGTATCGGAAATACTTTCGCTTTAACTATCATTTCTTAACTAATGAGGAGAGCAATTTCAAATTGCTTTTTGATTGAAAACGTCGTTAAACAAAGTAACTATCTATTAGACACTTTTTTTTAAGAAAAAGATTTAAATGTTAGTAACAAATATAAAATGTAATTACACAATATACAGAAAAAAATGTTTTTTGTAAAAAAGACAAGTTTTAGGCATGTCGTATCTATGAAAAAAGAAAAAAAAAAGAAATCAGCATAAATATGATATTTTGATATAATATAAATCACATTAAGTATGTGATAATATATCAACATTCAACACTTTATCTTCAAACGTTTATTATTAGAAATAACTTCGTAAGTAAATAATAAAATATATGAGCGATAAATGTTTTTTTTCCAGCTTCATGTTATATCCCACAGCAGGATGGGGAACTTAGGAACCTAGTGTTAAGACATGTGTTGATATGTTGAGTGGCAGAACTCATCTCCGTGGTAAGCCCTGTTAACAGAGCTAAGAAGTCAAAACATCAAAGTATTTAATATGAAAATATTAAATATTTCATTCCCTCAAGTGCACGAGGCAAGGGATGTAGAGGGAACCCGGGAACCTAGTTAAGACACTCCATTCCACTTCTGTTCCTCACTTTCCGCCAAATTTGAGGCATTACATGTTGAGTGGCGGAACTCAACACCGCGCTTTGCCTTATTACCAGAGCGAAGAAATGAAATATTAAATATTTAAATTGAAAATATTAAATATTTCATTTCCTCGACTGGGGATCGAACCCAGAACCTGTCAGTTACAGTCACACGCTTGTGCCGCTGCGCCACGACAGGCTGGTTATTATAATAATAATAATATTAATATCTAAAAATAATTATGCAACAAGTACAACACACACGTTTTTACCATGCAGCTAATACGAAAAATGACCCCCTTTTTGCTATCGGAACAACAACTTATCGTTTAATTAGTTTCAAATTAAAATTTAATCTTAAGGCCTGACGTGGCGCAGAGACAAGCGTGCATATATCAACGCAACAGGTTGTGGGTTCGATTTCCACCACCACCACCACCGTTGAACCATCACTCACATGCAATGCCTCAACATTTCTGAAACTGGGGAACGGTGTACTGACTGGGAATTGTTTAATATTACGTTCCCAAGTTTCCTCTTCGTACACTAAAAACTTCTTTGTATTTTTTTCTTTCAATTTGCTTAGTTATTTAATAATTTTCTTAAGTAAAAAGCAAATAAGAACGTGAAGGAATAAGAAAAGTTGAATTTATGAAAATTGAAATCAATGTTAAGCCAAAAAGGAGAAAATTACTAACTACATTATTTAAAGTAGGTACATTCCCATAAGTCCTACCAACAAAAACCGTTAAAATGGCAGTTAACACAACGATTTATATAGAAAAATTATATATTTTTTAACAAATTACCAATAAAAATTACAAATCCACCAAAAACGCACTTGAATTTTGCGTATTACGTGTTTTCATAAAATATTATCCTCAACGCCAAGGTCTTTTTACTTTTAAACTTTAAATAAATAGGCCACTATAGAAGCAGATACTGGTATTGAAAGTGGAACAATTTAAAATAACTAAAATAAATTTTCCTCTAATGTTACATTAAAACGATGATGTCACAAAGTTTCGAAGAGAACAGATGTCCTTTAGCATATTGAGTCATTTCATAAACAAGTTCAAGTTAATAACAATTGCAACGTGATCCTTACATTATGCAACTAGTATCGACTCGTTACTTTGTATGTGCATTATAATTTTCTTTCGCCGTCTTGGCGCAGAGACGCAAGCGTGTGACTGTAAACTCGGCAGGTTGTGGGTTCGATCCTCCATTCGAGAAAATGAAATATTAAATGTTTTCAATTACTTAGCTATGATGACAAGGCAAAAAGCGGTGTTGAGGTACGCCACTAACCACGCAAAGCACAAATACGGCAGAAAGTAAGGGACTTGGTGTCTTAATAATAGTCTCCAAGTTTCTTCTGCCTATCCTGCATTTTGCGGGATACAGGGTAAAGCTGTAAAAAATATACAATTTTTTTTATAAAGTAAACTAACAACCAGAGAAGAGCTGATTATCTTTAAACGGCTTTGTAGATTTTCTTGAACTATGCCTAGGAATACTCTACTAGATAGTCGCGTACTTAGTCGCTTTTTAGTAGAAATTAAATTAAATACTAATTTAAGATTAAAAACTTAACATTTAATATGAAATTAAATAATTCCGATTAAACTTTTCCCGTAAAGTTAGACACATTGTGGCATTACTTATTCCGGCTACCCACCATGCAAAGCGATTAAAACGAGGAATTAAAAAAAATACTTGTACTCTTTAACTGAATTTTAAAGATACAAAAAAGAGTATGAATTGCATTCAATGAAAGTCACAATATATTTATCATTTATGGGAATAATAAGGCCGGTTTTAATAAAACCAACACGTTTACCTCTTTCGTTTTGGATAATATAGTGATTATAGAATAGGCACATATATGGCGTTCCCTTGCAAACACTAGATATGGCAAGTTACGTGACCCAGAACTAGTAATTAATATAAACGACTTGAATGAACGAAGGCTTTGTTGAATATTGAAGATTACTTATAACTATAATATATAATTTATTTAAAGAGTATTTGCTTTAGTTTTTTTTACTAACGACTGTTGTGATTAGCCACAAAACTGAGAGAAACGATTTTTTTTTTATCTTCACGCTGTATCCCGCATATAACAGGATAAACTGAGGGGGCCAAGTGTTAAGACATTTCATTCCCCATCCATTGACCTATTAACGAGAGATTGCGGTGCTCAACGCCGCGATTTGCTTTAATAGCGACACAAATGCCGCGTTTACAGTCAGACAACGTTAGTACAATGTAATTACAGAGGTCAAGTTGTTCAAACATTTATTATCTAATAAATGACAACATAACATAATATGGAGTAAGCATATTTTAGATATAGTATCTAAATTAATACACCAAAGTAGTTAAAACACAAGAATAATCTGCTATTTATGAAATTTTACTTCATGTGAACCATTTTTAACTATTGTTGACATAGAAAAATGTTATTGTATTTCAAAGTAGACCCGAAACTGACTGAGACTGCCTGAGACTGCCAATCAAAAATAAAAGCATAAACAACCCTACATAAAAATAAATTTAAAATATTTTTTAAAGATTTTAATTATTATCGGTACACTGGCCATGCTACATAAATATGGAGAGATCTTTGATGTTGCCTTCCCTATAAACATATCAGTGCCATTTAAGGATAAGGACATATTCATGCAAACGTAATTACAGATTATAAAAAACCAGATATTTTTATAAAAAAACGGTCAAGTGCGAGCCAGATTTGTGTAAATGGTTGTCATAGAAAATAAGCTAAGTTTTTTTTTTGGTCAGCTTCACGCTGTATTCCACACGAGGCAGGGCAGGCAAAGGGAACCTGGGAACCTAGTGTTAAGACACTCCGTTCCACTTTAGTTCCACACTTTCCGCCGAATTTGAGGCATTTTTGTTTAAAAAACATATAAGAATAAGAAATTAAAATTGAATTATAAATAAATATACTTCTACACGTACATGCATAATAGGCGGGGGAATTTAGTGTTAAGACACTCTTTTTTGTCAATTTTCCACATATATTGTATGTCGATGGCAGAAATACCGGTGCATTTGAAAATTGTTTATTTTAGCGAGCAAATATCGAACCCACAACCTACGGTGCCACGATTGACATCAAAGTACCTTTTGTAAAGAAGCACTTTAAGATAATACATTTTTTTTCTATTTATGATATTCTTAGAAGAATAAGAGATAACCCAATCGAATCACAACTCAAACCACTAAATATATAAAGTGAAACTAGCCTTTTTACTTTTTATCACTTGTTTACAAAGCGTTAAAGTTAATTCGGACATAATCTATACCAATAAGTTATTACTTCATTTGTTTGTTCAAATATTCTGTCGAAGTGAGTCAATGCGTGGGATGCACTAATTATACTGTTATTAATTCACCGAGCTCGATACAGCCCAGCCGGTCTAATCGCGTCAGTATTGTGATATTGACAGGGCAAATAAATTATTACTTATATATATATATATATATATATATATATATATATATATATATATATATATATATATATATATATATATATATATATATATATATATATATATAAATATACTTTTCATCTCGAGACGCTATTATTTTGATTATGCTAGCTTTCTCATAAAAACAAAATATACAAATAAAATAATAATTGTGTTGACTTCCGCAAGTCTATGCCGAGAGCAGAAGTAACGCAGAGAGCGGAGTATCATGGCACTATTATCTTCTTTCAGTTCTGTCTGCGCCTGCCATTTGTGGGTTATCCACACGTCGCCCCGCTGGTCATATTCAAATAATCTTTTTTAATAAACATACGTATTTTTTAGATACATTTTAGAAAATAATAGAACCTGCGCGTCTTGGAAACTGTCCAAGGGTCTAACGGGCGCTTATGCCGCTGCGCCGCGACATGCCGCTTGCCTGATATTGTTACTATATTTTAATCAGCTTCTTTCCAGATTTCACATATGCCGGGGTGGACAAAGGGAATAAGAGAAACTACTGTAACGACACTTTGATATATGCCCCACTTTCCGCCGTATTTGACGCACTGAGTGTTGAGTGTAGAAACTCAACGTCACACTTTGCCTTATCACCAGAACCAGAGCGAAGAAAATGAATATATATTAAATATTTCACTTCCTCGAGTGGGGATCGAACCCATAACCGATGTCGCGATTACAGTAGTACGCTTGTGCGTCACGACGGGCCCCAATCAGGCACTACATAGTGTTAATTATTATTACGAAAATCTAGTTTACTTCTAAAGATAACTGGTTTTAGATTTTATCCTGCGCTTACTATGCTAATATGTTATTTATATTCATGTCGCTAGTTTGTGTTGAAAATTATATCTTAGACATGATTTATATATCATAAAGAATTAATGATTGATCAAATAAATACATATTATGACAACATTAATCTTCCCAGTGGGTCCCACACATGCCAGGATTGACAGAGGGATCTTGGGAACCTATCATTAAGAACCTACCATTATTTTTTCTACATTTCGCTGACTTAGACATTGCGTGTTCAGTAGCTGATTTCAACGCCGCGCCTAGCCTTAATACCAGAGTCTACCTTAGTCTAGCCTTAATACTTCGAGTGGGGATCGAACTCATAAACGGTCTCCTTTTGTGAAACGCTTGTGTCCCTGCAGCTTGATAGGCCTCAAAAAATTACAAGAGCTAGTTTTATAAACACTAAATACTATGAAATAATTTATTAACCACTTGAGAATTTTAATATAAGCAGAACTAAATTAATTAATGATTAACATTAATTCTGTTTAAATACATACACAACATTTATGTGAGATTAAACATACTAATTGCTTTATTATATATTTCAGAAGAGAGATTGCTAATTTCTCTTTTTTTTCCCTTATAGACAGTTGTCGTGGCACAGTAGAACAACGTCTAACTGTAAACGGGTTCGAATTTCACTCAGGTCAATGCCCTTTTTTCCTCTGCATCCATAGATTTTGATAAATGGAAGCTATAATGGGAAACAGAGTGTCTTAACAATATATTTTCCTTTCCACATACGGGATTCAGCGTAAAAGTTAAACAAAGCCTGCTTTTCTCTTTTTTTCAGCATCACGCTGTATCCCACACAACCCAAAAATTTAATCTAAAGACACTCCGTTTCGATGCCCCATTTTCCGCTAAATTTAAATCATTACCTGTTGAACGACAGAACTCAACGTAGTGCCTTGCCTTGTTACCAGATCGAAGAAATGAGAATATTAAATATTTCCTTTCCTCGAGTGAGAATCGAACCCACAACCCGAACCCAAGCGTGTGACTATGCGTCAGCATAAACAGTCACACGCTTGTGTCAATTGCATTCCATTTATCAAAAGCCAAAATTTTATAAGGTCACTCTTACACATAGGACACTCCACTTAGGCATTAGAAAACAACGATTAGTATTCTAAGAAACCAGTAAATCTTTGCTTATTTTCATCCGCAAATTATGTCACCAGTGTTGTCGCATGTCGTACAAGCGTGCTACTGTAACTGCGACACTGTGACATGTGAATTCGATCCTCACATTAGGAAATTAAATATTTAATATCCTAATTTCTTCGTCTTGGTAACGAGATAAAGAGCGGTGATGAATTCAACACGCGTGCGCCATGATTTCCGCAACTCAATATTATATTCATTCAGCGGAAGATGGGGAACGGAACAGAGTGTCTTAACACTAGGTTCCCAAGTTCCTTTGCCTACCACCACTATGTACAGCGTAAAAGTTAATGTAAAAAATACTTAATGTAGAAAAAAAATAATGTCACGTATTGCGAAGGAAGTAAATTGTTTTTAAATGAGTTGCGTCAACGTTCACGCCGCTCATTTCAAAAGGACTCTAGATCTTTATCGTTCTGTTGCAAATACGAATATATTAATCTTGATTTTAGACCCGATCTAGTCTTTAATTAAATTATTAGGTAACTTTCTGTTAGATATGCGTTTTCTTGATTACCTGTATTTGGTAACTTCATAAATCTTTAATAGATAAAATTGTAGTTTAATTTGAAGAAGAGAGAGAGAGCGAGAGATGGATAGAGAGAGATAGAGAGAGCTAGCCTATCCATCCCATCCATTTCCAGACTAGCCACATGTAGAAAAGCTACTTCATAGCTTGACCTTGTATTTCGCATTCAGCAGCGTAGAAAAAGGGAACCTGGGAACCTGTTAAGGCACTTCATTCTCCGCTTTATGCCGAATTCCGAAGGCATGTGTTGAGTGGCGCAGCATCACCATGCTTTGTTTCGTCTCAACGCGAAAATGACAATATTCAATATTTAATTTTCTCGCGTATTAAATATTTAATTGTATTTACCTATTATTTCAAAGTAAGTAAAACCAAAATTGAATTTTCCCAGTAACTTTTCTACATAAATCAATACGCTATATACGTCCATCAATCATTAAGTGGCGCTTCGTCATGGCCACGATACTTGTGTGGGCTTATAAAGAATCTCCGTTCTAACAACAAAAACCAATGTTACTTAACTAACCTACTTATTAAATCATCGATGACTTTAAACCAAAGAGTATTTGCAAGTAGTCATGATTATTCATTTCTAATATCAATATTATTGTATACTATCGTCTCGTCCGCGGTTTCGCTCGCTTGAAGTAGTTTATTTTATATACTAATCTCATTGCTTTCTTCATCTTTGTCTTTATTTCTTCGTTCTGGTAACAAAACAAAAAACAGCGTTGAGTTACGCCATTCAACATGCAATGCGATGTGAGGGATACAGCGTAAAGATGAGAGAACACTTGATTCCAATGCCTATCCTGATATATGTACAACAAAGCGTGAAACTAAAAAAGTCAATTAAAAAAGGTGACGCAATACAAAGATACTATATTTAGTATTGCCAAAATTAAAATAAATTCTGAATACGTTTTACAGTAAAGTAACTTGTTTATATGCAAAGTGTAACAAGCACTACAAGGCCGTGTTCATTCATTCATTTACATTGAATCATGAGTTAAGGTATGCTCACTCACTTAGTCAGTTTCACGTTTTATCCCGCATATGGCAAGAGGGAACTTGGGAACCTAGTGTTAAGACATTTCGTTCACTTCCGTTCCCCACTTTTAACCGAATTTGAGGCATTGCCTATTGAGTTGCATAGCTCAACGCGGCGTTGAAACCGAGTGTCTAGGACACTGATATTTATGAATTATTGAAATGTATTTTCCTTCTTTTTGAAAGCAAAAAGTGTGTCGTTGAGTGCCGATACTGAACACTAAATTGTCTCGGAGCTCTACGATTATTTCATATAATTTATAACTGAATAGTAAAATATGAGTTAAAGCTAAGAGGAAGACATTACAAAAACAAGTGATTTATATATAGTACCATATAAATTACAATTAACACCCTATTTGGTGAGTGAAGAACATTCGCAGAATCGTTTACCAGTCAAGCTGACCCACTTTAATGAATTAGTTGGAATATATTACTAGTTTCTATTTATAAGATACTAATTATATAAAGGCCTATAGTAGCGCAGGGGCACATTAAACACAGACTGGTTGTAGCTTCGATTTCCACTCGAGGAAATAAAATATTTAATATTTACATTTCTCTGCTCTGGTAACAAGACAAAGCACGGCGTCGAGTTCCGTCACTACACTAGCAATGTCTCAAATTCGGCGGAAAGTGAGGAACGGAACGGAGTGTCTTAACACTAGGTGCCCAAGATTCGAGGTAAGTGCTAAAACACTCCATTATATATACATCGCCCAATTTTTCAGACACTGCGTGTTGAGTTTCGACACTTAATGCTGCGCTTTGTCTTGCTACTGTATCGAGGAAATTAAAAAAAAATCCTCAACGATCGTCAACAGTCATGTACTTCACGACGGCTTTAAAATTACTTAATTAAAGATAACATAAACCTGGGAAAGCGAGTTTAAGTTGAAAACAATAGAAAAAGAGAAATGTATTTTTTTTTAAACGTCTTTTTTATATTATAATGAATTTATTATCAAATATCCAATCAATTTAATTATACAGTTGATGGACAACTGATTTTCAATAAAATCTATTGCTAGCAAATTTGAGGTACATAATGCTAGGCATATAATAACTCTGTAACTGATCATTATCGGTACATGGAAGATATATTCATTTTGTTTTGTCTGTGATGTGCAAGTCTTTTTTTTGTCTTTGCGTTAGTATGCGCTAATCAGAAACGATTCACCAGATTATTTAGATGCAGTTTTAACGTTTATTTTATTTAAATCAGTTAATAAATAAAAAAGTTACGTCAGTTTAAAAAAAATAGTTCGACAAAATTAATATATTTTTTTTATTAATTTAAATGAAATTTTAGTTTTTCATGTACAGATATTGTATTAAGAATGATAATTTTAGTAGAACAAGAAAGTAATTAAGATTAAAATAAAATATTTTTAAGTATAATAGGCGGGCGAAGCCGCGTGCGAATCGATAGTACAGTAGTATTATTTATATAGTAATTCCCAAATTCGAGACTTAACATGTAAAGTGTTGTTACTACTAAGTTTACAAAGCCTTTTCAAAAACATCTAATAATTATAAACTTAGCAGGATCTGAACCCATGTGTTTTGGAACTGTTAAAGCGCTCTGACCAACTAAGCCATACTGCTTTGTACTTTGTCTTGCCAAAGCATAGAAATTCACATATCTTATTTCGCCGAGTGTGGATCGAAACTAGATTATAATATTTACAGCCAATGTAATGTTATATATTATTTCCTTTATATATGGATATGCCTTAATATTAAAGTTTATAATGTGCTTTTAAATTAAGCTCATTAATTTTGCTTCACATTTTACCATAAAATAGAGTAATAAGCGCTGTTACTTCTTTAGCGCTCGAGGTTTACGACCTAGGAAATAGGTGTTCGGAAACAACAGAAATAGTTATTGGCATTTCCTTTACTGCAATAAGCAAGTTGAGCTAAAATTATTTTTCCTGTAAACTACAGTATCTTGAACTGCAGGTTTCAATAAGAGTTCAAATCTATTCACGATGCACATTTTGTGTTCAAAAATCAATTAAAATAAATTGATTTTTATATCGATTTCTAAATGGTAAATAGTATAAATAAACATCAATAAGTATAATAATTTTTTAATTATTTTTTTAATTTTAACTGAGGTTATTATATTGTACTTTTTAGTTTTTGTTTATATTTGTACATACAGTTCTGTTTGATATATAATATTCTTTATTGTACTAAATAGTACATAAGAAATAGTAACATGGAAAACAAAAGTGTAGAAAGGTGGTACAAAGTTAGTGTACAAAGGTGTACAAAGGCAGTGGTGGTTTGATTGCTTTTTTTTTATAAACAATTTTATATATGTGTCATGTGTAAATCTTTTCAAAGAAAGCAAAGTGATAAATCACTCACTGGATCAATCAGCTTACTAAAGGTAGAGAAAAAGGAGACCAACTGTACCTAAACAGAAAATGTATTTTAAATAAAACAACAAACACAAAATGGCATTATTATTTTTATTAAATAAAATTAGGTTAAAATATGACAAAATATATTTTTACTATGTTTTTAAAGTGTACACTACTACACTTAGGACAGAAACTACTAAACTTAAATTTAAAAAGCGTATAACTTTTTTTATACGCTTTTTAAATTTAAAAACATAGTAAAAATATTAAAATAAATAGCCACTCTACTCTCTTGCCAAACGATAATTCTTACGAGTTGTCTTTGGGAAGCGGAAATTTGTAAAAATGTCCCTACAGAGATGCTAACAACATAAATAAGTTGTAACAAGCGTATAAGAATTTCGACGGAGCTTGGTGAGAACGAATGGCTTAGTTGGTCAGAGCGCTGGAACGGTTTTCCAGAGGCGCGGGTTCAAATCCTGCTTCGTTCAAAATTTTATACGCTTTGTAAATTTAAGTTTAGTATGACAAAATATCTTTACTATTACATGAAAAAATGGTGTAATGACGATTTATTCTTCTAAGCATACATACTTCCGTAGTACAAAACCCAGTACTAGCCTATGATCGGAATGTTGTCAACAGCTATATCTAAATATAGTGCGACCGCGTAGGCTTGATCGTAGGCGAGGAATAGTCACAAATGAATACTGTAATAGAACCTTGCGACAACAAATTGTTATAGCATTCAGCTGTTACTTACTCATGGATATGCTAAAGTTTATTTCGATAAGGTCCTATTGATTTTAAGGCTTGAAAGGATTCAAGATGTAAGACGTTGCTAGCTAGCTTATTTCTCTTAGCCTTATTAGTATGTTATCTTTGGCCATATAAGGCGGTTTCTGCTGATTTATAGTGATTGTCTCATCGAAGTGATACTGTTTTGACACATCTTGTGGTTGATGTATAAATAGGGCATCTTATACATTTAGTTCGATGTATATGTTTTTTGATAACATTATGCATTAGCGTAGTATAGAAATATAGCGTTTAATAAAATTCAGTTATTCAATTAGTTGCATTTGAAATTGTATATAATGGCCAAAAAGTAAGACAGTGATTTATCAAAAGTCAGTGTGTTTTCAATAATAATACGAAAGAGGAACTTATGACGATAAATTAAATTTATAGATAAATAGGTATATGTTATTTAAAAAAAAAGATTAACATAATATGAATAAAACAAAGTTAATAAGTAATAATTTTCAATATAGCTGATTTATGAAGTATTTTCCTTTAAGCATAGCGCAATTTAACGCAAGAAACAAGTTTGTATCTTTACTACATCATTTTATACTTTAAATTTAATATAAGAGAGTTCATATTCAAAACATAAATCCTAATTATATTCTTTCTAGCTGTAGGCGAGAACTAGGGGTGATCGATTAAATGCAATATTTCATAATATGTAATAAATGGTATATGATAAAAATGGAGCACAACGTGGCGCAGGAGCACAACTTGTAAAAGCGACTGACTATTATAGGTTCTATCTCCACTTGACGAAATGAAAATTATAATAATAATTAATAATAGAGAAGTAATAATTTAATATTTTTATTTCTTCGCTCTTAACAAGACAAAGTGCGGCGTTGGTTTCCGCCACTAGGGAAGTGGGGAACGGAAGTGTCTTAATGAGAACAGAGTGTCTTAGCAGTACCTCCTACCCCAAGCTCTACCCATCCTGCAATTTAGTAAATTGAGTGTAACAGTTAAGCACAAGCCTGAATGTGTTATACAAAAAATATATTCGCATTCATTTTTGAACAATGCAAGATATAAAATTATTTATAATATTTTTTTTTTATCTGTTATATTATTTCTAGCTTCCTTAAAGTCTATACTATTTTTTAACAACAACAACATACAACATTTATTAATATCAGGCAAGTATCATCCCACGTCTATCACGTTATACTTGATTAGATAACACATTTACATATTAAATACCTTATATATGCATATAAGTCTATATTTGCATCTGCATTTTAGACGCAATTTGCAAAAGAATAATTACATTTTAAAAATATGTAAAAATGTATTTTAAAACAAAATTTTACAATTTTATAATACAAAATATGAAATTTACACCTGTCGTCGTGACGCTGCATCACAAGCGGGTACCTATAAACGACAGGTTGTGGGTTCGATCCCCACTCAACGATTGAAGTATTTAATATTTTCAAATTAAAAATTTTTACGTTCTCATTTTTTCGCTTCGCAATTTATTTCAATTCTTTTTAATAGTATTCCGATCTTACCCTTTGAGTGCAAAATCACTTGCCAATGTCACGTAGTATGGAGAAGATCCTACATAGTGAATAAGTTACCTAGTCTATAAGTTACAAAATACGATTATGTTACAAAATAATAATTTTAAAAAGTGTCTTGTGCCATACACTCCTCAAATATTTCCACCAGAAAACGCAGGCGACGCCGCAGAAAAAGGCAAGTCAGTTATAAAATTAATTATCCTTACACCTATATATGTTCATACAAATTTCTTCACTCTTAATATGAATGTCGCCCTTTAATTTATTCGCGTAATAAATTCACCGTGTAGGCGCAGCGGAGGCGACGAGGGCCATTACCAAATAACACGTAGGTTTGATTCCTGATGATGTCATCGCCGAAACTTGCCACTGACAGTGCATAGTGACAAAAAATATAAATTTCTAAGTTTCACGAGATTTTAAATTAAATTAATGTTTTTTTTATTGTTTATACATTTGGCTCGATCTAACTTTCATAATTTTAAAGTATAATGATATTTTGACAATTACCTATATCATTTCCTCCTTATAGTTAAAATATAAAGAACAGTATTGAGTTTAATTTAACACATATTGTCGAACAAAACAAAGTATTTTTGTTTAACAGTAGGTTTCCTTTCTCTACGTCTACGTGTTACTGCGGGATACAGCAAAAAGTTAAAAAAAAAAAACGCAAAAAAGACGGAGACTTTTGTCTTAAACCTTAAAGAGATAACCGTTATTATTCACAGCTCAATATTCAACAACTACAACAATCAATTTATTCATTTAAGTATACAACAATTTTTACAACAACCAGTTTAAAACAATTTGTACAACTTGTACAACAATTATCACAACAGTTTATACAACATTTTACAACAATTTACACAATAATACAACAATCTGTTTACTACTACAATCAGTGTCAATTGAAATATAACGTATTTAAGTCGATTACCTCACACGACGTGTCATAAAATGTATATAAAATCAATTGGTGGGATGCTCAATAGAACATATTACTTTAGTTTATTGTTTTAAAATAGAAAATGTTGATTTATTTTATTGATTTGAACTCGCGATGATTAACAATTGAATTTTATAAGATCTTTTGTTTAGCTTATATTACTTCGAGACACTGAGAGTTGCATAGCGTAATTCAACGCCGTTACTTTTAATTATTTTATGCTGGAGATACACATGGCAGGCACATGGCAGGATAGGCAGAGGGAACTTGGGAATCTAATGTTAAGACACTCCGCTTAGTTATTCAATATCTAAATTTGAGACATTGCGTGTTGGTGGAACTGGGCACTGCGCTATGCTGTTACCAGAGCGAAGTAATAAAAATACTAAATATTACAATAAAACCTGTCGCATTTACAGTCGCATGTTTCTGCACCTGCGCCACTATAGTCCCTTCTTTTACAGTATGGAAATATAATCATAATCATTTTCAGGGGTGGAAATAAATCCCCATAATCACGTTTATAGTGATATGTGTAACAAAACTAAAGGCGGCGTTTAGTTCCGCCACTAAACACGATATGCCTCGATATGGGCGACAAGCACGTGGCAAGGTAAGTAGTGGGAACTTGTGAACCTTATATCGCGTCACTACGTTCCCCACGTTCCGAATTAATTAATATATAAAATAAAAAACCAATATAATTTCTTCGCGGTACTCTGCAGTATGTCACTAGTATAATAATATTAATGGTAAGTCATCGACCGTCTCTGAATTCGTCAAAATGGCGGCGAACGTGCGTTCCCAATTAATTCTTGATTAATGGTATCGCTTTACGCCCGTTTTACATGCGAAATCGATCTCAGACAGACGGATTTGTATATAGACAGTATGTATATGTAGATATGAAATAATTATTACTTCGTGTCGATGTGGCGTATGGATATAATCTGGCTGATGATTGTGAGTTCCATTCTGACCTAGGCAAAATATCCGTTTATAATTGTTCATTTTTCAATTTACAAGTACGTTACGTTACGTTGTAGGAAATAAGAAATATTAAACAATTAAATGATGACGATAACAAAATTAAAAATATATATATATATAAATCAATACTTAAAAAGTACATAGTAAAGAATAACTTTATTTTTTTATCAGTTTTTTGAAAAAACTTAACTTAGCTTCACGCTATATCCCTAGCGGGGTAGGCAGAGAGAACGCAGCGCAAAACGCTACGGTCTCAGCATACCTTTTGGGCCTCGTCCACTGTCATCAACCTCTTCATACATGCCCTTCGGGGAGTCCTCATGCTTTTTACGTGACCAGTATCGTCGATACTGTGTTTTCGAAGGTCAACCGAGGTCTCCCCCTCCCTCTCTTACCACTCACTTTTCCCTTATAAATATTTTTTTAAGTTTAGACAAATACAAATGTTGTTGGTACATATAATAGAAGATCCTCAAAAAACTTATAAAATTCCCCGATACCATATGACCATCTTTTTCAATGACTCATATTATGCATGGTTTTCCAAATCGTGTGTAAAAATTCCTTTAACGTCTGATTTATTTTTAAGTCATCTAAATGTGAATATTGAAACTACAACTATCGTGCTTACAAATAGATGCCTGACCACTGTGCCACTGCGGCGTCAATGATAACTAATCTATACTTATAATTAATTTGTAACCGATCGCTGTCTGTACATGGAAGATGTATTTAAACAAATCTTATAAGTGACGTTTATTAATGTGGTAGCCATTATCCAAAATTGTATATTTTTTGTCTGTTTATGTATTTTTCTGAACGTTTATAAGTGTTAAACTTAAAATCTCAGACTTAAATGCAGTTTTAACTATGTATTATATTATGGCGATCGACCAACAACTAGTTGTTGTTTTATTTAAATCGATTCTTAAATTTAAAAAATAAAATCAATTAATTATTATTATTTATATGATTAATAAATAAAGTAATAACGTTATTAGAACAAGTAATTAATTAAGTTTATTAATTAAAATAATGTAATTTAAGCGGGCGAAGCCGCGGACGGGTCGCTACTACATACATAAGAACGTATAACTTAATTTATTTAAATCTAACCCGCAAGCCTATATAATAGCGTGGGTTATTGTAAGCTATCCTTGATCCGAATGCATTTACACTGTACACTATACACATAGTGTATACATCGATGTCTCTTTATCAAGCGATAAACGTTTGTATAGAGTATTGTGTGAATCGTGCCTATCGCATGACATCATTTAGATTAATTTAATATAAATATGTTATTTTTGTTAAGGCGATAACATTATTAAAAAGTGGCCTTTCGTGGCATATGACTTTAAAGGCGACAGGAAGTGGGTTCAATCCCTTTCGAGGCAATGTAATATATAATATCTTCAATTTATATATTTATTTTGTTTATTTCTTCGCTCTGGAAACAATGCAACGCGGCGTTGAGTTTTGTCACTTTATATGCAATGGCTCAAATTTTTGAGTTCCCAAGTTCCCTTTGTCTACCATGTCATATATTTTTTTAATGTTCGTCCTCTCGTAATTACTGAGACTGTTTAAACTTTTGCCTTACTTTTAGTAGTGCTATTTTAACCTTGTATTTAATATGTGATGGCCGGGTGCTTCCAGGCCATCATATATCAAATATTGCCTTAACCCTGCGAATTAAAACCGTTCATGGACGTATGAAACCAAACTAAATGAATTTTGTAAATGGAGTAGTTGGTTCGATTACCACTAGAGGATATGAAATTGAATATAAATTCCTCGTTCAGGTAACAAAGCAAAGCGGTGTATTGAGTTACTCCACTTAACATACAATGTAACAAGAAGTAGAAAACGAAAGTGAGAACGGATTAGGATACTCTAACACTAGGATCCCAGGTTCCCTCTGCCTACGCTGCTATGTGGATATAACATGAATCTTAAATAGAATATTATATTACTAATACCCAGATAATAATTTCCTTATAAAAATCATCATTTAACAGATATTTATAGATATATCTTATATATATATATATATATATATATATATATATATATATATATATATATATATATATATATATATATATATATATATATATATATATATATATATATATATATATTATAATAACTTATATGTTATATACATAGACTTAATATATTTAATTTCATCACGTAAACTACTTAACGCTGTTGGACCATCTGTCAGTCTGCGAGTGTCAAAGAAAATAGAAGGGCCATTTTATTATGGCTCATTACAGTAAGTAGTCGAAGTAACGTTGTACACTATACATTATTTATTATTATTTTATTGAGTGCTTTTTTTCTCAGCTTCACGCTGTATCCCGCGCATGGCAGGGAGGCCTCTGAGAGAAAACTTGGTGTTAAAACACTCCATGGGAGGGAACTTGGTGTTAAAATACTCCATTTCGTTATTTCTATATTTAGAATGTTATTTCACACCTTTTGAAAACGTTTACATTTTAATTTAACGGGGTTTGAAAATCCGCTTGGAAACCAAGCGCGGAGACAACTTTTTTTTCGTTTTCTAAATAAGTTAATAATATATATGTAATTGATAAAATGATGTTTATATCGTTTTAAATGAAACACTTTTAAACGGATTAATCGCGTATATTGAATGGTAAACATTTTTGGGAAACCCGACGTTTCGAACACTTTACAGTAGTCCGTGACCACGGACACGGTCAATATACGCGATTAATCCGTTTAAAAGTGTTTCATTTAAAATGTATAACAATCGCGAAAATCAAAGACATTATTATTGATGTTTATATCGTTTATTTTTTTACCTTCATACTTTTTTCTCCGGCTAGCATAAGGCAGAGGAAACCTAGTTTTAAGACAATGAATGTTAAGTGGCAAAGCTCAAGTACATAAACTCATATAAGCTCAAATTTATTGAATTATCTTTTTTTTAATTTCAACACCTTACATGTATACGTCAGTAAGCCCATAACAGACAGTTAAATTACGAGGGTCCCTTGATGACATATAAGTACAGAATCAGCTAATGTGTCTGAAGAGCGATGTATTAGAATGTTTAATGGCCATTTATTCGCTATTTTGAATTAATTAATATAATATAAGGCCTGTGTAAATGTTTTCATTTCTTCACTCTAGTGAAAAGGCAAAGCACGGCGTTCAGTTACGGCACTCAACACACGGAAACGGAACGGAGTGTCTTAACACTAAGTTCCCAAGTTCTTTCTGTCATACAGCGTGAAGGTAAGTATAAATATAAGGATTAGGAAAGAAGGAGTATTTAATATATAAAAATACTGGCAAAATATCTTAAATATGTACGTCGTATCGTACCTACTGAGTACTTTGTGTTTAGTCTTTTTTGCTATACGCTGTAGCCCTAACATAGCATGAGAAAGAAGCAAACTGGGATCCTAGTATCAAGATGCTCCGTTCCCATTAAGACATTTCCCACCACATTTACAATTTATATGAAATAAAAAAATCTAATAAACAATCTTTGAATAGCTGAAACTCATATTATGGTAATCGAAAATTCAATGAATTATTTGGTTATATAGCGCTTGAACAATCGATTTTTTACAAAATTATAAAATAAAAGAAGTGGGATTTCAACCCGCACCCCTTGAAAGCCACAGCCGTCTATCTTGGATACTTCCAACTACATAAACAATCCCTTCATACAATTAATTACTCTCTTTACAAAATATATTAAGTACCAACTAATATAATTACCGTAATAAATCGCTTTGTCTCTTATTCACCGAAGAACACGTTATATAAAAACATTTTTCATCTTTCTAATAGATAATTATAATAATTATGAAAATTTACAAATGATTAATACGGTGTTGCAGAACTTAACGCCGTTGCGGAACTTAACGCTGCACTTTATCTTTTCATCAGAGCGACGAAATGAAAATAATTCATTCCTCCAAACAAATGTCGAACGGCGCTGGGCCACGACGACTTCTACCACTTTCTTTGTTAATGTATACTAATCAAATAAATCTGTACCGATCACAGACCGTATATGAAAAATATATTTTTTTTAGATTCACGCTGTATCCCGCACGAGGCAGGGTAGGCAGAGGGAACCCGGGAACCTAGTGTTAAGACACTCCGTTCCACTTCCGTTTCACACTCATATATTAAAGATATATAAAAAAATATTATAGGGGACGTTTATTAATGGGGAAAAAATGTCTGTGCGTTTGTACGTGCTAATCTCAAAAGTTGCTAACCAGATTAAAATGCACTTTTCCCTTATATATTTTGGCATCCTTTGTTTTATTTAAATCATAAAAACTAAATATAATAGTATATAATTCAAGCGGGCGAAGCCGCGAACGGATTGCCAGTAAAGTTTAAAGCTTAAAAACAATATAACTAATGTTTCAACCGAGCTCGTAAAATCCCATATTCGGTCGTCGTTTGAAAAACGACTGACATTAAATAAAAATACATAAAACTATAACAATTTTATGTTATACCTTTACACGTGCTCTATACTTTTATGATTTTGTCATATTTTTAAAAAAACGTAACAATATGTTTACGATAATACTCGTTAGAATATGAAACAATTCTTTATTGGATCCTATTTCAATTGCCTAATACTTCCTACACACTTAGGGTTGGTGAAAAATTGAGTGATGATGCTCATTCACTCACTTAACTTCTGTAACACTTAGCTGTAGGCAGAGGGAACTTGGGAACCTAGTGTTAAGACACTGCACTCCACTTCCGTTCCCCACTTTCCGCTGAATTTGAGGCATTGCGTGTTGAGTGGCGGAACTCAACGACGCGTGTTGCCTTGAACCAGAGCGAAGAAATGGAAATATTAAATATTCAAATTGAAAATATTAAATAATTCATTTCCTCTGGTGGGGATCGAACCCACAACCTGTCGGTTACTGTCACACGTTGGTGCCGCTGCGCCACGAAAGGCCTCCTGACTGATGATGTGATAATTTAATTCCTCCGCTTTGGTCTATCAGAACTGACGTAACACAACACCACGCCGCATTTCTACGAAATGCGGCGTTGTGTTACGTCAGTTCAATTCCGCAATGTTTCCGCAATGTTTCGAAAATTAGGCAGCAAGTGTGTAGCGAAGTATCTAAGCGGTAGATTACCTATATCTACCCTGCTTACTAGAAATCAAGTTGCTCAAGCGATAAGCTGTTTTTTTTTTTTTTGATTTAATAGAAAAATAAAGGTAAATGTAAGGCAAAAGATTTTACAATGTACAATTGTTTAGAAAAGACAATGATCGCAAGTCAAAGTTTATATGCCATAAAATTGTTTTTATATTCATGCAATATAATAATTATATATAGATAAAAAACATATATTATGTATTTTTGTACACTGTATCTTCTATTTTACCGTTAATAACATTATTTCAAGTGCGAGCTAAATTTAGACTTTGCTGAAAGTTATGATGTTAATATCAAAACAAAAGACTATTACGATTAACCTTTAAAATCTCTAAACCTGTGAAGAGTTAAACGCACACAGTGTCTCCATTCTCCATTAATTCTCCACATTTTGTTCTATACCGAGATATTGCATATTGAGTACCGTAACATAACACCGCAGTCTGTTACACTAGAGCGGGTAAATGAAAATAATTTTTATCGTTCTCTCGAGTTGGAGCGTAAACATTCACAATTCCATCTACCATTATGCCATGATAACTTGAAACTAAGGGGTTCAGTTTAAATTGTAAATTATGAACTACAAATACATTGTTATCTTATAGCTTCACGCTGTATCCCGCACGAGGCAGGGTAGACAGGGGGAACCCGGGAACCTAGTGTTAAGATACTCCGTTCCGCTTCCGTTTCTCACTTTCCGCCGAATTTGAGGCATTGCGTGTTGAGTGGCAGAACTAAACGCCGCGCTTTGCCTTATTACCAGAGCGAAGAAATGAAACATTAAATATTTAAATTGAAAATATTAAATATTTCATTTCGGGATCGAACCCAGAACCTGTCGGTTCCAGTCACACGCTTTTGCCGCTGCGCCACGACAGGCTTCAATCATATATTAATTACGATATTACCTCTAATGTTTTATTAACTATTTAGCTTTATTTTTCAATAATTCCGTCAAATGTTATTTTATTTCGGACAAATTATCTTTCTTATCAATGATATAAATAGATCAATGATATATTTTTTTCTTGCCAAAGTCTAAAAAGTGCATACGTGACAAGAGCGGCGCATGCAATGAAATATAATATAATTTTTATTTCAAGATATTATATCATACAGTTATCTTATTACTTAAGCAGGATATATTTATTATTGGAAATGTTTAATTATTTAATTATCTTCAGATAACAGTGCAAGTTCGAGGAATTGAAGACGCCGTACACTCAATGCACGACACTATTCACGGTAGGCTCAGTGAACAGCTTCACGCTGTATCCCGCACATGGCAGATTAGGCAGAGGGAACTTGGGAACCTAGTGTTAAGACACTTCGTCCGGTACTGTCAATAAAAAGGGGTGGTTATTATTCATTTAATGTATTTTTTTATGTCATCTAGTGCAGTTGAAACGTAGTTGAACATCTTGAATACGCTGCACCTTGATAAATGCATTACATTGTCATTAGTTTTCAGCGCGGACACAATTTTCACACAACTTATATACTCACATTAATACAAACATACACAAAAAAAGAATATTATGAAGTATTCAGTAAAATTAAGCTTTATAATATAATTAAAAAAATATATATCGTACATTTCTATTTTTTTTATCTCCAAATATATTTTATCGATATAACGAATACTGAAATATAAGTTTTATTGAATTGGGAATTGAACTTTCGACCATATTGGTCAAACCAATCCTGGTCAAAGCCACACTGCACTCTTCTTAATACCTACCTATTTCTCACTTACCTTTTTACACCATATATTTAATCAGTTGATAATAATTTTTAAAAGGATTGTACCTGAAAACAAATTTTAAAATTTATTAGTATCAGACATATAACGCCATCTGTATTCTATACAAGGAACTACATGGAGATGTTACTCATATCGATTGTTAGAGAAAGTTTACAAAAGTTAACACTAGATGTCGCTACACGGCTCATAACTAAAATTCATATTTTCACTTTTAAAACCTAACCTTAGACATAAATATTAAGACCACGTATATATATAAAAAATATTTGTTAAAAGCTTCAATAAATTGATAAACAGTATTTTATGCTAAATTTATTTTACAATATTTTTGGTGAGAAGATTTGACGTAAAAGAGTATGTTATTCAATAAACAATAAAATCTCATTTTATTCTGTATTTAGCAGTGCAGTGAAAAAAAAATGACTGTACGTTTTTTGTATCCCGGACATGTAAAAAAAAGGTACAAACCAAGTAATAAAACACTCCCCAGGCAATATACAATTAAAAAGAAACAACAAGCATTACTAGACTCTCTATTTCCCACGTAAAGTATAAAAAATGTAAGTATGTAGATATCAGCATTGTATTGATGTCATAACTAGAACGATAGTACTAAGTACTACGTAAGCAGAATAAATCATTGTTAATTTCTCATTGACCTGTGACTTTAGGTCTATTACGCGCTGTCCAGTTTATAATATTTAATATTATTGGCTATTTTAAATGAAGAAAATAATTAAATATTTAAAGAAAGGAAACATTACTTTTTGCACAATATAAATAACAAGAAACGAAGAGGAAAAAGGGCAAATAATATTTATTGATTGCTACTTTTTAGTACGCTAAATAATTTATCTAGATATACATAGTTCTTCGATTACTAAATGATTTACTGACAAAGCAGTAAAGATTTTAAATGTTACTTTCAATTGGGTCCTGGAGTACCTATACTAAAAGATAATTTTCTGAAGCAAAGACAAAAAAACGTGATTTTCCATTTCACTTCTTAAAGAGACATCGACGGCGTGAGGCCTGTCGTGGAGCAGGAGCGCAAGCGACAGGTTGTAGATTCGATCTCCAACCAAAGTAATAAAATATTAAATACTTTCAAATTAAATATTTAATGTTTTCATTTCTGTACTCTGGTAACAAGGCAAACGGCGTTGAGTTCCAACTCTCAACACGCCAACATTGAATTTAAAGTGTTGGCGTGTTGAGTGTTGGAACTCAACGCCGCGGAAAGTGGGTAACGGAACAGAGAGTCTTAACATTAGGTTCCCAAGTTCCTTCTGCTAACCGTGTCACGAAGCTAAAAAAGACCAATCTTCTTAAAGTCCAATTAAATAAAGTTACTGACTATGTTTAGTAAAGTTAATTACACAATACATATTAAATTTAGGCACCACATACGATAAAAAGTAACCCAAAACATTAACCAGGTTATTAGAAGGAAGGACCTCGTGAGATTTTAATAACATAATTGCTCGATCGCAATAAAAACATTAAGCGTGCGAAAATTTTGTTAAAATTTTATTATATGTGCATTAATTAAGGTGTAATTTATGGTACTCAGCTTCACGCCGTATCCCGCACATGGCAGGGTAGGCAGAGGAAACTTAGGAACCTAGTGTTAAGACACTCCTTTCCACTTTCGTTCCCCACATTCTGTCGAATTTGAGGCATTGCGTGTTGAGTGGCGGAACTCAACGCCGCGTTTTAACTTAACCTAATTTATGTTTTATTTTTAATAGTTTATAACGGTAGTTTGTTCATTTTATATTGCTCATATTTCTCTTGCTGCGTTCATTTTATTTAACCATTAGGAGTTTATAATGAATTCAAATAGAAAAATATCGCATTGAAATATCAAATAGGTATACGTCTATTCTTCTGCATTATATCTGTCTTCTTGACTAGAAAAACAAAAATTATTCCTGTATTTAAAGTCAGAATGTTACAATAAAATAAGGTAAAAAAACAAGACCTTAAAAAAGTTATCTGAATAAAAAAATATCTAAAATAGTGGCGCAAGCGGCATAAAAAGAAATCTACAAAACATTTATTTGGCAAAAGATTGAGAATCCCTGACCCAGCGATCGCGTTTAAATGCAATTTGTATGCCAACCGCGCTAAGAGGAACGTCTGTTTTACCCTGTTACAGTTTAATTAATTTTTACTCGTGTCACGTAATAAAGAGGCGAAAATACCGCAAGTGGAGCGAAATAACAATAAGTAACAACGGTAATGGTTTGTATAATAATATATTGCTTGAGAGAAATACAAAAAGTGTATCCACCCTGCCATGTTTGTATGCAACGTCTAGCTATAGTACTGGTTGTATTTATTCTAATGTACACGCAAATATCACGCATGTTTCTCTATAAAAAGCTCTATCGTACTTCTTAGCTTAGCATTGCTTTGAGGAATTGCAGTGTTCATTGAGAGAACTTAGTGTCTGTTCTTGTACTTTATTAGATAATATGTGTTTAAATATAAGCCAATTTCTTTTATGTCGATATAAGTTCAATCAAATAGGAACTCAGAGAAATGAAATATTTCACATATGCATTAAATCGCTCTGGTAACATGACAAGGCGCGACGTTAAGCTCCGCCACTCAACACACAATGCCTTAATAATTTGGCAGGAAGTGGAAAAACTAGATAGTTCCCAAGTTCCCCTGCCGACCCTGGTGATTTCGAGCTTTAAGTTATAAAAAAAATACTTAAATACTATAGCACGCAGTAATACATAAGTATTATAGCTTTACTTTATATGTATATATATGTACATATAAACAATTTACCCTTTACATGACAATCAAACTTGCACTTGGCCGCCTCTTATCACAAATTGAGATGACTATGAATCGCTTACATAACAAAGAGTTACTATTGTGAGATGTTTTCCTTTGCTTTATATGATCTTCCAATTGCCTACATCCTATAGAAGGAAGGATGCAGTTATTAAATAAGTGCTTGAGGTTGTTATAGAGGAAAGTGATTAAAGTAATCACCATGTGATCATGTACAACGCGATAGTTCTGGGTTTGATCTACCCTAGGGAAATTAAAAAAAAATAATTTAACAAAAA
The DNA here is from genome assembly GCA_019049475.1 of Eueides isabella. NCBI lineage: Eukaryota > Metazoa > Arthropoda > Insecta > Lepidoptera > Nymphalidae > Eueides > Eueides isabella. The sequence goes on from CM032407.1 coordinate 3,082,638, forward strand.
AAAAATGTAGTTACAAAATAATTTCAGAAAACTATTATATTAAGGACATGCGCTCATACATCCTAATAACATTTGGTACATTCCTTATATATTAAATTTCTAACGCAATTGGCAAACCAATACTAATCGATGAATTGTTGTCTTGTGAATCTTTTAGGTATAGGTGTATGTGATTTATTAACATTATGTTATTAGAACCTGTGACCTTACCTACATGGTCATTATGCCTACTAGTTACGTAATCATAAACATTAAGTATGTTAATATTGATCTTTTTTTTCCACATATAAGAGCATGTTTGGTGTTAAAACACTCTTTTTACTTTTTTTTTTGTTATCTTTGTGGATAATTGTGATAAATGTATCAAAAATAAGATCATTTCTTAAATTAGCTGCGAAAGCATTTAAAATACCCAAAAAAATTACTACCACATCTTGGCAAAGTGCTTGTAGATCTTAAACTGCTAATCCGAATTTGATACAACTTAGCTAAGAAGCATCGCGATAAATAAGGCTTTTTACTAAACATCTTCACACAGATCATTTCATTAAACCATTATCTACAGATAGACACACCGTCAGAGGCTGTATGACAAACAAATCTGTCAGTCAAATTTATAACTATCATCTCTTTCCTTTTAAAAATAGCAATTCACTTGAAATTCATTCGAGTGTCATAACGCTAGTTTCCCAAGTTTCTTCTGCCTACCCAGCCATGGGTAGGATATAGCGTGAATCTGTAATGAAATTACTTATGTACTGTATTCTATACAACACGACATGATCAACTGACAAAATTGCATGCATTGCATTTTTGACAATTGGAGGGGGGCAATTAATGATTTAACCAAAGAAAAATGACCCCCTCGCCAAGGTATTTTAAAAATTCAAAAGTAGGGCGTGGACTAAAAAAGTTTGGGAAACACTGACTTAGATCATTTATATACGCTCCAAATGTACTACGAAAACATTTTTAATATTGAAATCTTTTTCAAATAACAACAATTGCGTGCAGAAAATAACAGTAAAAAATAGCTAAACGTATCTTGTACTTGGAAATAACACAAGGATTGCTATTAGAATAAACAGTTGATGATATGATCACAATATAAAGGGGACGGAAAATTTATTAAATACTGTTGAAAAAAAAATTGTATAGATTTTCCATATTAGAAAATTGTTTTAAAGCTAAAGACTTTAATTCAACGCGCTATTGTCATGAACTACTGGTTGATATTGAAAAGTCATTTTCAAGTTGGAATTATTATGTAAAAAATCGTATCTACGTAGTCCACTCAACAGTGAAAGTTACATTAGGTTATTACTTTTAATTCAATAGCTAATTATTAATAATTTGAACGAATCAAGTTTTAATACAACTACAAGTTTACAGCCACAAGCGTCTGACTGTAAACGATAGATTGTGGGTTCGATCTTCACTCGAGGAAAATAAAACATATATATTTCCAAATTAAATATTAAATGTTTTCATTTCTACGCTCTGGTGAGGCGCGGCATTGAGTTCCGCCATTTAATACGCAATGCCTCAAATTCGGCGGAAAGTGGAGGTGGTGTGAAGTTAAGTCAGATACAATTATCAATAAATAATCGAGATGTGTCCATCCTTCTTAAAATTAATAAAAAAAATAAAAATACAGACAAAACTGAATACAACAAGAGGTATACGACTGACCTGTAAATAAAACCTACCTCGCACTCCTTAATAATAGGAAGTTCTTTTAAAATACGATCTGAACGTGCGTTGTTAAGTCATCGGTAATACAGCGTCGGATGTCGCCCATTCTGATGGCCATATTTCATCTAGTTGGAGTTATATCATGGGGGTCATTATGTGTGAAGTAGAAAATTTGTGACTGCCTACGACATGGGAGGTCAATTTGACCAGTAATAATGGTTGTGGCTAACAGTCCGAACCATCTAATTCTATCTAAATTAACAGCGCGATTGTATTGAGTTATAACTTTGTCCGAGAAATGCTTCTACAAGCCATATGCGCGCATATTAAAACATAAAAAGCGAAATTTTATTTCACATTTTACACAAAAGTTGGCACGCTGCAGCTTACAAACAAGATTTTGTTAATAATTCCTTTTCGCTTACTTCAAAAGAAAAAGTTTACATGAATATCATTTATAATTAATGTTAGTATTAGGGTTTATTTCGCATAGGCAGGGCAGACAGAGAGAACCTAATTTTAGGACACTCCTTTCTTAACCTTCCGCATGATTTTTGAGAAATTGCATATTGAGTAGCGGAACTAAACGACACAGCTTGCTATACCTTGCAACCAGAGCAAGTAAATCATAATAATTAATTTTTCTAAGTGGGAATCGAACTCACAACTGTCGCTTCTACAATGACCAATAGCTAAGAAAAAAGCAAATGCTTACAACCTTCACCCAAGCTTACATAGCACAATATCAACATCCTTGTGGTCAAAATTCAAAACTAATTAAGCACTAAATAGTATTACGTAACTACTTAAACTTTGAACGTGTCATAGAAGCGCTTAGAGTGAATGACATCAATTTATGTTACTTGTTGATTGTTTTAATTTAAAGCCTGGAGCTTGGTTTGCTTTAGATGCTTCCGGTTAATAGTTTGTATATTTAAATGGTATGTAAGTATGTATATTTTAAGGAAATTTGCTTTTTTTAAATTATAATATATATATATATATATATATATATATATATATATATATATATATATATATATATATATATATATATATATATATATATGTATATATATATATATATATATATATATATATATATATATATATATATATATATATATATTTATTGATTAGAGGATAATATCCAATTTTAATACATATCATACATAATTATAAGCATGGACTATGGCATTATTTTGATATATTTGTACATTTAAAAAATATTTATTAAGTCCTGTCGTAGCGCAGGGGCTTAAGCATTTATAAGCGCGACAGGTTGTGGGTACGATCGTAACTCTTGTAACAAGGTAAAGCGCGGCGTTGAGTTCCGCCACTCAAAACAAAATGCCTCATACTTGTAGGAAAGTGGGTAGCGGAACAGAGTGTCTTAACATTATATTTCTAAGTTCCCTTTTTCCTATCTTGCTCCTGAGAAGTTACATAAAATACGATTTAGTAAAGGATTTCATATAAAAAATATATATTATCAGTATTTTTTTATATATTTTTAAATTTAAACAAAACAGAAGGCAAAACTTTGTATTCTTATTTCAAAAGGTATTGAAGATCATAAGTCATTATTAATTTCTATAGAACTGATGTCATCAAACACTGAGTGATCACATAGTAAACGACTTATGATTGCAAATTATTATTATTATTATTTTATCACACCAGTACCTGACTAATACATAAGGCATATATTATATATATTAGAAATAGAATTTATATAAAACAGGTAAAACTAAATAAATATTTATTTGATGCAATTGCAATTAAATGCACCGGGTAATCGTTGATAAAAAAGCTTTAGAATGTTACCAAAAATACTTTATGAAATATTTTTTAGGCTACGTTGTACACATAGTAGGGTCGGCCACGGCCCTGCACATAGTAGGGTAGGTAAGGGGAACCTGGGAACCTAGCGTTAAGACACTTAGTTCTCGTCTTTTCGTTGACATTTTATAGTTTTGCTTATTGAGTGGCGGTCCTCAACGTCACGAAATGAAAATATTAAATAGTCCCCCGATTGTCAATCGAACGCACAACCATCGCTTTAAAAGTCGCACCCTTGTGCCTCTGCACCACAACATCCTCAATGAACTAACGAATAGTAGGTTATGCTAAAATGCTTTACTCTGCATAAGAATGTTTTTTTAATAATTTTAAAATATTCGTCCATTTACAAAGGAATATTACTGTTTTTGAACAACGTAAAAATATTTTACGTAGCGGGATTTAAAGCCCGAGTCCTTATATATTTTTTAAATATCGTTCCTTCTTGCCAAATACCATAACGACGCAACTTAACAAACGTGTGGAAAAAAAAAAGGAAAACAGAATATAAAAACGTATTATTAATATTTTTTACAGAAATCCTCATTTCGGTAATTGTTTAAAACACACTAACAATAGAACTATTTAAATTTATTTAAGTTTAAATATTTATTTGGAAAATTATTAATAATTAAAATGTAGGCTAAGTAGTCAGACCGCTCAAACTGAGCTGCCAAAAGATGCCACTACGAATTTGACAACGTATGTCTTAGTGGTCTGAGTATATAGCTGGGACGGCTTCCAAGAGGCGAGGGTTCAAATCACGCTACGTTCGAAATTTTAGACGTTTTCTTAAGAAGTATATTTCTTGTCTAAGTGTGGATTGACCCTTTAAAAAGAGTAAAAATATTCAATTAAGCTTCTTCTAATGTATTGTATAACTTGAATTTGATTAAATTGGCCTTATTTATATTTAACATATAAATATTTGACATTTGGCTACTAATGAGGTTCTTTATGGTCACTTGGACGCGGCGGCTCAGGCTTTAGAAGGTCGCAAAATTATGTAAAAACGATGTTTGTATTGATTACGACGTGTTATATAAGTTTGACCTTAAAATATATCTTTACATTATTTAAACATTTTTCTATTCTTCAAAACGAGAAGTTACATGTTTTATTTATAGAAAGAAGGTCAAATTTTGTGAGTGTTGGTTTTCTAAGGCAACTCAATCTTAATTTTGATAAGAAAATATTTATTTTCTTCTATATATATTGAAATAGAAAATCTGTATTAACAGATATAATATTGCGTTCGATTCGTGCATGCGTGTAAATTCACACATACAAACAATAGATGTTTATAAAGTAAAATACCAAACGATTCAAAAACTAAAAACCAGAATTAAATATTATTAACGTTTTTAACGAAAAGAGATTACACTGGCAAAGACGCCGCCATTTTGATTAAGTATAGACAAATTCAGAAAATCCCTTTTTTTTTTAAAAAGAACAATACATAAAGAACCATAAAGCACAGTGCTAATAGCCTGTTAGAAGCTTGAGATAAGGACGCTCAAGTGTCTAAACACTTTACTAGGCAGTGTTATAAGTGCTGTTTTCTTTCACCAGGCGTTGAGATAAAAAGATTTGTTATGGTTTCTCAAATGAATAAGTACAAATAACACGTCGTAAATAAACTTTTAAGTAGCTTTGCTTTTATGATTAATTTGAAGGGAAGCTATATCGCTTTCTTTTTGGACTAATTTTAGATACATTTTAATAACGGAGTTGTATGTATCTAGGATTAAAATATTATATTTTAGAATTAACTATTTTAAATTAACGTTTTTTTAAATACTAAATAGAATAAAGCGGGAAAGTCGCTTTAAGATGATATTGCAATCCGCTCTTCTATTTTCTAGACTCTGTCTGCAGCTCGATTTTGATAGAAGTTAAACAAATTGGAGGTGAATTTAAAAGTGTCAAAAACTGGTAAAATTTTGTTATTTAAATAAAAATAAATCATAAAACTTTATTATTTATCAGATAATACTATTTAATTCAGCCTTGTTTCATTGTTTGACATAGAAATCTTATCTTAGCCACGTTTGCTTCACAAGAACATGTTCGTTCGGAATTGTTGCTTTGAACTCTGCTAAATATATGTACATATATATTTTTTTATTAAAAAAGATGGCGATAAGATTACAGTCTATTTGTCATTTTTGTTTGATATTCGTAAAAAATACTAATAGTTACTGTACAGTGGTGTTCCATTTTTAGAACACTCTAGTATGTTTTTTTTTTCGTTTTTTATTATTATTTTAAGTTTTACGCTGTATCTTGCTTGTACATGGGTAGACCGAGGAAACTTAGTGTTAAGACACTCCGTTCCCTATGCACCATCCAATTTTTAAATGTATTTGTAAGTGTTAAGGGGCGGAATTCAGCGTCTTTTTAGCAGTCCAAGAAAATGAAAACTTATAACCTAGAAGTATATGTATGTAATAATAATATTTAATAACAAAGTAAGTATCCATACAACTCATCCACTCTGTTCATATCCCTTGCATGTTAACAGAACTGTTGCGTTTAAAATTATTATCGCGAAAGTAAAAATAAATTATGGGAAGTAATAAGCAGAAAATCGTTCATTAATAATGTATGAGGAGCAAAAAGTACTTCTTTGTTGTAACAGACTGACATTGCACGTTATATGAATTATTACGTAATATGCATAGTGATTACTTGAATAGTAATATACTTTAGTGTTATACGAGTACCTATTTTCTATACAAACTATGTAATAATTAACAATAAAATTGTGATTTTCAAATAGATTAGTCGCAGTTCGCAACTATATATGGACTTAAGGTTGATTTCAATTTTGAAATTACGATTTAGGAAAATCAAACACTGTATATATTATGGACGTGGAGCAGTGGCATAATTTCCATTCAAAGATTTTTTTTTTTCAAAATCACTTTTTTATATTTAGTGTATTTATTTCTTTGCTCTGATAACATGGCAAAGCGCTGTATCGAGTCCCACAACTCAACACGCAATGCGTTCAACACAAGGCTTCCAAGTTCTCTCTGCCTACCCTGCCATGTGCGGGATACAGCGTGAAGCTAAAAAAGGAAAGAAAGTATTCTTTACCAACTTACCTACTTATTCAATATTAAACTTTAAAGATTTAAGTTTGTATTTACAATATAACATTTTTACTTCATGCCAGGTAAACGAAACTGTTAACGATGCTCCAAGTTAGTACTAAATCCGAACTAATTAAGTTAACAAGGTCCTTAAAATATATAACAGCGTGTAGCTGCATGCTATATTTTATCCACTACATGTTCAACTTATATAACTATAAATTAGTAATATGTTCTGCCTTCTTTAGTGAATTTAGATTAATTTACTCAGCTTCACGCTGGCGGTAGGCAGGGCGAACTTAGGAATCTAGTGTTCAGACACTCAGTTCCATTGCCAAATTAGAGGCATTGCATTTTGAGCGGCGAAACTCAACGCCGCGCTTTGCCTTGTAACCAGAGCGAAGACCTGTAACCATGGCGAAAAGTGGGGAATGGAAGTGGAACGGAGTGCCTTAACACTAGGTTTCCAATCCCTGTCTACCCTGCCATGTGCGGGATACAGCGTGAAGCTGAGCACCAGGTCAAGGAAATCATAGTAAGTTATATTCTCCCTAGAGGGAATCGATCGCATTCTATTCTATCTATTTATTTATCTATCTATTTATCTATAAAAAAAAACTTGTGTATTTAAATTACTGTGTGTATTTAAACTACTTAGGATACAACAAAATTAAATCAATGTTGAATAAAAATGCACACAATGTACAATGAACTTCGCTTCCGAGCAAAATACAAATCAAAGAACCAATTGACCTCGAGCTGATTCGATTAAGACATTTGGAGTGGATGAAGCGATAAGCTTTTTAATGTGTACTAAATATAAGGAGATACTGGATACACATCTAATTTGAATGGTTGAATTTAAAAGATCGCTAATACATTTATATTATTTAAATGTTTAACACAAAAAATTGGCAAATTATTAATTAAATGGACATTTTTTAGCTTCACTTTGCATATAGAGGCATGTCGTGTCGCTGCGGAATAAACGTGTGACTGTAACCGACAGGTTCTGGGTTCGATCCCCAGCCGAGCAAATTAAATATTTAATATTTCCAATTTAAATATTTAATGTTTCATTTCTTCGCCCTGGTAATAAGGCAAAGCGCGGCGTTGAGTTTCGCCACTCAACACGCAGTGCCTCAAATTTGGAACTTTGCATATAATAGAAGCTAGAATATAAAATAATGTGTTATTCCGAATGGGCATCGAACTCACTATCGTCGCGTATAAAGTCAGACACTATGCCGTTGCTGCACCATTTACAAAGCAAAAACTAGAAAACGACATTTGGTATAATACAGCGTTAAACATATTTTTACGGTTATTTTTTTCTTCAGCTTTACGCTGTATCCCGCACATGGCAGGGTAGGCAGTGGGAACTTAGGAACCTAATGGTAATACACTCCGTTTCACTTCCGTTCCCCACTTTCTGCCGAATTTGAGGCATGGCGTGTTGGTTGGCGAAACTCAACGCCGCGTTTAGCCGCCGCGTTTTACAGTTTTTAATACTACTAAGACCGACTTATGATTTCTTTATACAAATTAATAACTTACTTAAAAAATATATTTTCAAAAATGTGGATATTACAAAACCAAAAAGCAACATCGTCCTGAAAATGTGCTTGTAGTTCCTTAAGCACTAATCCATAATAAATGAGTAAGAATGATTACATTAAACAAGACTTTAAATTTTAAAAAAAATCTCTCAAGTCAGTTTATCAATTGAATAGCTACAGTACCACAGGCAAACACACAGACAGACAGGTCAAAATCCTATTCAGAGCGTTAAGCTCTTCTTTTTGAATAGGATAAAAACAATAACAAAAGGGCACGGACGATCTCATTCGTTGAAAGTCGCAAAACAGTTCATAAACATAAAAATCAGTTTATCTTTAAAATTTCATTTCATTTCATAGCTTCACGCTGTATCCCGCACGAGGCAGGGTAGGCAGAGGGAACCCGGGAACCTAGTGTTAAGACACTCCGTTCCACTTCCGTTCCCCACTTTCCGCCGAGTTTGAGGCATTGCGTGTTAAGTGGCGGAACTCAACTCTTTAAAAAAACATCTTAATTTTAATAAAAATTTAAAAAATATTACAAAAAATCGCTACACCCTCCACTTGTACCATACGACAATAAACAGATAATAACAGAGTGGGTGGTCATTTAACAATACCTGATTTCAGTATTGCATCCTTTCTCAGCTAGTTACGGTTATATATGATACCATTGTTAAATATTGAGATGCTATCGCAAGCTAATTTAATTAAGATTAATTCCATTGTACTGTAAACCGCTGTAAAGATTAAAATCATATTGGTCGTGACAAAAATCGTTTTAAGTTCAAATAGTTAAGTAGTTACTTGTGTTTTTTTAGGAGCCTATGACTGTACTTTGTATTTATTCTATGAGTATCCTGATTGAATGAGATAAAGTAGCTTAGAAAATTTTATTTTTTTTATACACTTTACATCAATTTTAGCTCCACATATGGCAGGGTAGGCCGAGGGAACTTGGGAAACTAGTGTTAAGACACTCCGTTCTGTTCTCCACTTTCCGCCGAGTGGAGACATTGCGTGTTGAGTGGCGGAGCTTAACGTCGTTCACTTTGTTATCAGAGCGAAGATAAGAAAACATTAAATATTAAATTTGTAAATATTACGCCCCTTCGCCACGACTGGCCTCATACGGGTAAATATTACGAAAATTTTTTTTTTATTATAATTAACTATTAGAACTTAGTGGTAGAACATTTCGTTCTCCACACGTATCCCTGTCTAGAAATTATCAATACCTTTCTGAAGCATACTTTGAAGGAAGCTTAATCACTCTGCTCTACGTTTACAAATAAATCATATAAACATAAATATATTTAATTCACGATTTATCACCAAACGATTAAGTTATGAACATCCATAATGGCTTTACAATAGCGGCATTTAATTTCAGTTTATCTACTCATATATGCCAAACGCTTAAACATTACTATCATATAAGCTGTCCTATCTGAATACGTGAGGTTGTTATAAACAGATTATGTATAAACAAAGTATGTTTGCCCTTTGCCTTGCAGAGTGTCTTCTAATCTTGTTATCTCCAAGGCTCATCAGATGACATTATTGTTAAATTACCTCGGTAGGCGATGGACGACATCTTTTTATGTATTTTAGATCACAAATCAACATTATTAAATTTATATTAAAACCATTTCATAACAATAATTTGTTAATGTTTTATTAATTGAATAATCTACATAAATAAAATCGAATAATAGATCATTGAATAATGAAAATATATATTTTTAAACCTTGATTATTAAGTAGAAGTCTAACAAGACTTGCTACCGTTTTGCTTGCGTTTAATTTATATTAGTATTCTAAAAAATATAAAAAAATCATTTACTTGCTCCACAAAAAAGAATTAAATATTGAATAGAATGACACTAACATATTCCAAAAGCACTTCGTGACGTTGACAAGAAACATTTTCTATACTTAATTAAAAAATATTTCTCCACAAAAGTCCTTAAAACTATGCAGAGATTTACAACTTCTTTTTTCTCAGAGTTTACTAAGCTACTAATGTAGAATAAAGTAATGTAGGAAAACAGCCTAGTCGATATACTCCAACCAAAAATTGACATTCCCTATAGTTATGAAAAAACCAACAAACAATCACGTTTTAACAATTACTTTACCACTGAGCTACAACGGCTTCATTTATTTATTTATTTATTAAGGAAGACATACAGTTTTACAAGTATTTCAAATAAAAACCAAATTTACATTCAATTAACCAATGAAGTCTTCACATAAAATAGTACAAAAAAAAAATATCTAGATGTACAGTTAATCAAAAAGAAATCAAAATAAAACAGATGAAAATCATTCAAAAACAGCTTCCATGACAAGTGATTTGAACTTATTTAAATTTATAGTAAACATGTCAATATCGCCAAACGCATTATCATGAGAGCTGCAAGCACGCTAAATAAAAACATTTAAATCATAATTTAGTAATTTTATTTTTAAATGACGATTTCATTCTATTTACTAAGCACATGTACACTGCAAAGTGAGAAGCCTCAGCGTAGGAATGGCGCATGATGACGTCTCTCGGTAAATCCGATAGCAAATTGGGTATAACATCTACGTTATATTGAAATTTCAAATAAAAAATTAAACTATTACTTAGTCTTATGTTACCCTACGAAGGTGCTCAAATATTTAGCTTTTGAAAGCTCTGTAGGTTATTGAGTGCAGGAACAAAACACGCAATGCCTCAAATTTTCAAGGAGGGTAATTAAAAATTTACTAAGATTCAAAGTCTAAATACTTGAGTATATTGAGTGGCGGAACTCAACGCCGCGGTTTGAGCGAAGAAATCAAAAAATAATATATTTATATTAAACATTTATTATCTTCGTAAGGGATCGAACCCACAACCTTACAGTCACACGTTTGTGCCGCTAACCCACTACAAACCTCAATTACAACGAATTACATGAAATTACTCAGAAAATTGTCAATTTACGTTTAAATTCAATGTCAGATAAAACAAAATAGATAGTCGTAGTTAGACTTCACTACCGTTATTGATTAATACAGTACGGTGTAGCGTAATAGATCTAAAAGCAAAGATCAAGTATCGGTAAAGGTCAGGCAAATCCCATTAGGTTGTTAACCTGACCGATATGGCGAAATAAGGGCTTTACGATACACCTTTTACAATTATTGTGTTTTTGCGTATTTTCTGTATTTTGTGGCTAGTAAACGTGGCGTGTCGTGGCGCAGGGCACAAGCGTGTGACTGTCAACAACAGAATTAATATGTAGTATGCGCGGCATTGAGTTCAGCCCAAAATCGGCTTAAAGTGGAGAACGGAACGGAGTGTCTTAACACTAGGTTCCCAGGTTCCCTCTGCCTACACTGCTATGTGCAGGATACAGCTCAAAAGTTGAAAATAAGAAAACGAAAAATATATTAAAATTCCGTTAAGGCTCTGCCGTAGTAATAATATTTTGGGGCAGAGAACAGATCCGTAATACTGTGTACAACCCTTTGTGTACCGTGAAATAGCGTGAAACCGTTATTTAAAAAATACCAAAATACCTAAAGATAGATAATAATATCATTACGTTTTTATCTCATCAATCCATCATTGTTCTTTTTATATTGGGATGTATAGATCACTTAAAACTTATACAGATCAGTTACTTTTTTAATAGATTGTTGCGGCACAGCGTGTGAATGTAAATTTGACAGTTGTGGTATAAGCGGTGTGGAGCCCCGCTAGTCAACAAACAAACTGTTTTAAAACGTAGGATACGAAGTGACTTAATACTAAGCTCTCCGTCTACGCTTCTATAAAATAGAGGTAAAAGTTAAAGAAGGCTTTTATGTTTTTTATAAAAGCATAAAATTTAAATATGATAGCATTACATTTATTATATCTCATTATTACTGAACGTTTTAATGGTCTTGACCATTATGTTTCTTGAAACATGATATACAAAAGAACATATACATATGTAAGTAATTTAAAATGTATAGGTACCATAAACCCAATTCGCATTTGCTTGAACTATAAAGTTCTAACCATTTTTTTTTTAATGTTTGTTGATAATGATACAATTTTGTACATTTTATATATTTTATATATTATGAAACGTATGTATGATTTATATATCTTATGAAAAGTGGAAAGTGGAGAGCGGAGTGTCTCAAACCATCTATTTACAGCATTTAGAGAGTAACAAATAACAAAATAATGATGTAGCGAGCGAGCGATTGTAAACGTTGTGGGTTTTATCCCACCTCGATGAAATTAAATATTTAATAGTTTTATTTCTTCGCTTCATGCATTACTGTTTTATTATAACTTATGGCGATTTTTTAAACAGAGTAAAAATAATAATTAAATTATACTTCGACAATAACTAATTACAATTAGTAAAGAATATTGCACTCAGCATCCTTCAGTACACGTAACATTACACAACATGAAACATTCAACAAAATGAAAACAATACGTGCACTAAATAAGGAATTATTATTCATAAGAACATCTGATATACAGGAATGGACCAAGCTAAAGGCGATAGTGTTTAAAAATATTACCTACAGTTAAGTCAATCCAGATATTGAGAGGCCTGTCGTGGCGCAGCGGCACAAGCGTGTGACTGTAACCGACATGTTGTGGGTACGATCCCTACTCAAGGAGATGAAATATTTAAGATTTCCAATTGAAGTATTTAATGTTTTCATTTCTTCGCTCTGGTACAAGGCAATACGTGGCTTTGAGTTCCGCCACTCAACACACAATTCCTTAAATTCGGCGAAAACTGGATTTGAAACGGAATTATTAAAGACTAGGTTTCCAAGATCCCTCATTTGCCTGCCATGTGCGGGATACAATGTCAAGTTGAGTAAGTCAATCCATTACCCGCACATCGCCTGATCGAGACATTGATTCCGGAAGTCGGAATTTAACCATTAGACCGACAAAATTAAAGAAGTTATTTTCTCAGAGTCGGTATCGATCCTACAACTGGCTTCGTTGTGGCACAGTGACGCAGAAAAGCTGCGCCACGAAAGCTCAATTGTAAACACAATTTAAGTAATTACATTTTTTTTTAATCATAACTATATTTACGGGCACATCATTATAAGAAGGGCTAAGGTATTAAAAATACTTATTAAATAATAATTTTAAAAAAATTTTATATCTGATATTAAATAAAGTAGAATGCAGTTTGTTTTACTAACAATATTATTTAAATACATATTTAACAGAGTAATATCCGCTTTCTCTTATACCTTAGGCTGAAATATCTATTGCATAAAGTCGAACCACTCACCGTGACGGGCACTTTCTTGGAGTCACTCGCTCGTGACTTGCAAATACGTTGATTATCTTAATTTGACAACTTCATTATTTTGCTAATTTATGCGAGATAAGAAATATTTAAATAAAAAAATAAACTAATAATTAACTTCTAGTGGAGAAGACTTAAATATTCTTCACAAAATAGTACTATGTTTATGAAAGCCTTTGTTTTTTTAAGATAACTTTTTTCGTGAAAATTAACGAGTTAATTGAAACGCTATTACTAAATTATAGTAAACACGTTAACCATTATCACTTCTGAATATTAATCTTTTTTATTTTCACTTAGAGGTGTGACCTAGAAGGCAAATAGAGGTGAATGATTTAAAGAAATTATAAATAAGTAAAAATACACAACGCCTATGACGATGTCACGTCAAGTGCGAAACAGAAATGTATTTAAAGGAACGCAGAGTGTTTCCAAGAACTTTCTCTGACTATCCCGCTATAAGCGTAAAGCTGAAAAAATAGAATAATAAAATAATGTCATAATAAAAAAATATTAATTAAAAAAAAAAAAGAAATAACGAAACCATCACCAAACTTTGTAAAATTGAACGGAGGAAATTAAAATGTTTTCAAATTCCAAATTCACAGTTACAGTCAGACATTTACGTTATTATGTTTTTGTTTTGTCAAGACCGGAAGTTAGAAAATACACCAAGATAAGTTTCAAGCTAAATTAAAATAAAAATCTACAAAATATAGATTAGTAATTTAGTTATATCAAAAAAAAACACAGCTGTCAATTAAAGTAATTGAATGTGGTATAATCTGTTAGAGCGAGCAGTGACAGGTATTGATGTATTAAAACGTTACGATATATTTAGTTCCGACCTACGACAACCATGGGAGGCAAAGAATATTTATTTTAGAGACGTGACTATTTCAATATTCTCTGTTTCTAATAGTAACTAAGGAGGGAGCAACAGTAACATTAACACATGGGTTCGTATATGTATAGTTTTTTATTTCATATGTCAAGAAACAAAAATTAAGATTATTTTATAAATAAATTAATATTTTTTTTGCATTACACTGTATAGCTAGAGAGGTTCAAACGCTACTGGATAAATATAATCATGTACCATAATATAATGAAAAAAATTACAATCACCTTACTTTGTATGTTTTACACGCATACATATCCTGAAATCCTTCCTCCTCTTTTGCTGTCGGTTAAAAATTGAACATTTATATGTGTAATTTATATGAAAATTTAAATTCTTCTGCATAAATGTCAATACTTCTTGCAAGTTTAAAAATAACTACATATAAAAAGAAAAGATAAATAATAAACGGGTACGAAATGTTTTGACATAAAATTCATATAAAATAATCTTGTTAACTGCGTAATAAGGACATTGATTGCTTTCGAACTATAAATTTCCCCGCCACTGTGTATTAGACGTCTACAGTGTACTATATACAGTCGCCAGTCGGTCGCCGTCTAACTTGAAAATTGAGCTGTCCTAAACTAAATTAGTTTAAAAGTGTATAGAAAGTTTAATTATGATGTAACAGATTAAGAGAAATTTGTATAAAACGGATAAAGTTTTTATGTTCTTTTTCAGCACTAAACTAACTGTATTCTATTTTGATTTAATGCTCATCATAATGATTATATTCAACTTTTCCTAAAAGAAAAAAATATTTTTTTTGATGTAGTAAATTCAAATTTATATTACCATAAATAAAACAAATAAAACATAATTTTTGTACAAACATAAAATATTGAATATAAAATGTCGGGTCTGCTACTCTCATTATATTGGGCTAGGTCAATGACTCGAACGTATGTGGACGACAGCGCTTTTTGTTTCATTCAACTAAATCGTTCGCATTGATAACAATTATGATATCGATTTCTAATTAACTAGATTTTAGCATGAACATTACGATTGACAGATAACAAATGCGAATATTTACAATTTATATATATATATATATATATATATATATATATATATATATATATATATATATATATATATATATATATATATATATATACATATATATATATATAAATATATATATATATATATATATATATATATATATATATATATATATATTCCGAAGTATAGAAAACTTGGAGAAGAATTTTGAAACTTACGGAAAAAGAACAGAAAATACAAGATCTTCCCTTATAAAGTCTACGTAATCCGCGAATAAAGTTGCTATAAATATGCTATAATAATCTGTATATCTCCATTACCGAAACGTATTATTTATTTTCATGCAAACACACAATACTTGCATTATCGTACCATAATGGACACGTGTGTAAATAATAAGCACCTACAAGCAAATGACCGATAACCGCCGCACCACTCGAGTGATTATTAAAGTAATTGTATCGACTTGTGCATTGATCGATTTTATGACGTATCGATAACTTTTATGGGGTTCATAATTTAAGATATGTACATTCATTTATAAATAATTTCAAAAAAAGTAGATATTGAAATTTATATTTAAGAAATCTTGATCTAGGGAATACAGAAAATTATTTTCGCATTTTTACTTCATGGTCTTCCTTTACTTTCCACATACAAAAGGTTACCCACATGGACTTTAGTATTAGGTCATAATTGCCATTTATCGATAATTTTTATCTATTAGATCGGGAAATGGAACTATTATTGTTGATTCAAAGGTGGTTAAGCTGAGCCACGGTAATTCTATAATTAATCTCGGCCTATTATTATTTAACAGAAATATCTCTTTAAACACCAGTTTTTGGTCTAGATATGTATTAAGAAAGCTATTGTGCCCTATCAATCAGATCTCTTTGCTAACCGTACGAAATAAAAACAAAAAGAATAAAACAGATAAATTACAATTATATATACTTACTACCTTGTTTAGTTATAGTGTCAGTGTACTTGAAGGGTATGTTGTGAGACCATTTATTTTTTTATCGCGTAAAGCAATTCGATACTTATCATTCATTTCGTAATCACAATCAAGATTACCCCGTAAAAATAATGATGTTAAATTTGATTACTTTTGTATGATAATTTAATTGGACAAAAACATTCAATTAATGGTTTAATTTTTAGTAAGTAGATTTTAATTACGTGTATGTACGTACGAGGTATGTATTCACTAAGAACTTTTAGCTTGACACTGTATCCTTCACATGATAAGATAGGCAGAAACAACTGTAACATATAACGCACATAAAAAAATATTCTTTTAACCCATATCTTTCTAATTAATTAATTTAATAATACTAATAAAATAACTACAGAATTTACTAAACTTACTTATAGTATATATAATTTTTTCTTCTATATGTCTTTATAATATGTGAGAAGAAATAATTTAGAAGTCTATCTGCTTCTATACTAATATTATACGAGCAAAGCTGAAGATTTATTTGGTTGAACGCGGTAACCTTAGAAGCTACTATTTTAAATTGAAAATAAAATGTAAAGTCAGTCAGTAATTCAGTTTTTTCTATACGCACTAGCAAATTAGAATATTACTAGAGTATTATAGTGAATGTTAATTGAAATTTGTTTAAATGGAAATATGCCCATAATACTATCCCTTATATAATATTCAAATATTAAATTAATAATAAGGGGAACGGAAGTATCGTAACGGAAACGGATTGCCTCAACTTGCCAAGTTAACCTGCCAAGTGAATACAGAGTAAAATAAATCGCTAGCGACTATAGAGCTTAAAAGTTGGCACTAAATGTTCCAAGAAACAATATCAATTACATCGAAGATAATTCCGTTTTTGCAAAAGCTTTCCTTACTTTCTTGGTATAAATTGTTTCACTTAAATGGTATGTAATGTATGTAAGGGAAGTACATTATTTAACTGTTCACTTATGCCTTGAAGACTTTATACAGTTTAAAATAAATTGCATTATGTTAAGTGTGTATATATGAACCATATAGTAAACGCGATGGTCATCAATTCGATTCCCGCTAGAGTAAATGATTATTTTAACGTTTTAGTAAAACAAGTGTGGCATTCGGTTGATCACTTAACATGTAAAATTTTAAATTCATGTGGAATTCATATAAAGTTCTACGAGAACCTAAAGGCTTTTTTTATTTATGTTTAAAAAAATATAGTAGAGTGTTATTATGTTGTATAAATTCCAGAGTATATCATACATTTTCCTAGCATCTACATACTAATTTGAATAGGGCACAAGGCTCACCATACTATGTGTAGCCGTGAAACCGTGGCCTTGCATATTTCGCCTGTAAATTACCTGAAAAGATAAAAATAAATTAATGGCTGGTTAACGTGACATAGCGTATATGACGTAGCTTTATTAATGGCATAAAAGGTGTAAAAGGTAAGGTAGTATTTTCAGTTATTTATAATATCTTCTTTATATATATATATATATATATATATATATATATATATATATATATATATATATATATATATATATATATAAAATATTTATATTCAGAACTGTCAAGCTAAATAGTTTAGAATGAAAAGAATTTAAAGTATGATATCGTTTTGACAGGTAGATTAATGCATCTGGGAAACCATTAAGGTAATGCGATCGACGAATGAAGTGCATAGCATTTATCTATACATATTTATATATGTATTACTTATAATAAATCTGTAACTGATCACTGTCTGTACATGGAAGATATATTTCTTAACGTAACAGAATTCAAAATAGTGATACACAAAACTTTTGGACTGTTTATCTGTGCGTTTGTACGCGCTAATCTCAGAAACGGTTAACCAGATTGAAATGCAGTTTTCACTATTTTGGCAACATTAACATTTAGCACACTTAACATTTAAGGTTTGACTTATTTAAAGCGCTTGATAAATAAAAAAATGCGTCAAAATGTTAAGATGAAATTATTGCAAAACATTTTCAATTCATTTTGCTGAAATTGTAGTTTTTATTGTTATGAAAGTCATTATATTAGTAAATCAAATTTCGTAAACCAAGCAGGCGAAGCCGCAGGTTGGTTGCTAGTGCTATATATATGTCGACAGAAACTTCTATCAATTACTACTACAAGCGACGACGTTTAATCAAAACAAAAACAGTTAAAATATAATAATATATCACATAATTTGATTGCTAAAACATGGGTGTAGGTTCGTTTCTCATTCCTAACGATGGTAGCAAAATAAAACGCTCTGTTAAGCTTCGCCAGGGTGGTAAGCGTAGCCATACTATACATACGTATATAGCTTGAAACTACAAAAACCGCACAACTAAGAGTAATGTACAACACAAAATGTGTTGATAAAAGGATTCATACAGTTGCATTGACTTAAATAAATACATTTCCATTTTTGTTTCTCATGTAGTAGATAAAGTTTTTTCTATAATATGGTTAGGCTTTATACTTTATTAATAAACTTGTTATTGTTAACGTTACTATTATTATTATTCATAAAAATATTTTACAAATAAATAAATGAGTGGTACTTACAGAATATTAAATACATTTAAAATTAATATTTTAAACACTCAACAACATAATGTTTCTTTTCATAATGAGAAAGATGATTACCGCAAATTACCACAAAGTGTTTTAAATTAGGTACAATTTTCACATAAGCGGAGCTTTTTCTAAGGAGTTCTATCCCATACAGTTAGACATTAGAGGAATGCGGTCCACGTGCCGAGAGCACTAACCGTTAGGGCACAGTAACGCGACAGGCATAGTAATTGTAATAACAAGATACTTACGTTTATATATGTAATTAAATAAATATGTCATTTTTAATATTTTTAAGTGGACAGAAGGATAGTTCATTTGATAATTTGAACACACACCTTTCAGAAATCGTCAAAGAGTTTTAACCACTAGACGATACTTCTCGTCAATATTTTCACTATTTTTAAAGTGTTATTCCACACTTAGGACAGAAAATACTAAACTTAAATTTAAAAAACGTGAGAACGAATGGCTTAGTTGGTCAAAGCGCTCGAACGGTTTTCAAGAGGCGCGGGTGCAAATGCTGCGTCGTACAAAATTTTTAATACGTTTTTTTTAATTTAAATTTAGTACGTTCTCATCAAGCTACATTAAAATACCTAAAAATATTTTTTTATATGTTATCTTAAAAAAAATTAACACGGCAACAATTTTATCATCTTGATAAAGCAATCATATCATTGTCACACTTACAGTTAATAACGTATTAAAGTAATTCTGATTTATTAAAAATTCTGGATTTGTTAGTCTTTTACAGAAACTTTCTGTATAAAAACTATAAAGAAAGCAATCATCTTAATAGTTTATTACAATTAACTGTCGGGACCCATTAAAATTTTACAAGAATGGGAGTTTGCTTCTTTACTTTTCGCATTTGGGTAAGAAAGTCTTCGATGTTTTACAAAAATCCATAATATTGATTTATTTTCAGAAATCAAGGTTTAATATAGTATTTTTACAGCATTGTTAGGAAAGATAAGTAAATAATATGAGTAATGTCTTTACAATCATACATTTCTTGAAGTAAATTATTTACATATCGTTATCTACAAACACAACTTATCAGTATCATAAATAGTTTTGTTATAAAGTATATGTAGTAGTTTAGATAACAAAATATTTTAGTCACCTGTATGTGTTGAAAAAATAATTTGTTTATAGCAATTGGTGTTTTTCAAGAGTTTATATCGTCGATTTTTTTAACGCCCTAAGACAAAGAGTATGTGTATTTGCTATCATTAAGTTACTTGACAGTAAAAAGGTTGTTCAGTTACTTTTCTCTGTTCTCCGTTTTAATTTATGTTTTTCCATTTAATAACAATTTACTTACTTACTTTCACACTGCATCCTTAGCAGGTTAGGCAGAGAGCATGGAGCGTCAAACGACCGTATACAAAAAGACCAATCTAGAGATCTATATATTTTTTTATTATATGGAAAAATTAATTTTGTCATATCATAAAAAAATATATATATAAAAGACAGCCGTCACAAAAGAATTATTAATTATTTATTATATGATTCTATATTTAGGAAATAAAAATAATGTAAGAAATATAAATGTGAATTAATTGAAAATTTAATTTTTAAATTTTAAGCGAGATATGAGCCCATACATACTGTCTTGGATAATACTAACATAAACAAATGGATGTACCTCAAAATGACTAAGGGACTGAATCAGCAACATCATGTCGCAATATGCAAAGCGCTTTCTTATCATTAAGCCGTTGCTCTCGTAACACTAACAGGAGCAATGACTCCCCATGGTGAAACAAAGCTGGAGACACAATAAGGAAATTAAATTAATATAAAATGTGTTCTATCTAAATAGGTCTGTCCTATCACAAGGGCACAAGCGAGTGACTGTAAACGACAGGTTGTGAGTTTGATAAGGAAATATCTAATATTTTTAAATTAAATATATGTATAATGTTTTCATTTCTTTGCTCTGGTAACACGCAATGCCTCAATTCAGCGGACATTTTCCAGGGAGAGCCTGGACTTTGAATAGATCAGTTTGTGTAAAGATATTTTTAAATTTATTTAGGATTAATTTTCGAGTTTACTATATTAATTTCTTGAGCCATTTTTAAACTAACTTCAATTACAAATGAAAATCCTACATCACAAAGTACCTTATTATTGTATATGGGACATATATCAGTTAGTTATTTTATGTATCCAACCTTAGTTCTCACATTATACACGCATGGCTGGCTCAAAACAACGCAAGTGAGTCGGCACCTGCGATACACTTTACATGACACCGTTCCTAAGTGAAAAATTGACTTGACAAGTAGAATATAGTATTAATAAAAATTTTGGTTTTAGGTACATTTTTAGTATTTTTTTAGCTTCACGCTGTATCCCGCACAAGGCAAGGTAGGCGAAGGGAACCCGGGAACCTAGTGTTAAGACACTCCATTCCACTTCCGGTTCCCACTTTCCGCCGAATTTGAAGCGGCGGAACTCAACACCGCGCTTTGCCTTATTACCATTTTAGTTGAATATTTATATTTTATCTTAAATTTTTGTGTTTAAGTAACGTGCCAAATCGTTACAACTTTTTTCTAATACATAAATCGTAAACGCTATCGTAAAATTTTTATTAATAATATTAATAATATCGATATTTAATTTCATAATATTAATCATATATTAATTAATTATTTTCTAACAAAGATTTAGTAGGAATAGATATAATCCGTGCACTCAAAATATAGAAAAAGTTTATTTATTTATTTTTATCTGTAACTTCATCATTGTATGTAGAAAATAAAGTATATTTTTTTTTATTGTATATTTACAAAAAAGACTGAATTTATTTATAAAAAAGTGTACCTTATTTCCCAAATGTTTTCAATTCAAATGGGTAACCATGAATGGTAACCAACCATATTGATGATTTTAAGGATATATTAAAAAATATACAAATTAACACTATGTTAGTGTAAAGCTAAGCAAGCAAGCTTTGTTTTTGTTTTGCTTTGTTACCAGAGCAAAAAAAAAATAGATTATTATATTAATTTATATTAATTTCCTCAAATGGGGATCGAATCAACAACCTGTCGCTTTTGCAGTCACAAAGGACAGGTCTGTATATTATAGATAATCAAACTATTATGACTGATTGTATATCAATTTTAAGCGTTCCATTGAACATTAACGCGCAACACAAAAGATGCTGCATTGATTTAAAATCAATTGATTCAAAATAAAAATATAAAATTCAAATTAAAATCATTTATTATTCTTATTTAAAATCAATTGATTCAAAACACTTTCTTAATTTTAAAATCATACTATCACAGTCTACAGTTACACAAAAAGACATACACATACAAAAATTAGAAACGAGACTATAAAAATAATGCTCAAAATAATTTCCTTCCAGACTATCTCGTCATGGGCAATAAGTTCGTAGGTAATAAAGAGTATACTCTCTTACATATAAGAGTAAAAGTACCTATACAAAAATTAGCCAGCCATTCACAATATTTAGTGCTTTTACTTAATATTTTTTTTTACATAATAAAAAAAGAAATTACTCTACAGATAATGATTATATATAAAAAAAAAACAAGTTTCCCAAACCTTCAGCTATTTAAACACTTAACCTGCTTTAGGTTTTAATCCGCACATGGCTAGGTAGGCCGAGGGATCTAACCACTCAATTTATTTTATGTAAGGCTGCAAAACGTACAAATATATGTGTCTACGCTTTTATTTAAAGCAAAAATATCCAAAAAAAAATATTTCATTAATTTCCTTTATTTTAAACATTTTGCCGTGTGATTTCGGCTTGGAATAGGATCACCCTGGTACTGATGGTGTCGTAAAAGGCGACTAAAGTACGTGTGGGAGAGTCACGTTGTCAGCAATGGCAACACGCATGGGCAGACTCGACCGGCGATTATTACCACCCCCGGCACTTAAAACCGGCGTTAAGTAGTGGCTTCGGCCACTGCGTTTCGCATTAGGTAATGCCGGGCCCCGGTGCCCATCCACCTTAAAAGCCGACAACGCTCCTGTAGCTCCTCTGGAGTTACACGGGACCGTGGGCGACGGTGTTCACTTAGCATCAGGTGACTCGTACGCTCGTTTGCCGTGTCTTGTCCATAAAAAAAAACAACAACAAATTATTCTTCACGTTTATTTTATCTGCATATGCCAGAATAGGCATAGGACATAATCATAGAATTATGCATTTGGCACTCTCCGTCCAATTTGGAAACATCGTGTTTTGTTTTGGCAGAATGGAAAATTAAAGTATTTCGGATTCAATAATAAACCTATACCAAATAAATAGTATAACACAACCGTTGCACTTAACGCTTGGCGTATTTCTCTGCATCGATACATCTATGGACGGTCGGCATAAAGAAAATGAAAGTGAAGTCAGAGGAGCGGCACGACATTAATATGTTAGGTGTACGAGCAAAGCAGTTTGTATTGTGGCATAGAATTACCACTCTTACTTTACAGTGCCAACGACTCATCAATGAATAGATATCACGATTTTAGCATTTATTTAATAAATTAATTTCACTTAAGTCTACAACATTACAGTTGAGCCTACATTGTTTATTACGCAATTTAAACATTTTCAAATAACATAAAACTCAAGGTTGTAGTCAAGACCTTCCGTATCTTCTGTACATATATTCATATTAAATTTTCAAGCTCTAGACAGACTAATAAATAATAATGGAATACATATTTAAGTAATAACAGAAGCCGTGACAAAGAAAACCCCAAGTTTATGAGGTTAAGGACATTAGAAAATCAATAAAGTTGGATTACGTTTTACCAAATTCAATGTTTTAGCTTTCATACTAACAGTTCGTTCTTTATTTATGCATTAAATTATATATATTATAGTAATTTAATTAATTTATAATTGTATGTTCAAATGCATAAATTGAAATTGTCATTCGTATAGTTCGTACGATTTTAATAGGCGTAATATTTCACTTTTTTAGTATAATGGCATATTACTTCACTTTTCTTTTACCGCCCATGGAAATCTTATGATATCATATAAATTTGCCATTTTGCTGTTTTTATCTATTTGAAATAAACGAGCCTCTTTGCAACATTATTATTTTTTTAAAGAAACCAATAAAAATCAAACAATAATTGCACGAGGTACACTTTTGGGTGTGAGAGCCATAGATAGAAAAATATATATCAGTGTTGCCAGGTGTTCAGCGTCATCAGCGTTTCTCATGTCGCTAGTATCAATCAGTAATTTTAGAAATTAAATTATTTAAGCAAACAAACATACTTTTAAAAATTGTTATAATAATATATTAACATAAAAAATATTCGACATAAAAACATATAGCTTTGTCATATTATAAGTATCAGCAATATTTTAAATTATTTACATTAGCGTAATTAAATTAACTAAAATGGCCACTCAATTACAAGTTCCGCTTAATTACATACCATAAAGTAATCGCAATAAATACTTTTAAAGTTCCTAAAAGGAGCAGAATTCCTTTTAAGTTATAAAATTCCCATTCATAAAATAAAACCACCCACGTCTGCTTATTAAATAATTATATTAATTAACTTAACTTTATTATTGTCTTTAAATATCCAGTATTTATTTCCAAGGCCGCCATGGCCTTGAAGTGACAATCCATATACTCTTGGCAAGAAATTGTTTGAAGATGGTAAGAAGATAAAGCGTGGCGTTGAGTTACGTCACTCAACACGCAATAATATCTTGTAAAATTGGCCGCCAACGAAATGTTTTAACACCTCTGCCTTTTCTACTAAATACAAGATAGAACGTGAACTTACATTCAAATATTAAAATATTTAAGTGACCATCAACGAATTATTGTCTTTACATAAAACATTATTAAATTCTCTAACATATAAGCAACAAATATAATTAAAATAAAAGAAATATATACAACAAAACATCACAACAGTAATGTATAAATTATGTATATAAAATTAATATATAAATGTTACCTTCACGCTGCTAGCCCTTGTCCTTCGTAACCTGATATTCTTGTTTAGACTAGTTATTGCAGCTGGCTACGTTTATAAACACGCTTTGTTCCCAGTTCGGTAGGCGATAAAGAAATTTCTTATTATTAATCATATTTTATATAATGTGAGGTTTATCATTGCACAGTGGCAATCGTGCCGTGGTAAAAGCGAGAGGTTGTAAGTTCAATCGATATTCGAAGAAGAAATAATTTTTTTTTTTTTTGGAAACACGCAATGCTTCCAATTTGGCGTAAAGTGAGGAACGGAACGGACTGTCTTAACGGTAGGTTCCCAGATTCTGGCTGCCCACCCTGCCTTGTATACGACACGTTTAACTACTTTACATTAATTTGATGTAGAAAATATTTAAATATTGTCTTTTCAACAAAATCTTACAGTAAAGGGTTATTAAAACATCAATAGTTATATTTTAAATATGTGAGTATTTTCTCCCTATCTCCCTATCTCTCTCAGCTACACACGGCAGCGTAGACAGAGGGAACTTGGGAACCTAGTATTGAGACACTTTTAATTATTTTGCTATAGTAAATCTTATGTGCAGTCAATTCACAATTCAATGAGGCAATTCACCTCGCCTTCAATTACAGGTGAAGCCGCGCCCGTTGACATCACTCCTAACTATTGCCTGATGGAATACACATATCCTATATATAGTAACTATAGTGTTCTTATAAATACGAATTGAAAGACATATCATTTACTTTTATTAAACTATACATTATTATAAACTCTGTTCAAGCCAACCAAGAAAGTAAGCCAATTTTTGAGACCAGTGTAAAGATTTTTTTTTGCAATTTTTTTTTATATTGTGTAGGTGCTTACAAACTAGATTGTCTCTGTGGATTATCATACGTAATAGAAGCAAAAATCGTAGAGTCTATAGTTATAACTGTATATTTTTAACTTTATTTATTCTTTTTGTTATATTTTTTTTGGTTTCTCCATACTTAAAGTGTGTGAGGCCGCCGTGGCGCAGCGTTATAGCATCTAAATGTAAATATGTGGGTTCAATTTATATTTGTTAAAAATTACTTTCATTTCCTCAATCTGGCAACAATTTCAAAGCGTGGTATTAAGTTCCTTAAAAAATTGGCGGAAAGCAAAAAATTAAATAAACATATTCTTAAATAGATACGTTTTTCCAACATTAGTTTCTATTAATTTATTCTATCTACGTATATATTTAATTATTTCTCGTTGACCTTAACACAATTACCCCTTCACTCAATTTTCTTACTTCCGCTAAAGATATGGCGTGTCTAAAGCGGAACTAAACGACAACACTTTCTACAATGGAAAAGCGTCAAACACTGGTAGTTTAATCAACAACAGTTGTAAGTAAGAATATTACAATATAAGATTCTATGTAATTGTACAAGGCCGTTGTGATGCCGCAGCAGAAGATGCTCCTGCGCCACGGCAGGCCTCGAAAGATCTTCTAAAAGCCATCTTTGCCCTACACATTATAAGTACTGGATACATTCTTTTCTATATAATTGTAAGTAATTATAACACATAGGTTACACCAGTCTGTATTGACAGACTATGATATACATACGTAATGTACGAGTACAATAGCACTCTGAGCATGCAGAATTTTCTTTTATATCGCAAATTTCCACGGTTTCTCTGTTCTACAAACCTCAAGCCTCTACGGCATATTGTTTTGTTGTAAACTTGTAACTTGAACAAGCTGGTCGAAAGCGTATTAAATTATTAACATTTTTGTTTACAAATAATTATATGCTCGTTTAAGAAAGAAGCAGCACTAAGCACATTATAAGGCATTACGTTCTCCAGTCATAGCTATATCAACGATGGACTTCTGTGACAAAAGTAAGTTTAAATTTCTTTATAGTTATATATTAAGATCTTTATAAATTCATGTAAAACTTCTGCCACTTAATACGCATTATGTAATGATCAGAAAATCGTACAGAGCGTCTGAACACTAGGTCACTAAAATCTATCACTAAACTACATTCATAAGTAAATAAAAGTAAGAAGGCAAACAAAAATAATGTAACAAGTAGGTACTCAACCAACTCGTGCTTGCGATAATCCCGCAAGGTTGCGATGTTATTATAACATTTCAGTGATAAATTAAATTATAATTGCTAATGAGGCCTCGTTTCTTACAAATGTTATTTATAATTTACCCTACACTTCAATGCTATTATACATTCATTACTTACCCTTTTTTTGTATATAAAAACGTTTATTTTTACTATAGAAACGTTTTCTTAAAAGATTTGTATGTGATTTGTAAAGTTTTTAATAAACATAAATATAAAATGAGAGCCAAGTCCAATATCGGATAGTACGTCATTCTCTATTTTTTTTCTCTACCTGTTAGATACTTTCACGACACAGTGCATGTTGATTAAATGCAGTCAACAGAGCGCTTTATTTTATTTTATAGGTACTTACCTGTAAAATAATCTTAGATACTTATAATAAATCTGTATATGATCACTGTCTGTAAATGTAAGATATATTTAAAAAAGATCTTATAGGCGGTGTTTATTCATGTTACAGGACCAAAAGTATTATTTGTTTTATTTGTTGTCAGAAAAAAATCTGAAACGACAATCCAGATTTTAATGTAATTTGCACTATTATTTTTTGCACCCTTCCATCCAACCTTTAGTGTTTGTTTTATTCAAATCGGTTGATTAATAAAAAAAAAATAGTTAATTTAAAAATTTAATTTGGACAAAATTACTACAAAAGCTTTACTTATTTAGCTGAAATTTTAATTTTCAATGCAAATATATATTGTTTTAAAATTCATAATGTTATTAGAACAACAAATAAATTGAGATTTGTAAATAAAAGCTGGCGAAGCCGCGTAGTAGGGTCGGATTTATCAACAAACAAAAATACAGTCAAGCAATGATCAACTATAATAGGGTGGTAATTTTACACAATGCTAGCTTATAATCACCTTCTCCTCCATTGAAGTTGGATCTGCAATTATATCTTGTAAACTTTATACGGAACCGGAAAGTCTCTATTACCTTTACAATATGAAGATGATAGATACACTACACTACACTGTACTAGTTTATCGTATTATAACAGATGATAAAACTTTCTCAGTACATTCTATAGTATAAATTTCTTATTGCTTATTTTTGTAGTTGTTTCTTTTTTCCCTCAGCTACACGATGTATCCCGCACATGGCAGGGTAGATAGAGGGAACTTGAGAACCAAATGTTAAGACACTCAGTTTCGTTCACCAATTTCCGCCGTATTTAAAGCATTGCGTGTGCTTTGCCTTGTTACTAGAGCGAAGAAATTATTACATTAAATTGAAAATATAAAATAATTTGAGGTTGAATCCAGTAGGAAAATTAGGAAAAAAGATACGTTTTACGTTTCTCGATGAATATAGCAAGCAGACAGAACCTTGTATATTCTCTGTTTCGCCATTCGAAACATTGTGTGTTAAGTGGTAGAGCGCACCATGACACTGTCTTTTCTTAGAACTATTAAAAATAGTTGTCAATCACAAATTTTGTCAAAATTATATAAATTTTCAAAAATAAAACGTCACGTTCTTTAATTAATGTTGTCAACTATGTAGATCCTTTTACATTTTCTAAGAAACTATAACACAATAAAAGAACTAATTTACAACCGGTTCAGGTCTTTGAACGCTTAATATATTAATGTAGAATTCTGTTTGTTTATGACCAGCTTTATGTCAAAATTATGGTATGGCCTTTTACCAACAAGAAAATAAAAAAAGATTGGTTTGGTTTTACCAAGATTTTAAATTTAATCCTTTGACGGGAAGGTATTATACTATAGTAATTTTAGAAAAAAAATATACTTGCATAATAAAAACAATGTACAAAAAAAAGTTTCAATATTTAAAATAAAAAAAAAACCGAAGGTTCCGTACTTACGATTTCATTGTAGATCAACGGAAAGTTGAAGAAATATTTAACTTATACAAGCTTAAGTTTGCAGCCGGACGTACTCATTTTGTATTATACGATGTATGATGACGAGTTTGTAATAGTGTTTTTCTATAATGTAAATGTACTTTTTTGGGGCCTTTTCCTTTATATGTAAGTCCTCTTTTCATAATTTCGCATTGTCATAGACATACATATTGTCATAGGTTTTGACAACGCAGTGAATAAAGGTGACAAACTAAACTTTGCATTAATTTTGTATAAAATGATTGCATATGCCCGAAAAATTATATCCTTTAAAGTCTTATTTTCCTTTGTTTCGGTATCCGTTTTCGGTTTGATACTTCCACGGGATCTGTACATAAATGGCCCACAGACAACGAAGTGACTATTTGATATTTACCTAATAAATATAAATAAATTCGTTTCTGAGCTGTAACCTTCTAATCTTTAAGCGGCTTACTTAAGTTATCCTGTAAATTACTTTATAGCTAATGGCATGAATGGCTTGACTAATATTTGGTCAGGGTTAAATATTTATTATTTAATTTTTAAATAATAAGCGTGGTCATATAATCACGATAAATGTGAGTTCAAGGCTCACTTGAATTTAAAAGAAACTACTTTTTTTAAAATAAATAATTAAAGAAACAAAACTAAAAATAGTAAGCTAGAATTTATATGATCTAAATATCTTCTTCTTAGCTTCACGCTGTATCCCGCACGAGGCAGGGTAGGTAGAGGGAACCCGGGAACCTTGTGTTAAGACACTCCGTTCCACTTCCGTTCCCCATTTTCCGCCGAATTTGAGGCATTGCGTGTTGAGTACACGCCGCAGCGGAACTCAACGCCGTGCTTTGCCTTATTACCAGAGCGAAGAAATGAAACATTAAATATTTAAATTGAAAATATTAAATATTTCATTTCCTCGACTGGGTGATCTAAATACGTATTTCGGATTTACTATGGAATTATAAAAAAGACGAAATATAGAAGCAAGAGAACCATTTTGAGAAAAGTGCTTTTAGTTCTTAAGCTGCTAATCTATAATTCCTATAAAACATAAGCCAAGTTAACCACTGCGATTAACGTGGCTTTCGTTAAGAAAATAGCTATCAGATCATCTTCACGCTATATTTCACATGGCAAGCTGGGTAGGCAGAGGAAACTTGGGAACCTAGTGTTAAGACCTCACTTTCCGACGAATTTGTATTGCGGCGGAAGTTAACGGCGCGATCAATTTATTTTTTTTATTCAAGATATACGATGCCACACACAAGTCAACAGTTTTGCGTCGGGGATTAAATATATTTTATTTTGTTCTAGTTGATTAAA
Source organism: Eueides isabella (assembly GCA_019049475.1). Classification (NCBI taxonomy): domain Eukaryota; kingdom Metazoa; phylum Arthropoda; class Insecta; order Lepidoptera; family Nymphalidae; genus Eueides; species Eueides isabella. The sequence goes on from CM032407.1 coordinate 3,112,922, forward strand.
TTATACACCGGAGTATAAGCTAAGCGGATTTTTTTTGTCATATTAAAAAATTGTCATTGAGTCATTGGTAATCTGTATCAAGTTCTATTAAGTACAGTTTAGGCTGTAAATTATACGGCTTCATTGCGGTTTATAGAGACGTTTATATTGTTGAAACATACGCAACATTTAAAGCAAATTTATTAATCAAAATAAGATTTTGCCTTTATAATATGTATTTCATTTCGACTATATATAGCCCAATTTAATTAAATCTCTATATAAAATGTATACTAAGTCTTATTCTGAAGTAAAAGCTATATTACTGTAAAGTTTCATCTAAATTTGTTCAGTAGTTTTGCGAAAACATTAATTCTCACAAATTTTCACATATATTTAATAAAATCGTAACAGATCTATGTACTTGAAAGAATGAAGATGTATTGTATAAGAAACAAGTTACTAATGGCATTTGATAAAGCAATAGAATCAAAACGGCTTAAGCTTTTGGCTAGGTCCCTTCAATATAGTGTTTGTTTCATTTCAGTAGGTTAATAAATAAAAATATTACACCATTTTAAAAAATATTCTTGAAAAAAATAAATCATCAAGAAATGTGATTAGAAATGAAAGTAATGCAGATTAGCTCAATAACTCTTAAAGCAAACGAAGCCGCAAGGTCGATAGTTTCTAATATTTATACTATTAGAAGGATCAAAAACGATCTACGCACGCATATTAAAGAAATATCTATTAGAACTGGATTTGAGTATTTATCGCCCAGTCTAGATCAATCCGGAACACATTTTTAAAGCGGCCTTGTCTTTACTAATATGCATAGCTTGTTATACATATAAAATACGTCTAAATACATATTAAGTTTCAAATTAACATCAATTAAAACTAAAATGTCATTTGATAATTATTTTTAGGGTTCGGTAATGAAATGGGGAGTGGGCTAATGGCCCGCCTGGGAATATTTGACAGTTATAATAATTTATGAATGAAATTTCTGTATCATTTTTAATTTTGCTTCATGTACGTTATAATGTTTTCACAATTGTTTTTGCCACACAAAGTGGGGAACGGAAATGGAACGGAGTGTCTTAATACTAGGTTCCCATGTTCCCTCTGCCTACCATGTGCGGGATACAGCGTGAAACAAAGGTAATGAATAATCAAAATTATTCTGTCTGAATATGAAGAAAATACATGTAAGAATAAATTTATTAAACTGAAGTTGATTAAAATAAAAAAAAAAACAGTATTTGACATTTATTCACGAGCTTCCAACATTTTAGCTCGGCCTACTTTTTTTATAAGCTACACCATTTTCAAAGGTAGAACTTTTTCAAAAGCTCTCACTACGACCTCTATTACAGCATCTCAGCTATTTATGAGCCTGTGCAAGTAAGTGTAAGACAAAAAGAAATACAAAAAATAATAATATTAAAGACAATATTAAAATATATAATTTTACAACCACTTCACAGAGTAAAAAAATATTGCACAAACTATTCTAGTCATCCGTTACAGATAATAAATACAGTTAGAAAAAACAAGTTCAATGTCAATATAATTAATTATTGGCCGTTATTAAAAAAAAACTAACCACGCTTGATCGAGTGCGAGTGTCAGAATGAATTGCATCACGACTCATAGAAAGCCAATGTTAACGACCACTACTGGACTTTCCTTTGTCTGTCAATAGTCGGGAAAAAAATGTTTTATTTGTCGATCCATGTAAATTTTGTTCGATATGGTTTTTTTTTTTTGCTTCACACTGTAACCCGCATATGGCAGCATTAACTTGATAACGCAAAGGTAGTGTTAAGACACTCCATTCTCATCAAGATATTTCCGTTATATACCCACCCTAAAAAGTTGCAGCCTTGAATTCTGCCCCTCTGCCTATTTTATATTGTCCGGGATACAGCGTGAAGCTGACATATATTTAAGATTTAAACTAATAGCAGTCAATATTTTATACGAAACAACTATTATTTAAGAACATTGATATTTTACTGATATTTCGCAAGCCTAAATAGAATTAACGTGTAGTGTCATTGTACCTATCTACTGTACGTCGCGCAGCGGTTCTAGTGACCTTTAGCGAATGAACAAATTACGAGAGTAAGATCGATCGGTTGATTGTTTTACTGTTTTTTGTAAATACTTTTAAAAGTAAATGCTAAATAATTTAAAAATCAATTTTGGTATGTACGGAATTGAGTATTATATACATAAAATGTACTCCTACATGAACATTGAGGCCTGTCGTGGCGCAGCGGCACAAGCGTGTGACTGTAACCGACAGGTTGTGGGTTCGATCCCCACTCGAGGAAATGAAATAGTTAATATTTACAATTTAAATATTTAATGTTTTTATTCCTCCGCTTTGGTACAAGGCAAAATGCGGCGTCGAATTCCGCCACTCAACACGTAATGCCTCAAATTCGGCGGAAAGTGGGGAACGGAAGTGGAATGGAGTGTCTTAACAGTATGTTCCCAGGTTCCGTCAGCCTACCCTGCCATGTGTGGGATACAGCGCAAAGCGCTGAGTAACTACATAAACATTGAAATATGCAAATTATATGGAAGGATATATAATATCCCTAAATTATATAATTTTACTATAGACATTATTTTTAATATAGAATTCAATTTGAACGAAATTTAAGTTTTAAAACAAATATACAATATTAGAAAATTCTTAAATAAAGATGAAAAAATTTTAAAACCATCATTGCATCTTGATATCGAGGGAGTAATGTTCTCCGATCACGAACAGCTTCACTTTCTAACTTATCAACTAAGTAATTACATGTCAACGCTTATTCGCTAGGAAAATCGTGAAAACCCTGTCAGATGCACGTCGTTGGGAAATTAGATATAAGTAGAATAGAAATTATTTGGATAATCATCGTGAAGCAGCGGCACACTGTCGGGTAGTCTGTCGTGATAGTTGTGGGATCGATTTGCACTCGAGGATATGAAATAATTAATATTTTCAATTTAAATATTAACTGTTATTATTTCTTCGCTCTGGTATAAAGCAAAAGGCGGCGTCGAGTTCCGTCACTGAACACGCAATGCCTCAAATTCGGCGGAAACTGCGATTTCCAAACGCGGAAACGAGTTATTCTCATTTTCCTACCTTTGTTAATAGTAAAAATTGCGTCTTCCTTTTCCTTCTTTAAAAATAGCTAAAAAGTAGGCAGCGGAGTGTTTTAAATCTTTTCAAAATTAAGTTAGGTTCTCTATGTCTCTGTTCTTTCATACTAAGCTGCGGTATGCGGAATACGGCATGTAATAAACATGTGAAAGAAGTCAAACATGTTATTTAAGTAAAATACTTGCCATAACAAAGTCTTTAATTAAATAAAAACGTAATTCATAAAACTTGATGAACTATTGCTTTACTATATTAACTGACGTCGGCGAAATTGACAGACAAGAGACAAATATCTATACAATTCATATTTTTCAAGTTGCATTATTTACTTGTTTTCGAGCTGCAATGTTTACAGTGTCATGTTGCAACCTACACCAAAAAAATGGTTGATTTGAACAAAACAAAAATGTTTTTTTTTTTATATTTACTAATTTTCAAGAGTTCATCCACACTTAGGGAAGGAGATTTATATATATATATATATATATATATATATATATATATATATATATATATATATATATATATATATATATATATATATATATATATAAATGTCTGATATTCCCACTCTATATACTTTCGTCTGTACTTGAAAGATATATTAAAAAACTCTTATAGGAGACGTTTATTGATATAATAGGGCCTAAAATAGTAATTTTTATTTTTTTTTGTTAGTTTGTATGTGTGTTTTTACGCGCTCGGAATGGCTAATTAGATTTAAATATAGTTTTCAATATTATAATTTAGCAAACGTCCTTCAACATTTTGCGTATCTTTTATTTAAATCCGTTGATAAATAAAAGTGTTACGTCAAATTAAAATATTTAGTTCGAAAATTGCTATAATCTTTTTATTCATTACAATAATTTTTAATCTACAGATATTGTCTTAAGAGTGATAATTAGATTAGAACAAGAAAGTAATTGAGATTAGTAAACACAATAGTGTAATTCGAGCGGGCGAAGTCGCCGGCGGGTCTCTGGTAATAAATAAAACTATAAAACTTAAAACAGACAGTGTCCCAAATAACAAAACCTAGAAGTTACAATAACCATAACTACAATAGAGAAGAATGCAACGGCGCCAGTCTTCCAGACGCCCGATGTGGACTATCGATTGGCAATGTACCAGAGCGTTATGTGGCATCTCTCAGACCTTGACATTTCTAGGACATTAGACCGAATCACAAAATCGATATTTAGTCTTTGACATCGATATTCAATTTATTCAATATTAATTAATGAGCGTATATAGCCACATACAGCAGAATTAGCCAATTTATGATATATTGCTGGTTGAATGGCGGAACTCAACGCCGTGGTTTATCTTGACACCAGAGCGAGGATTTAAAAATATAACTTAATTTAAGTATTATATTTATAAAAGTTTATTTTCATTCCGGTAAGTAAATAGATTTTTTAATAATAGCTCCACCTAAAAGCTTTCTATCGATCTTATTAAGACACTATTCATTGCTTAAGTTGATATTTATATGAATTATGTATGAATTATGTAGGTTACTACAGAAAAAAATGTGTCATGCATTAAACGCAACTCGTTCGGACGGAAGAGGAAACCGATTGCAAATATATTTTTTTTTTCAATTACAATCTATAATACAAGGCGATTATTGTGTGTTTGATTCCCATTCGAGGAAATGAAGTATTTTTATTTCGTCGCTCTGGTAACGAGACGGAAACAAGAGAACGGAAATGTCTTAATACTAGGTTTCCTATGTCTACGTCAGGCTAAAAAAATCTATACTTATTACTAATCTGTAGCTAACGTTGTCTGTACATGAAAAATATATTTAAAAAAAACTTATACGAAATAATTCAATAATGTAATATGGCCTAAAACAGTAATTTTTAAAGTTTTTGTCTATATTTCTTCGTCTTGCTAATCTCAGAAACGGCTAACCACATTTAAATGCACTTTTCACCTATACATTATATTTTGGCTTGAATTTGTAGAAAAATTGAAACATTATTATATACTAATATAGTATTGATACACTGAACATACGATGTTAAATGTGGGCCTATCGTCATCGTATCAGAGGTAAGCGTGCATCTGTAAGTGCTAGGTTCTGTTCGATTCCAACTTAAAGAAATGATATATTTAATATTTTCATTTCTTCGCTCTGGTAACAATGCATAGCGCGGCGTTGCTTTCCACCACGTAACGCAATGGCTCAAATTCGACATTCGACTCACAGAACAGACTGTCTTAACACAAGGTTACCCGGTTTCCTTTTGCCTACCCTGCTATAAACGAGATAGCCGGAAAAAAAATACTTCCATACAATACCCATGTCAAATTAAGAATAAAATTATGAAACACAGTATCAAAATCCAAATATTATAAACATCGCCGTTCTTATAAGTAAATCGATTAGCTACAGATTCAAAAAAATATCAAATACTTCCAACTTTAATAGTGTCTTGACACGCAAAGTTGTTATATGAAAAAATATATACACATAACTACTATTTCACCTCAGTGTGCACGCGCGCGCGGCCTTGAACTTGTGACCCCTTGATTGTTTATCTGACTCACACTACGCACGGCAGATCGGATGCTGCGTCGAGAATCAAGATCATCCCACGTCTCATCTTAGGAAGCGCTTATCTATATGTATAGAATTTTTAATATTTCTTTATTATATTAATGTAGGAAATTGATTAAATCTAACAAAATGTAGATACGCTTTGTAATATAAATAATATCAGATCTTTTGAGCCGGTGGTAATTGTGTTCGATATTTAATTTTCTTTTAAATATTATTGATTTTATTTAACTTCACGTTAAATCACAAATAATAAATCAAAAATAGTAAAGAAGAACGAGAAAATAAACGAGAAAATAAGAAACGAGAAAATGGTAAAGAAGTAAAGAAGCAGAGGGAATTTGGGAATCTAGCGTCAAGTCTGCGTTACCATGAAGACACTGGAGGCATTGTGTTGAGTTGAGGAAATCAACGTTGCAGCTGCCCTTGTTACCAGAGCAAAAAAATATAAATATTAAATATTTAAAGTCCTCGGATTGAATCCACACCCTGTCACGCTTACAGTCATAAGCTTTTGCTCCTGCGCCACAACAGACCTCTATTATTGATTTATTTAATAGGCATAAATAAATATATACTAAGTTCTATGAGTGTAAATATCTTAAAAAAAATATTTGTTGTAGTATTCAATCAGTACGTACGTATGTACTCAATATTTCCAGTACAATTTCAATTTACCTGTATGTTAATATTTAACATGCTCTTTGTATGAAATATACAGATTTGTTTTCAGTCTAGACGGCTACTATTTTTAAGACAGACAAACGATTTTGACCCTTATTCAGTCGAAACAAGATCCATATAGATTTTATTTAAATATTCATTGTTATGTTAGCATATAGACTGTATACTGTATGAAAAGGTTGTAGTTTGACTCATTACCAATTTAAAGAAGCTTTTGTTGGAAATAAAATTCTATAAGAATATGAATTTTCTAAAATTTGTATTTTATTTTTATTTTATTTATTTATAGCACTCACTCACTCTCAATCAGCTTTACTATGTATCCAGCACACGGCAGGGTAGACAGAGGGAACTTGGGAACCTAGTGTTAAGACACTCCGCTTTACTTCCGTTCACCACTTCATTTATTCAGCGGTTCAGTCGATTTATATATTTTTCTTCAATCTTTCATTATTAAGTGATTATCAGATAGCGCCCAGACGAAACATCACAACGCACATAGTCAGTTATGGTGTAAGGGGAAGCACTAAAAGAGGATTTGCAAACAAGCCTTATATAATATAAAATTCTCGTCATCGCTTCTGGTTTCCATATACACTTTCAAAAGCAAATAACTTCAATAGAAAGAAAAGAAAAAAAAAATAACGCAGCGGAATTCGAGCCCGCGCCTGTTTTGGACAGATTATTCCATATATAGTTTAGAGCTTACTTACGTAGTTATTTATAGCCTACTTGCCATGATTTTTTTGTTACAATTGTTTTCGGTTTGGTTTTGGTTTTCTTAATATGGACAGTCGCTATTTTCCTCTAAATTTAATGTATTAAAATTAACGACTAAATAACAATACAATATAGTTTATTATAAATAACGGAAAAAATGTCAATTTATAAGGGAAAGACAGTGAAGTAATTGCGTAATATTCGGTTTAGTGATTTCTGCGGAACTAACGATTTACGCATCGATGATTTTGATTATTAAAAAAAAAAGTTTATTTTACTTTCTAAATAAGAGTACCATTGTATTTATGTCTAAGTTGTGGGTTCTATCCCCACTCGAGAAAATATATATATATTTTTTTGATCTGGTAACAAGGCAAAGCTCTGCGAGGAAAACTGCCACTCAACGTGCAATGCTTCAAATTGGATGAATTTAGTGATTTAAAAAGCGGTGAACGAAACGGTGTCTTTAGACTAGGTTCCCAAGTTCCCTCTGCCTATCCTGCAATGTGCTGGATACAACTGTATCTGTGAAGCTGGAAAATTATGATTGTTATAAATACTACTTTGCCCAAAGAACAGAATTAAGTACACCAACTGTGGAATTGGAATGTATAATTCTAATGTATATTTATAATTTGTTGTTTATAAATAGTTGTTACAAAAACTTAAAAATATCGTGCATTTCAAATTAAAACAATATTAAACCATGCCATATATTCGTATTTATGTATAGCTTACTTAAAACTCCGCAGTTGGCTAAAACTTCAGGAAATTAAAAGAAAATATAATATAAACAATAAAAAGATCAAACAAAATAGAAAGTTACATCAAAAAAGATACAATAAATTAAAACAACAGTTACAAAGACTAAAACGTACATCTCGCACAAGGCAATAAACGTAGTCCTACAAGGCCGATGTCAAAGACGACGGAAGCTATAAATACAAGAACAATGCTACCGGAAGACGCTTTACGCGCTTTCCACCTTGCGTTTTGGATAAGCAAAGTGCGTTGAACTGTAACCTGTATTGTTTTATGAGGATTTTAGCATTAGTATAATCTATATACTACGAGGTGGCGGTGACGGTGGCGATCTGTTCCTAAGATATATATTTTTACTAGCGGCACGATCTTCCCTCGCTTACATTACACTGTTTTACTGACATTTGTCAATTAGTTTTGAATTTTGAATTTTATATAACTTCTTAGACTTTATATAACTAAAATTTGAGATAAATTAATAAAAATATTGTAGCAATTTTGTCCAACAAAATTATTAAAATTCAGGTAACCTTTGTATTTAGTGTACAGCGCCTACAAAGAGAATACCTACCCAAGGCGACTGTATGATCAAATGGTTGTATGATCAAATCCATTAAGAAAAACAATTATTTTAATAGTATAAATATTTCTTTATTAATATTAGATGGAGCAAAACCAAGAAAATATTCTACTCAGCACGCATTTTTTTAAATAAGGTGACAGTATAAAACAAAAAGATGCATGAGTAAGAGATGCACTATATATACTTTTATCTTCACCATACCATTATAGCACAGCCTGATAGAGTTAGTGAAGTATGTCGCGGCGCAAACATGTAACTGCGCGTTCTCAATTACAGGTTCTGGGATCGATTCCCACTCAAGCAAAGTATATGTTTTTTCTTTATTTCTTCGCTCTGGTAACGTGGCAAAGCGTTGCGTTGTATTCCGTCAATTAAAAGGCTTAACTTAACACTACGTTCCCAACTTGCCTCTACCCAACATTTGCGGGATACATTGTGAAACCAAAAAAAAAACACTTTGTATTAGATTAGCACAAACTACTAAGTGACCCATTTCATTACGTAGTATCTCAGACCGTCTAGCCAAGATATTGATCGAGCTATGAGAGTTCACAAACAGGATGACCTAAAATACTTCCCCATAGCATAATAAAGTGCGATGCTCCGAGATAACATCTATATGATATTTGATTTTCATATTTAACTATAAAGATAACATACTCCACCGCTAATATAATGTACCAGTTAACACAATTAAATCATAAATATGTAGGCTGTTTTAAATATGAGGATATAATTTTTTTAGCTTCACGCCGTATGCCGTACATGGCAATGTAGGCAGAGAGAACTTGGGAACCTATTGTTAAGACACCCCTTTTCATTCTCCATTCTGAATTTAAGGCAATGAGCGCTGAGTGGCGGCGGAAGTTAGCCCCGCCTTGTTACTAGACCGAAGAAAGTAAAAATATTAAATATGTCATTTCCTCGAGTGGAACACCCAATCTGTCGCACGCTTGTGCTCTCGTAACATGGCTCAATGGTACAACTCACTCGTCCTTATTTTAATGTTACTTAGCGTTTTATTCGTGATGAAATCATTTTGATTTATTTTTATAGGATTCCCTGAATGCTTAAAACGTATCCTATTTTTAGAAAAGAATTTTTAGTAAAGAATTTTGATTCAGACAAACATAACTTTATAGTAAGACTTATTGGAACGGAGTGTCTTAACACTAGGTTCCCGGGTTCCCTCTGCCTACCCTGCCTTGTGCGGGATAGAGCAAGACGCTAAAAAAAATAAGTATGCAAAAAAATATTTTAGAACAAATTATTATCTTTCGTAACGGATTAGAGAGGGAAGCGATAAACCGGAACTGATACCTTCAACACTTTCCGCTAAGTTCAGAAATATAACTCATACTTTGGTGACTAGACCTGGGGGGGGGGGCGATAATGTTCAGACATAAGTATTAAATATATATTTTTTTTCAACTTGCATCCCAGGACACGCAGGACACGCAGAGGAAACCGAGAGTTAAGAGGCGCCTGCTCATACTTTCCGTCTAATTTTCGAAGCATTGCCTGTTTAAATGCAGATTTTTACGCTTCTATCACACATATAAGTATATATATAATACAATAAAATCTCGAATAACATTATTTTCTTTTACAAAAAGTTGGTAAGATGAAGTTAAATTATCTTTATAACGTTATATAGTGTTATTAAAGCATAATATTTTATGCCAAACCGCACTGCAGTACTTTATGGTTAGGGTCTATTCCACAGTATTTACGTGTACGTTTCACCGCATCGCCGAGGTTGTTTGAAAGAAAGTTTAACAATGGCCGTTAATATTTTTATAATACGGATAAAATAACTTTGTTTTCATTTTAAAAAAAGGCCTGTCGTGCGACTGGAAACGACAGGTTTTGGGTTCGATCCCCACTCTAGAAAAAGAAATATCGAATATTTTCAATTTAAAAAGTTTTAATTTCTACGGTCCGGCAACTCAACATGCCTTGCCTTAAATTCGGCGGAAAGTGGAGAACGGAAATGGAACGGAGTGTCTGAACACTAGGTTCCCAAGTTCCCTCCGATTACTCTGCCATATGCGGAATACAGCGTAAAACTAAAAATCCGTAACATTACAAAAAAATGAATCCCATCACTACAATCCTACTCACTACCTAGAAACGCTTCTTAGAATAGTATATACTCGTTTTATACTTTACAGCGACATAACAAAAAAAAAAAGAATAGGCCCAGTCATTAAAGTAATGGTACAAGTGAAAGACAGTAAGAATGTTACTCGTGTCGTTTGCCAGCCAGCTTCTTTATTCTGCTCAAGGCCAGTTTCACTTGAACAAAAGTATTGTTAAGTAAATGTGAACGTGTTTCAATTATTTCAAGTTGACGCAGTGTACAGTCAGTCATAAATCGTCTTAACAAGATGCGTTTTGTTAGTTTTGGTACTTTATTTAATTTTCAATGTAAAAAAAAATAAAGGCCTATCGTGGCGGCAATAGCGTGAGACTGCAAACGACAGGTTGTATGTTCGATCCCCACTTCAAGAAATGAAATATTTATTTTTTTCATTCTACATTTTTACTGTTTTCATTTCTTCGCTCTAGTAAAAAGGCGTTAACGTTGTTAAGTTCCGCCACTAAACACGCAATGCCTCAAATTCGGCGGAAAGTGGGGAACGGAGTGTCTTAACACTAGGTTCCGAACTTCTCTCTGCCTACCCTGCCAGTGCCTGTGCGGGATACAGCGTGAAGCCGAGTAAAAACAATAAGTTATTTTATAGGTAATGAATAAAGGAATTATAATGTAAATAATGTTACTCCGGAAGTAAAGCGTTGATAGCACTATAAATAATATTACTCCATGATATCTATGGAACGAATAAAACTCTTACGGACATGATATAAATCGAATATTATAAATACTTTAAGTTATTTACTTTATTTTTAATAGTTATTAGTTAAAAAGTTAACATGTAAAAACAGCCATATAAGTAACATAATTGTTATATTTATTGTAATACTTTATTGTTAAATTTCAAACGCATTTCAATATGTTAAAGCACAGATAATGCGAACATTTCACATTAAAATGTGACGTTTTGTCATCGGTCGGGTCTGCCACTTTTACAAAAGAAACGACAAAATATCAATAAGCCTATGATACGAGAGAACTGATTCTAGATATTTTTACATCACTCCTGTTGTTACCGTTGTTAAATTATAATAGGGACCAAGTGTCAGTTGTTAAGTTGTTTAAATACGTCAAAGAAACGTAGCTGAAGGGACCGTAACCGTAGAAGCCGTAGAAATGTGAAAATACCAAAAAAAAAATTAAGAATATTTGTTTTCTTTATTTGTGTTCAGACACTCTGTTCCAACACTGCTTAATTATAATAATATCTTATCTTATCTTATTACGCCAAGTGGGAATGAAACCCACATCTGTCTAGCTTAGAGATACAGTGCAGCTGCGCCACAACAGCCATAATATCCTTCTCATTAATTTCAAAGTAAACGGTGAGAACTCGTTCGTAACTCGTCGATTAGTGTATAAGAAGAATATATTAAGTGAATATTTATATTTTCTTATAGAAGTTTGAACCCGCGACCTGTGCCGTTAAAGCGAGGCTTGTTAAACAAGCTTCTCATGATAATTTGTAAGCGCTTTGAAAAATAAATTACCTTATTCTCGAGTATTACGTCGATTGTGAATTTAGTTCATATACGTGGGAATGTGTAATACTTATCGTGAATTTCGCTATAATATGATTAGTTTCACGCTGTATCCCGCACGAGGCAGGGTAGGCGGAGGGAACCCGGGAACCTAGTGTTAAGACACTCCGTTCCACTTCCGTTCCCTCAACGCCGCGCTTTACCTTATTACCAGAGCGGAGAATTGAAACATTAAATCAAACCCAGATCCTGTCGGTTACAGTCACACGTTTGTGCCGCTGCCCCACGACAGGCTTCTAGAATATGATTATATACAAAGAAATTTGTATTGAATTATGTATGAAATATACCTAATCATTATGAATATTATTATATTTTTTGATGTTAGTTGTGGCGCATTAGCACAACCAATGCAACTAAAAGTCACAGGTTGTGGGTTCAATGCTCAGTCAAGAAAATTGAAATGTAACATCTTAATTTCGTTGCTCTTCATTACCACCTATTTTTAATAGATATTTATAAAAATTAACAAGTCTCCATACAAAAAAAAAGGTAATGCGGCTACAAAAGATGGGGCTAGAATACAACACACTCTATTCAGTAGTGATTTTAAGTACTAACGTTTACCCGCGGATCGATGTCATGATGAAATAGATATAATTAAGTATTTACAATAAATGGCGCACTAAGTAAATGGACCAATTTTGGCCGCAGCTATAGTAATACAGCCTATAACCTTACTTAGAAATTAACTTATAAACCATACAACACAAAAAATAAATTTTGAAATCTAACTTATAGTTCCTGATATTAGAGCGTTCAATCAAACAAACATTACAATATTAATTAAGTATGGAAGTATAGATGCAGGATACAGATCAACTACATTAAACACGTTGTGAACACAGCTGAAAAACATCCTATATATAAATCAACAGAATATTTTACTATAATGCACTTTTGTTTTCTTTTCCGCATCTATTAAGAACAAAGCGAGGATTATTTTACCATTTATTATAATCATTTACGATTATGAACCTTTTTAATTAAGGAATAAGGCATATATTAATCATTTAAAGTATATTTTTAGTTCCGCCGTAGTCGAGTGTACTTCAGAATACATCTGTTTAGTATTATCTTTATTATGAGCTTAATGTGTACTCTCATTTGAAGATTTTCAGTTGTACACTTAAAATTATTTGTCAATCATAAAAGGCATCGTTATATATAATTTTCAAACATCACTACCTCATTTTGGCAAAATATATATAATTTTAAAAAATCACTACCTCATTTAGGCAAAATGCATGTTGCTCTTAAACTGCTAATGCAATTTTCACAAAACTAGCTAAGAACTACCGCGATGTACAATGCGTTCGAAGAAAGAAAGAAATAAGAAGAAGAAGAAGAAATAAGAAAGAAGAAAAAAATCACTCTCAAATACTCAATAAGATTTCACATATAGGTCAAACTTATAACAACACCATAAAAATGTCTTTGATTTTCGCGATTGTTACACATTTTAAATGAAACACTTTTAACCGGATTAAACTCGTATATTGATTTTTATACATGTTTTTGGAAACCCGACGTTTCGTACACTTTACAGTCTTCTGGTGAACAAGCTCTAGGGAGAATAGATATATCCCTAGAATGATCCGCGAGGCTATTGAAATACAAAAACATCCTAATTTCAATAGAGAAGATGGTTGGAAATTTTCTACCACCTGGGACCCACTCTTAAAAAATTTAAAGTCTCAAGTATGGTGTACTTGAGACTTTAATTTTTTTGAGAGTGGGTCCACTAGAAGACCAGATACAGTTAGTTCATTCTGCAAGAATCCAGGGCAGTACGCGAGGCAATAAGGGATCGTTGGCGGTAGTTTGATATAATAACTATATCAACTGACAGACAAACGTCGGGTTTCCAAAAACACGTATAATAATCAATATACGCGATTAATCCGGTTAAAAGTGTTTCATTTAAATTATAACAACCCCATTTTGCGTCCATGGTTAACGAGGCCAAAATTTCATTAAACAGTATATCTTATTGTGAAACATCGTTAGCATCAAGAGTGTTCACGATCTTAGCATATCCATCTAAATATAGATATCTAATAATAATGCTAATTAATTCCTAGTCTAGATTCTTGGCATTTTGAAGACATGTTTGTACATATTTTAGATGTAATCTGATGATATTTTAGTAGTTGAATTACAAACATAGGACATTTGGTTTGTTTCAAAATGAATTTATATTTATAGTTGTAATCGGCTCGTGGCTTCGCCCGCTTGTATTATTTTTTTATTATTTATTAATTACATTTTTTTCTTATATTCTTCTTCTTATAACATTATCACTTTTAAGACAATATCTATACATTGACAAAATTAATAAAAAAAATATTCGTTTAACTGAACCTTCAGGTAAATGAGTAAAAATTTTATCAATTATGTCGAACTAAATATTTAAAATTGACATAATATTCTAATTAACTAACCAATTGACATAAACTTTATGTTGAATGAAGGTTACCAAAATATATTAGTGAAAACTGCATTAAAATCTGCTCAGCCGTTTCTAAAATTTGACAAAGAGACAAAAATTTAAAAATGTACTATTTTGTGCTCTAATACAATAATAAACTCGAATGGAGATTTCTTCGAAGTAGGAGTAATCACAGTCAAGACACTAGGCGTTGACTTCCTTAGAACAACGCAATTAATTTTGTTACAAGCATAATAAAACACAGCTAAATTATAGTCATTCATTTAATGATATACAATTCCAAATTTGCAATGCTCCGGTTTCCATCAAAACAAGTCTTCGATAAGATTTATCGATTTAATATGTATAAGACCGTGCTGGCGTGGTCCGATTCCCACTAGGGGGTTCAAGTTTTTTTAAATATTTTTTTTTCCTCCCTCTATCTGAGGGCAAGGCAATATAAGATGTTAAGTTCCGCCACCCAACACACAAAGCCCGAATAATAATTATGCAGAAAGTTGGGAACAAAGAATTTTATCACTAGAAGCTAAGTAAGAAAACTACAGCGTAATATAAACTTAAGTGAGTTAACACTCAGTTCTCCCACGCTACGTGAAATATCCAAGATATTGTGTGTTAAGTGGTGGAATTCAACGATGCGCTTTCTATTGTTATTAGAGCGAAAAAAATAAAACAATTCGTTAACCCGAAGGTGAATCCCCCGAATGTTCCCGTGTGAAGTAATACGCTGAGCCACTGTTATTATTATTATATACAACGGATATTTTATATATAGAACTGGAAATATAAAAACGGATATATTTATATCTCCCGTTCCTTTTGGAAAATTGATTCGTCTCAACTATCACAATCGCCTCGTCAAAAAATACCCACCTAACGAGGATATTGACGGAAATCCGCAGAGATTTCCTTCCTGTTGAAATTTTAATTTTTTATGCTTGTGTTGGTAGTTGTTTCATTCGTCACTGTGTGGTAACTAAAACAATAAAAATAGAGCGTTCTTGTGCCTAATTGGGTGAGAAAGGAGTATCTTAACACTAGGTTCCCTTTGTCTATCTTGCTATATATGGGAAAAAGTGTGAAGCTGAACGCTTTAATACTACAAAACTACATTAAAATCAAGCGATACTTCCGTTAACGCTCTTCAGACATCCAAAATATTAAAGTCTTGACAAATTTTATCCAGTATTTCATTCCATTAGCTTTGGAACTGGATATTCCGAATACTTTCATTATACTTAGATAACAGTGCCATCGTTTCATAAAGGAATGTGGGTGTAAAATGATCGAGCCTCTCTTAAAGATCAAAGTCGGGAATGACGAAGGATTGGGGCATCTGTAAGATGAATGTAAAATTTTGTTATTTTTTTACTTTAAGAAAACATCTTTCTACTTTAGAAATATATGACTAATTTGAAATGTTATATGAGACTTCTTAGATTTAAATATTTAAGTCAAAGTGTTAGAATAACTATAACTTTTTGTAACGAACCACAAATAAAGATTAAATATATTTCTGATTGTTACTAAACAATAGAGTCATTTTCATGAAATGTTTAAATTATGATCTGATAAGCTATATTTTTTTTTGTAAGTAAACAGAAAACCTAGGACCAACACAATATATGCCTCGTCCTCGAACTCGAAGAATTCAGTGGCGCAACTTAACGCCGCGCAATGTAAGTACAGTTAGTTATAAGCGCGATTAAAAAATGATTCAATGTTAGTGGACAATACGTTGCTTGCAATGGTGGTTGTATACTACCATTAACTATAATTAATTTTAAAAGCGATCAGAAAATGATCAACAATTTAAAGAAAAACAAAAGAAGTTTCTATAGGAAGCGCCAAGCTTGACAAATATGGTAATGTCAAGGTAGCTTTTATCTCTGTTCGCTTCGGTGTTTTATAAAAAAGGTTTAAAATTTTAATGATATCTATATAATATAACTAGTTTAAGTTAAACTTTTATAAATTTTAAAAATCGAGCAGTAAATTATTTTACCAAAATATTATACAAACTTGCTGTCGTTATTGATAATTGAAGCACCAAGTTATATTTTTTATATTTAATAGACCAACGTGTCAAAAAAAAATTAAATTTTATATAACAAAAATCAAAAAATGTTAATCACTAATATGGAACTGCTAAAATAATACCATTAATTAATCTGACTATTTTCCTTCTAACTAGTTTAAAGTTAAAATTAAATCCATCTCCAATATCACAGCAGCAAATAGACAAGCGGAGGAAAGTACCGGAAATAGACACAAAAGCGGTGCCGAATATATCGCCGTGTGTGATTCATTCACTGGGTGTTGAGTTCACACCTGTGAGCATACTTACATTCACGTCTGATTACGTTGCACGATTCCGTGATAGCGTCATCGTCTTTTATAAGAAGAAGTTGAAAAAAAGAGTTAGATAAATTTACAAATTAGTAAAAAGAGCTCAGCGTGTGTTTCGATTGATAAATCTGAAAAGCCGGTCAAGGGCTAGCCAGCGTCACCCATTGAGGATTCAAGTAATTTCTGGATTGTATGTAAACGAAATTTAACTTAGAAAAGTTGACAACTTAAGTTTGCAGATGCTTTACCATTTTGAATATAAACATAATAAACTACAGATATACGTGTTTAATGTTTCTTTTTACTATGAAATTCATATAAATTTGTAAGTTACGGATTTAATACTTTATTTAATAATAAATTCTTAGTTTGCGCAAAATTTCGCAACTGTTGGTCGACAGGAAGTATTCATATTATGATTACGCGGTGAGTTTCATACAGAATGCACCAAAGATGCTGTTTCGCAAATGTGATCGTATTTTTTGATTACGTTGACTTAGAAGAATTATGTTTGGTTTTTTTATTGTTGCTCTAAAGGATATTAGACCCTTAACATTTTATAATCATTCCAACTTGATACCTACACATGGTCTCGAGATAAATGGTATTGACAGATAACATTAGTATTATTATATTATATAATAGTTCCGTTTTTATCTTTTGAGATACGTAAATTGGGACAGTTATTATCACATCATCTTCTTAATAATAAATTTTCTAAGCAATTGAAGTTTTAGCTCATCCTTAAGATACAAAACAGGGCTGTAATCATATATTTAATAACCAATAATGTTTTACTTTAACTTTAGAAAAAGAAGGATGTTTGCATAAAAATATATAATTTATATGACTTTTTTTTCCTTTACACTGTATCCCGTACTGGGTAGGGTAAGCAGAGGGAATTTGGGAACCTCGTGTAAATACACTCCGTTCCGTTCCTCAGTTTCCGCCGAAATACTGATATTGCGTGTTGAGTGGTGGAACTCAACGCCGCTGCCGAGCTAGCAAAACGAAGATATGAACATATTAAATATTTTATTTCCTCGAGTGGAGATCGAACCCACTGTTTATAATCACACAATTACTACTGTAATAATGAAATTTAGTTATTAATAAGAGAAAATAAGTAAAATCCGTAGAGACTATAACAATTTAATATTTTAAAAACGTCTCGTTAGGGTGCGCCATAGTTTACTAGCCACCATTATGGCCGATAGGAATTTATAAGATCCGTATCGGCTATCCATGTCTTTAGTAAATTAGCAGCAAATGTTCGCTTTTCAATTCAATTTCAAAACTAAAATTATTTATAATATTACTCTATTTTAGCTCTATTGGAAAAGATTTCGCAAATATTCATACATAAGGTTAGAATCGTTTTCATTAGAAATTACAAATATTATCACAATACAAGTATACAGGTATTGATAACTAGTCTTTACATTGATAGTTTATCGTTAATATTAAAAAGTACGTATCTACATTATTTTTAAACGAGAGGTAAGTAGAAAACAATAATATATCTTAAATTACTCCTTATCATAATATACAGGGAAAATTAATTTATTGGCTTCATTCATTTTCAATATTTAAAAGGGCAAGCCGAGAAATCTAATACTAAAACACTATATTCTCATCATTATAACCTAATATACCTATTAGATATATTTTTCCTACTTAAGACATAAACAAGCTATAAAGGAGACCTGTCGAGCACAAGTGTGACTTTAAACGCGATAACTTGTGAGTTTAATTTCCCCTCGAATGAATGAAATATATAAATTACAGCCACTCAACACACAATGCTGCTAGTTGAAAGTGGGTGACGGAAGTGTCTTTACGGGAACAGAGTGTCAACACTAAGTTCCCAAGTGGCCTCCCTCTTTACCACATCGCCTCCAAACCCACTAAACACCGGAAACACTAGCAAGTCATTACAAGACTTACTATCTATAATTTAAACGTGTTACCACATTCGACACCTCCGTTCGCAAACTGCATACGAAATGTCACGTCAATTATTAACGTCAACGAACTTATTAAGAACATCCTCCGAGGATCGTTAAACTTCAGTTGACAGCGTGTCGTAGATGCGAGGCCATGTTTGCATTATAATTTTTAAGTACCTATCTAGTTAGTAATCATATAAATTTAAATTCAGGAGGTGGCACGTTTATGTTCCTTGCAAAACAAAGATAATTAATTACATCGATTATAAATTATGGGGAACGGTATTCGGTTTCCAAATTCTTTCTGCCAACCATGCCCTATGCGGCATATGTAGAACAAGAAGATGAAAAAATAATTACAGAATATTTGAGAATAAATTTTGATTAATTTTTAATAATTAATATCTTCTTCTTTTTATACTCATCACTCATACTTTACTTAGCTTGGTAACGAATGGCTTAGTTGGTCAGAGCGCTTCGACGGTTTCCAAGAGGCGCAAGCTCAAATACTGCTTCGTTAAATTTTTTGTACGTTTTTAAATTTAGCATCTTTAAATTTAGTACAGATATTCCAATTCATAATTTTTATATGTTACATATGATATCTTAGTAGTGATGGTGTTGCGCATCAGCATTGCGTTGCGTTTGAGCATAAAAGAAACGGTTGTGGCTTCAAATATTCGGTGTCACTAGGTGTGATTACAAAACAAAATGTTGCGTTGAGTTACGCTATTAGAAACACAATGCCTCGGACATACAAGAAATAACACTACGTAGATATAGCGTGAAGGGATATAAATATATATCTACTTAAGAATTTGTGACAAATTTATCACAAATTTATGTACCTGTGTATTGATTGTTGCAAATTTGCAACAATTTTATCTTAAACAATACATGGTTCTTAGTTGGTTCTTAATATTCAATTTCGGTACAGCCCAATACAAATTTTCCAACCGCAATATCCCTTATAACGACTACTACAAGAACAACTATGAACTACATGACTTACAACTATAAAATGTAACACACACCCAACCCTAGGTCTCCAAAGTCTTAAATTACCAAGGTCTTGACATGCGAGAATATGAAAGCGGTTCCACACCGTTGGATACGACTCGTTTGACATTATTGAGCTGCAACGCTACACTTTTAGCTTTTAGTTATTTATTGCGTTTATTGTTGTTCGATCTGTGATGAAGGTTGTGTAGGTTCACTTTTTTGTTCGTTTTAACTTAGAAATTAACGTAATTATATGATGTTTTTAGATAAAAAAAATGGTAAATATAGGATATTTTTTAGTGATTTGAATGTTTAAATTCAAACTATTATTATTATGATAGCAAAAATATAAAAAAAAAAACCATGTATGCCGTTAAGATGCAGCGATACAGCGTCTGATTATCAACACATCGATTGTGAGTTCAATTCCCACTGAAGGTAAATATGTTATTTCCATTTTTTGCTATGGTAACAAGACAAATCGCGGCGTTGAATTCCGCCACTCAACATGCACGTCTTAAACATTAGCCAGTTCGTGGGGAACGGACTGTCTTAACACTGGGTTCCCTCCCTTCCGTAACAAAGTGCTATCTAAACTTATTTTATTTTGACAGTATATATAAATAATAATTCACACATTTGTATTTATAAGGACGCAATAATCATTACCTTATACATTCTCACACTTTACACTACATGTCATAACAACACTAATGCTGTTAGATTGGGGTACACACTGGAGAGTCCTAAGATATGTAAAAAATAATAATAAAGATAATTTAAAAAAACTTAATATAATAATTAACTGTCATAATATAAACTATTCAAGTTTACTTACTTTGCTACCTTTCGTCACGTCATTAACTTAATTTAAAAAAAAAATGTTTTTTTGTATGTAAGGACTGTAGTAAGTAATGTATGTATAGGTACATTTTTCGAATAGAGATCATAATTTTAAAATATCTATATTTAGGTAAGTTGATGTCATCTATATTATATGAAGTCCTCCATTACCGAGTGACTGATCAACAACGCACAGACGTACCTATTAGACTTAAAACGCTAAATATCGTGTGTAAGTAGATTAATGGCTCAACGGGAATGGTAAATGTTTTTTTTTTTATTTTACATTAAAACTTTAATGCATACAAAATTCCGGACAACTACTAACAAATGATAGATAACTAATGATATCAACGGAACTTCATTTATTAATATTTTTATATTATAGACGAATAAAACAAATTGTTAAAATAAATTGTATTCTGTATGTTACTCTGATGTATTCATATACAAGCTATATTATTGTAAAATTTCATCAAAATCTGTTGATTAGTTATTCCTTAAGAACGGAACAAAGCAAACCAAACCATTTTCACAGACTCTCAATAATTATAATAAAACATTAAGTACATATAGAATAATTATAACATATAACTCTTAATAGTTATATAGAAAAAAAAAATACTTTTGATAGATTATACTTATAAGAATTTTAAAAAGACTTCGTTTGACATTTCCTTCAACACAATACAATAAAAATATAAAAGCTCACAATATACGGTAACACTAACACGGATATATGCAATGGCAACATTATCACTTCTATTGTGGGAAAACCGCAAATAACTGTTGTTGTTCGGAATTAGTTATATTATAATATGAGACAAAGTTTTTTACTGATGTGTGCTACTGATATTTAAAACGTTTAAAATTTTGTATAATTAAGTGTTACCATTAGGTTTCCTCTGGTCACCCTGCAATTTGTGGGACGCTAAAAAAACAATGCACTAACATGCACCACGAGAATGCAGTATTTAAATGTCTTCTAGCTCCACTGTAGATGCGACGGGCAATGGGTTCGTTACACACCTCGAAGAAAATAATTATTTAATATCTAATTAAGTTTATAGATCAATTCACAAAAGGAAATTAAAACGTTATGTCAAAATATTTTCTTCAATTTAATTTAATAATAAAATAACGTCAACCAACCACTTTTGGTAGTATAATGTACGTGACATTGGTGAATAAAGTATGCAAACACCTTTTCAAATTTCACACCTAAAAACCACTAAACAAAAACTGATTCAATACTGAAACTGTAAAATTAAATTTGAGGTGTGTGTGTTGATGTTATAGTTTTTACATTGTATCATAAGTAGATCATATCATAAGTAGATTTCAATACAAAAGGCCGTAACTTTTATCGAAAGGAGAAAAAAAATATATATTTTCGACTAAATTATATTCAAAATAAGAAATAATCATGTAATTCTTTTATGAACCTCAAATTATTTACCACCGGTTCCCTAAAATTACCGTCTCAGATCTGATAAGAACCGGCGTTAGAATCCCGGTAGATTTGTTTTTTTAATTATTTACAGAAACACCCTTAGTGATAGTAGTGTGTTTGAAATAGATTGAAGAAAGCATTTCACTATGAAGGCGTGTTATCATTTATAAAATCCATAATTAGTTAAAAGAGGCCTGTCGTGGCGCAGCGGCACAAGAGTGCTACTGTAACCGACAGGTTCTGGGTTCAATCCCCAGTCGAGGAAATGAGATGTTTAATATTTTTAATTTAAATATTTCATTTTTCATTTCTTCGCTGTGGTAATAAGGCAAAGCGCGGCGTTGAATTCCGCCACTCAACACGCAATGCCTCAAATTTGGCGGAAACTGGGGAACGGAAGTGGAACGGAGTGTCTTAACACTAGGTTCCCGGGTTCCCTCTGCCTACCCTGCCTCGTGCGGGATACAGCGTGAAGCTATGTCATGCTAATTAGTTAAAAACCTGCAAAACACTAAGGCCTCTTAACATCTTTTTTTAATATTCTGGAATCTAATAAATATTGGTCTTCGTCATCAATAATTAGATATATGAGAAAGATCGTACGTTTAAATTGAATTTGTCACATTGAGCACACAATATCAGCCCAAAGTCAACGAAGACTCAGTGATCCATCACTCAAAGTTTTAATTATTAGCATCGTCTAGCTGTTCTAGAGATTAGCCTTATCTGAGATTGGTTGTATGATAAGGCCAAAAAACTATTTAAGTTTAATTTCTTTAATAAAATGCGATTTTAGTACACATTGGTAACAAAACAATACGCGGGGCCAGCCATGTGAAGGATACAGAGTGAGGCTAAAAATGTTAGTAAAATAAAGTAAATCGGTTAGTATATCTACAGCCATGAATACAACGGCCTCAATATCAAAAATTAGGTTCCCCGTAAGGGATGGACATTCCACACACCATCCATATCTGATAGGATTGCGGTCAGCACAGATACATTTAAACATGGTGAGCTGTAATGCTTACGGTAAAATTGTATCTTTTATTTAGATTGTACAACTTTTTCATTGTGATCACGTTTGATTTGATATTGAAATTTATTGTTAAAATTTCGCATTCATCACGCGTAGGAGCGATTTATTTGTTTGGTTATTTGTTTTTGAGTGATTCTCTTGAAGCAATAAATATTGTGATTTTTATTCCCATAAATAATGGATAGAATTGCAAATTATTTTTCTGGAAATTGGTACAAGGTTTTATTTTATGCCGCTTTTTAGACATTCTCTCAACTTAATTAACGGCAACGACAGTAAATAAAATACCCATTCTTTGTAACTATTATCACAACTTTAATTTATTTAATGTTACTTTACTTAGCTGGCTAAGTAATCCAAATGACCTCCTTCTCTTCAGCTTCACGGTGTATCCTACACATTGCAGAGTAGACAGAGGGAACTTGAAGACACTCCATTCAGTATCTCACTTTCCGTCGAATTTGAGGCATTGCTTGTTGAGCGGCTTAACTCAACTTACCGGAGCGTAGAAATGAAAACATTAAATATTTCATTTCCTCGAGTGGGGATCAAACCCACAACCAGTAGCGTTTACGGTCATATGCTTGTGCCTCTGCGCGGCGACGGGGCTCAAATCAAAAAGACAATTATAAATAATAAATATAAATAGTCCCTTATTGGAATAATAGGTTATAACCATTTAATATCAATATATAAACTACTACTAATATATGTACGCACTTCTAAGGTTTTTATAAAAGCCACTGGACCTTAGCAATAGATTGGTCAACAGTAAAAGGAAAGTGCTCTCTGTTCAGTTACTCGCGGAGCCCTTTCTTTTATCTGAAATATGATCCGATATCATATTTTAATTTGATTTATATCAGTTAAATTTAACTTATTTAGCGTTTAAACTTATACCAAATACCTACTTTCTATTGAACCGTATTCATTTCCTTATAATATATCCGATTTGTAGTTAATTTGTTAACTTACAAATTTCATTGTTGGAAATAATCATATTAGATTTAATGATATCATGTTAGAATAAAAAAGGGTTATCAACAAAATGGAACTTCTAGAATGGGTCATCCTCTTTGTATCAAAGATATATATGATGATAGATTGAAATATTTTAACAAGAAAACAACAGAACAAAAATATTTGCAATCACACTGCAAAATGGAACCAGGAAAAATATTAAATTAAATAATTCCCTATTATGACAATCCTTTACCGTTGTAAATCACGGTATTTTACAATTATCTAGTGTAGAAACGCAAAATCATGATGCAACAGCGCTAATTTTTGATAAATACATTTTATATACTCATATCTATAAAATGCACTCTCACCCTTATTACGTACGAGTAAAACATTTAAAATACAAAAACAAAACATTCGTAAATAAGATTACAATTTTAGATTTCCTTAATTCTAGTTACTCATAAATAGCAAGACATAATTCACTTACAAAATACAGTTAGTTACCTTACTATATTCAATGACCTAGGTTACCTAGACGCTTGGACGTGGGCGTAAAATCGATGCAGTGACGCACACTGCACACCGCCGCGTTTCTCTAAGGATATGCATTACTTAAATGGGTACAATGAAATTGGGTTGCAATTGAGAAATTCTAAGGCAAGTTTTTTTCAGCTTTACTCTTTATCCTGTACATGGCAGTGTAGGCAGAAGAAACTTGGGAACACAGTGTTAAGAAATTCCGATCTCAACAAGACACTTCAACTTAAACGATTTAGTTCACTTACTAAGGCAAAGAAAATGAAAATATTCAATATTCAATTTGGAACCCGCAACCGTTTACTGTGCCATGCTGGTGTTCCTGTGCCACGACCAGACAGACGGACAAGGCTAGTTTTAGTAGTATGGGTGAGGAATCGAGTGTTACGACGGTCTGCTCCCTACATTGAGTGTTTAATGGCGCAATTCAACTGCCCACCTAGTCTTATTACTAGAGTGAGGAAATATGAATACCTACTTAATGGATTCTCTTGGGTGGGAATCGAACTCACAATTACACATTATGCCACTACACCACGACGGCCTATAAATATTTGTTTTTTTTTTTTTTTTTTTTTTTTTTCAGCTTCACGCTGTATTCCGCACTAGGCAGGGTAGGCAGAGGGAACGGAAGTGAAACCTAGTGTTATGACACTCCGTTCCACTTCCGTTCCCCACTTTCCGCCGAATTTGAGGCATTGCGTGTTGAGTGGCGGAACTCAACGCCGCACTTTGCCTTATTACCAGAGCGAAGAAATGTTAAATATTTGGTAATATATTGTTATACGATAAAAAATCAGTTAAATAACTCTCTCTAGTGGAAAATACTTGCATTTATAATAACTTTTAGTTAAAATGTACCCGTTTATATAACGTAGGTTTTAAACATAATCTATTCACTAGGTATTATAGCTATGATAACGACTAGCGACACTGTATTTAACGACATTTTTTATTTATTGCTTATTATTAACTAAATGTGTTTGTTGATGCGTGTTGTGGTTCAGGGGCGCAAACGTTCGACAATAGATGCAAATGGTTGTGGGTTCGATCCCCACTCGAGGAAATGAAATATTTTCATTTCTCCGCTCTAGTAACAAGAAAAGGCAAAAAGCGGAAAGCGTAAGAATGAAATGTTTTGAACTTCAGTTTTCTCTGCCTTTCGTCATTTATAAGAGATATAGCGTGAAGGAGAAGTGTCTCAATTATCTTACGAAAGCGTCAATGTCATATTTTATAATGATGTCAATTCTATAATGACTTTAAAGTATTAAGATATATAGCCGAATATCATATCCAATAAAAAAGTGATTCTATCATCAGTTATTACTCACTTCACATACATACGTCAATAATACACGTCATTGAAGTAACCTTTGGACAGGTGGAAAAATTACTAGGAAAAACCAGGTACCATATCGATTTGCGACAAGTTCTAGGGTGTGCTTTCTGTAATCCCTTTCTGTAATCTGTTTATTGTTACAAAGAGAAAGTAGTAGTGGACATCATATTTAAAAAAATGTTAATTTTATTGTGTTGTAGCTGCTTCACGTTTTATTTATTAGATAAGCCTCATCTTTATATAACAGACAATCTGTGTGGCGTGGTTAAACACCGCGCTTGGTGATGCCAGTGTAGAAAAATGCAAATAATTTATTTTCCTGAGGATATTGAACCTACAATCACAGTATTTACAGGCAGATGCGATACCAATGCGCCACAATGACTTTTGAAGATTCTATTTTTTGGTAAAAATGTGTATTTACTAATTAAATTATTACTTAATTACATATTTTTTTATACGGGAAATATAATGTGTAAAGCAAAGCACGGCGTTGAGTTCAGCCAGACTACACGCAATGCCATGAAGAATGCATTTATTGGAAAGTGGGGAAGTGGGAACTTAGCACTAGGTGCCAAGCTATCGTTGTCTACCATTTCATGTGCGGAATTTATTCCGTAAAATTAAGAAAAAAAAAAATAGAAACGATATAAATCTCTTAGATTAGTTAACAGATTGACATCAATCACAATCTGGCATTCTAAACCTTACTACCGTAGGAACAGACTGTATAAAGATCACACGAACCTTTTCACATAACCTTGAAAATACTAAATATAAAAAACATCGACTTATTTATGGTTCCGAATGTAGTTGGCCAACCATCTACAATTTGAACATCTCGACGTAATAATAAGGGTTTTACGAGTTTGACCTAACTGTCTGTATGTCCTACCTATTGCACCGTATCTAGTGAATGAATAAAGCGACGTACGTGCGCTTTTTTCAATCGAAATCCTTCTTCTAAGCATGTTTTATTTTTCGGATTCTGCCAGGGCTCCTATAAAAAGTTAAATTTCATTTGCTTATTTTGACGAGATGTTGCTTTTTGATTGACGCAACTCAACGCCGCGCATTGTCTTGTTACCAGAGCGAAAATACAAAATATTATCTATTTTTTCAGCTTCCGCTATATCCCGCACATGGAAGGGTTGGTAGAGGGAACTTGGTAACCTAGTGTTAAGTTTGTAGTAGTACTCCGTTCCGTTCCCTAATTCCGTCGATCGAAATCGAGCGCGCTCTGATATGCTTCCAAAGCAAAATAAAATGAAAACATTAAATATTTAATTTGAAAATGTTAAATATTTTGCATCCGCGAGCAGGGATCGAACTCACACCTTGTCGCCTTTACAGTCACACGCTTGTGCCTATGTGTCACAACAGACCTCACTACAATAAACACTATACCCCTGCGCCGACATTCACAACTTTAAGCAAGCAGAATTGCGGTTACAGCTTTTTAGAAATTATTGTTTCACTTCGTATTATCACACTATGGAGGTAAGCGTACCTTCAAAACCGTGTAACAATATGTGAAAGATTGGTACGCTAAACTAAAACCCTTTGGTTTATACCACCTATTATACACAAAAAAGGGTGTTCTATTGTTTGCTTTGAAATTATTATTATTACCTCGTCAGTTGCTGGCATAAGTAATTCTCGTTATTATTGTAACTAAAAATATGATTTTTATGGTTTCGTCTTAATATCTTACTTGTAGGTCAACGTAAAATTGATTTAAATTGCTATACTAACTCTTACAAGTCGCAAGCATTACTTTAACGTTTCGGCTATAGCTTAAGTAGTATAAATTTCTATGAAACTCCGTCAGTTTGCGATGTATTTTGACGTTTGGTTTGGTTCAATAAAAGAAGACGATTTATTAGACACTTTAAGCTGTTTTGTAGTTATTAAAATAATTTAAAATGGAAATACTTTGTTAAATAAATAAAAAAAAACTTTAAATTACTTTTAACTTTGTTAAAAAAAAAAAAAAAAAAACAAATATTTTTAGTACAAACGACAAACTAAATTAAAAACAATATAATTTAATTGTATTGAAAGTTATATTATTGTACGTACAGCTGTAGTACTTTAAAAGTTAATGAACCTAAATTAAATAAAACGTTTCGAAATAGTTATATTTGCTCACGTATTTGTATCGAATTTAATATCGACGGAATAATAAATAATATTAGAAAGATAAAAGAAATCATTTTATGGTAGTAAAATAACAGTAAATAGTTATCATAGACAATATTTGTTTAGATCGCTTTACGATCATTTTAATATATATTTTTTAGTCTTTATTTAATTAAATAATTTTTAAAATACAATAGAATTTAACAAAAATCATATTTTATACGAATTCTGTTAATTGTACGGCGACATATTTGTATATAACATTAAATTTAATCAATGTTTACTTTTTTCCTGCTACCCCCGCTAATAAAAATATAAATATTTTACGCAGCTGTAAGCCAAATAAATTTTACTTTTAGCACAAACATTTTAAACATTTTTTTCTATTTATTAACCTATTATTGAATAAATTAGGTTACGTAATTGTCTAAATTATGCCATACTTAGTTATTTAAATAACATTAAGTCCAATTGCTTTTGCAGAATAATCAGCACATTCGTTTTAAATAGGCAATTTGTATTGTGTAATTACTTTGTATAACAAAGAATGATTGTGAATAATTAAAAAGACGGTATTATGTAAAAGTATTTAAATGGCTATTTCATTAGTTTTCAACGGAAGCTTCTATAGATTATAGAAACAGGGTAGATATATAATAAATAAATGTATACATAGTTCAAAAGTAGGCGTAAAACATCTGTTTTCACGAAAAAAATCTTTGCTAAACATATTAGCGTTATCAGTAATCACTTATTATCACCAGAAATAAACTTCGCGAGGTCACCGGCAGTTAATCACGTTAGAAAAATACCCTAATGCGTTTAATTATAACAAAATACAATGTTTATCAAATTTATACACTTATAACTATCTATGTCGTATTAGATAAGAGTATGATTGTAATACCAAGAAGGACTTCCGTATGGTGGTTATATGGATGTAAAAGAATAGAATTGTATGGAATGATGGCTAACCTGCTATCCTTAATACAGCACGGTCTGCCGGGTCCAGCTGCAGTATGGACAAAGGTTTATCCTTCGCCCATTCTTTCAAGCTGAAATCGTTTTCGAATTCCATATTTTTGTCATCCAAAACACGCAATCTCGCCCGAACTCTCGCACATAATTGAATCAGTACCACAACACTAGGGCCGAACACACATTATAATTATAATATACATAAAACACGAATATTACACACAAATAAAAAGTAAACAAAACGTTACGCTCATTGTAAAATGAAAATCGATAATTGTACAAAACTTGCAAGATACGTCAATGCGTATCTGGGATTTGCAATTAAATCACTACTATGTATTATCACGTGAATTGTAATATGTAGAATAGATAATAATCATCCAAATAGCAAGGGGACGGAGTAAATAATAACCGTTTTGAGGTTAGATATTAGCAGAACGTCATACACCGAGCCGGCGGGCAGACATGTTGCGACTGTCTAGTTCTATAGCGAACCGGCATGTCGCTGCCATCGCTCAGCTGTTTCCGCGCACGCTCATGCTTTATATAACACCGCTAAATTAAAAACTACATATATTACTTTAGTTTATTATATAATGATAGCGCTTTAATTTATTCGCTTAGCATTTATATGAAGAACTGGTAATGACATCTATGCAATGATATTGAAATTAAATGATATCATACAGGTGTCAGTGTGAATAGATTGTTAGCATTGATATTTCTGATTTATAATAATTATTAATAACGATACGAGATGAAAAAATCATCTATTTTTCTATTGAAATTAAAATGTATTTTGTAAATGTAAGTACAACATATACAGGCAAATTTACACTTTAACATAGGTAATTTAGGTGCTCTTTTGATTTGGAATACCGTATAGAAGATTGAATTTGTTTTGAGGGAAAAAAAAATGATGATAACAAAAGTAGTAGTATATTTATTACATCCTTAAATATTCTATTTTTTAAATATGTTTTAATTAATGATAATCCGGTTGATAATCAGTGCCCAGAATATTTTTCTACTGGTATTACTTGTAACCATAGCAACGTCATTGTCAAACTTCTAATGTTTACATGTTTTAGCATAATTTTAATTGTGATTTTATCAAAAACTATAGTTGAAATATGCAATTAAATATTCTAATTTAAATAATTATTGAGGTATCTTTAGCTTAAGTAATTATTTTCTGCCTATTATTAGAGAACGACAGAAAGAATATCTGTGTTATATGAACTCTTATTTAGGGTGGCCTAATTTTAAGTTTTATCAATAAATTTTATTGAACGATCAGTTGACCTATAAAAGGTCATTTCCTTCGAAAATATTATGTAAACTTTAGTAGAAAATTAATGCTCTTATCTATTTTTATTTTAAGTGAAGCGGTATGAAGTGCTTAAGCTGGTTTTCTATCCCTTTTGGTAATGCAAGTTGACAATGGGAGATGGCTCATTAAATAAAATATATACAGTGAGTATAATTTGAAAATTGTTTACTTTTAGAGTCGATAAAATTTTATTTTCCTAATATTATTATTTTTTATCATTTGCGTGTGGTAGAGTCATGTTACCAGTAATGACAACACTCATGGGCAGGCTCGACCGGATCATTACCACCCCCGGCATTTAAGACTGGCGTTAAGTAGTGGCTTTGGCCACTGCGTTTCGCATTAGGTAATGCCGGGCCCTGGTGCAAAGGGTCATAAATGTGGATTCAATCCATATTTTTTGAAATGAAATATTGAATAAAGCAAAGCGCAGCATTGAGTTCCACCAACATTTAATGTCTCAAATTCAAATGACAGTTGGAAATGGAGCACAGTCTTAACACAATATTTTCAAGTTACTTCTGCAAGCCCTGCCCATGAGCGGGATACAATTAAGATTTATTTGCACCATTAGTATTAAATTTAATATACTTAAATCAATTTGCTAATCTACTCCTTAAATCAGTATTTTATTACTTTCAGCCTATGTACAGCCACATATCAAAAAAATTGACTAAGAAAAGTCAACCACATTTGACATTCAGTGGTAACTTCACCCACAATCACCGCCTCTACAATATATCTTCTTCTGATCGGGACAGTTTAAGACAAGATATATTAAACACTGTTATGAGAAAAACGGAATCCATAATGCAGGATCATGATACTAATAATACTTATGAGGATCCTAGAGATATTGGTATATATATTTTTTTATTTACACATAGCCTTACTCAAATTGGGATATAGCTTTTCGTTGGACCCTTATGATAGACCTATATGCAACAGTATGTTTTGGTTGTAACTTTTTTTATGCTATCTAGAAGTTTTGTAAAAGTTTCAAGTGTGTAATACTTAGAACATAAAACTTCAGAATGAACAAGTGCTTTGTACTTATCAAATAATTGATTCAGAGTTAATTTGTTTGCAGTAAAAGTAGGTGCTCGTAGATGCTCAGCCTGTCTAGAAGTATTATCCATTTTTAATAATAAATTATTAATGAGAAACTGTCATGTACAGTGGGATGATATATGATGATTGTGTGTTTGGTTCTCATTGTGCTTAATGGATTATTTTTGTTTCTTCATTTTAGATCTCTTGAATTCAGGTTGAAAATGTCTTTGTACAAAGTTTTCACTGCCTATCCTGTTATATACAGGATACAGTATAAAGATTTTTTTTTCTGACTGAAAGTTTCTCTGTTACCAGTATGTGGCAGGGTAGGCAGAGGGAAATTGGAAACCTAGTATTAAGACATTTCGTATTCCGTTGCCCATTATCTGTGAAATTTGAGGCATTTCATTTCCTTGAGTGGAGAAGGAACTCACAGCCTGTCATGTTTACAGTCACACGTTTGTGCCGACACAATTGGCCTCAACACAGGGTTTGAGCTAATACAAAAAAAATAAAAAATAGTGTTCATTTTTAATTTAATTTAGTTTTATTTTAATTTTTACAATATTATATATAATAAAATTTCAGTCGATAAACCGCCAAAGCCGCCTAGAAAAAGGAACTTAGCTATAACGTCATCTGGCAATAAAGAAGACAAAATACTTCAGAAGCAGAAGAGAAAATTATCAAAAAAATATGAAAGCTTAGTGACAGCATTGATGGATAAGTGTGAAGAAAACGCTGTGGCGGTAATATTATATTGAATAATTATTGTGGTTTTGGGCCATTTTTAGGGACACCGCGTGTGAATGTAAACCCGATAAAATGAAATATGTGATATTTTTAAATTAAATATTTAATGTTTTCATTTTTCGCTCTGGCAACAAAGCAACGTTCTTCTTCATATTATGTTACCAAGTTCCTACTGTCTACTTTGCTATGTACAGCGTGTAACTGAAAAAAATAAATAATAAATATATCTATTATCAGATCTCCGAAAAAGATACCCAAATAAACAAACTGAAAGACAAACTAAAAACAGTGTTAGAGTACAACAGATTATTTGCAAATGAAAATGATAGGCTCAAAAGTGAATATACAACTGTGGTGAAATACGTAGAAGAATGTAAAATAGTTATAAAGGAGGAAAAAGAAAAGAACATAGAACTCGATAAGAAGATAAGGAAACTGGATGAGAGGATTAAGCATTACGAGATACCTGATAGAGGTTGGTAATTTGTGGCCTTTTTTTCAGTTGGTAGTAACACGTGAAGTAAAGAAATATTTATTATTATATTTTTTTCGATCTGGTAACGTGGTAAAGCGCGGCGTTGAGTTCCGCCAATCAGCACACAATGAATCAAATTTGACGGAAAGTGGGGAACGGAACGGACTGTCGTCTGTCTTGGTTCCGGAGTTTCGTCAGCTCTACGTATTAGGTGATACATCGTGAAGCTGTGCCATTGATGTTTCGATTTATAATAATGTCTGAAGCATATATCGTTAGTTGGTTATAAAAAGAAGATGTTTATTTTTCCTTGTAATACTTTATTAAATTAAATTTTATAACCGTCGTGGCGTAGAGGCACTACGTCTGGTTGTAATCGTGACAGTTGTGCGTTAGATTTCGATTCAAGGGGAAGTAGTATTTTAACTTCTTAGCTCTGGTCTTTACCGCACATTGCCTCTTTAGCGTCAACGCGCGGTGCTCACTCACTCAGCATCACGCTGTATCCCGCACTTGGCAGGGTAGGCAGAGGGGACTTGGGAACCTCGTGTTAAGACAATGCGCGATGCTGAGTTCCAAAATTAAGCAGAAAATGGAGAATAGACCAAAAAACTAGATTAATTATTATAACTTTCATCTGCATCAGAAATAAGAATAATTTTCAAGGTTAACGTTACTTACATTTAAACAATATTTATTTTAATATGCTTTTTCTACTTCAAAGACATATCTGTACACGGATATCAACATAGACTTTGTACAGACGATTTTTTCTATTTAATGAATTTTCTTCAACTAGACATCGAACCAATTGTTCCACAGAACAACCAACGGCCATCCCTTTAGTGGAAGTATGTATGAACTGCAGCAGTCGTCAAATAGTGTTAAATCAAGTTAAGGAACAGAATTTGAGATTGCAAAAGGATATGCAAGCTATGAAAGATGTTTTGTATAGGTGAGTTTTAACACCTTTATAGTTTAAATGTTGAAAGTTATATAACTAAGAATATAATTATCTTAGCACTGCAAATGTGATAGTCGTGAGTACGATTCTTTTTCGAAGTAATTAATTATTTTTGTATTTTAATTACTTCGCTCTGATAATAAGGGATAGGTAAGGTATATTCGTTTCGTCTCGCTAATCAACACGCAATGTCTCACAACGTAGTGTTAACACTATGTTCCCTTTACTTACCCTTCTATATGCAGGATACAGCGTCAAAATAAAAAAAAAAACTATAGTTCAGTAGGTAGTAGTATTATTTATTTATTTTTACTTTTTTTTTCAGCTTCCGCTGTATCCCGCACGAGGCAGGGTAGGCAGAGGGAACCCGGGAACCTAGTATTAAGACACTCCGTTCCACTTCCGTTCCCCACTTTCCGCCGAATTTAAGGCATTGCATGTTGAGTGGCGGAACTCAACGCCGCGTTACCAGAACGAAGAAATGAAACATTATATATTTAAATTGAAAATATAAAATATTTTATTTCCTCGAGTGGGGATCGAACCCAGAACCTGTCGGTTACAGTCACACGCTTGTGCCGCTGCGCCACGACAGGCCTCAATTTATGCTTATTATTATAGGCAGAACACATTTATATATTATTTTTTCAACTATTCCACATTTCCTACCAAATAAAAACTTAAATTGTATATATTTGATACGAAATGTGGAAAAAACGATAGCCTTAATCATTTATTTATAAATTATTTTGTGGTGTAAACGTTTACAGATTAAACGTTCAATTATCTCGATATCAAGAACGTTTACGTAATAACGTACCAGCATTAACTGCGGAGGGTACTGTGTTTAAACCGAGTGAGAAGTATGAAGCATTCGATTCTATATTAACATCGAGTATTGGACAAAGACAAGGTAATGTCCGATAATTTTTACATTAATATTAGATTTTAAAAATACGTACAAACATTGAAACGTTGTGGGATTTGAACCCGCGCCTCTTGGAAACCGTTAAGCGCTCTGACCAACTAAACCATACGTTCATATCAAGCTACGTCGAAATTCTCAATTTATAACATATTTATGTAGTATCTCTGTAGGGAGATTTTTATATTTCCGCTACACATACTAAAAAGGATAGAGTTATCATATGGGAGGAGAGAATGTACTAATAAAATATTTGAACTACACCTTATAGGTGTATCTGTTCGTTTTTAAAGGAGCTTAAAAGTGATAATGCGCATCGTCCGAAATGTTGCAGAATAAAAATTTAGAATATATAATTTATAATATTCGAGTATCATTTTTCAGCTTCAGTTACGACATTCTGTTCCCATTAAAACACTTAGTTTCACACTTTACGCGAAATTTAAGGCATTGCGTCACCGCCACCCAGTGACGGTACTCAACGCCGCGCTTTATCTTTTTACTATTGTCAAATGAAAATATTAAATATTTTATATTCTCTAGTGAGAGTCGAACCTACAACTTGTCACGATTATGGTTGCACGCTTATACATCTGCGCCACCATAGGCCTCTTTATATATGTATAATAATAGTAATAATAATTAATTTATTGTCACAAGAGATACTCGTAAATACATAAAAATGGATAACAACAAATACATTTTTAATATGATTAAGCAGTACGCAATAGCTATATTGACCATTGATACCCAAAGTAAGATTTAACTTGTGGTATGGGTGTTAGGGCATTAGAAAAATAACACCCATACCAAGAGTTAAATCTTACTTTGGGTATCAGTGTGCTGAAATGCTTAAGACTACAAAATAATATGAATTCTAGTATGAATTTATTAATAAAAGTTATTATAATATTATTTTCAGATGTTAATGAAGATGGTGGAAACGAGAAATCGGAAGATGGTTCTCACACAGAAAGAGTAGTGGATCTCTCCGGACTGTTGAGTGCCCAAGCGTTAGGTATTGTTTCCTTTGTCCTTTTCATTTTTATTAAAATTTTGTATTATTAACAAAAAATGGGTCGTACGGGCTCTAGTTCGTAGAGCGCCCGTGTGTAATGAAACCCTGGCGCCCCCTAGGCCTTGACATCTCCCCCTCACCCCCCTAATACTGTTTAAGTTTGCGTGATACGTTTATTTCGAGGTTTATTTCGAGTTGAAACAAAATCTTTCGGAGCCGCACTCGCGTTTCATAATTGCCACCGCGCTAGCTGGCAGCGTCTGACATATCATTGTTGTACCCTGATGGTTCATGACGATGCTCTTAGCTGCCTCAGGCCTTGCACACCGTGCACTATAGGTTAAGCCGCCCCTGGTGGGTTCAACCCCAATTGGAGAAAATTAAATATTTAATATTTTATTTCTTCACTCTGGTAATAAGGCAAAGCGGCGTGCAGTTTCGCCGCCCGAAATGCAAAGTTTAACAGAATGTGTTAACATTAGATTCTCAAGGCTTTTATGCTTGCCCTGCCATGTTCGTGATTATTACCCATTTCAATTAAAACTAATTTAACCGTATTAATCGTGTATATTGATTTTTAAATCTATTTTGAAACCCGGCGTTTCGAACACTTCGCAGTAGTCCTTGCTCGGTACTGAACGATGAGTTAAAGTTGTTCTATTTTAAACAGGCAAAGATTGATCAAACTATTGATAAGCATTTTTTTACAGCGTACATATAATAGTTTGCTTAGCTTTTCATTTTTTAATCATTTTTGTCAAATGAAGATGTGAATGATTTGCTATAAAACACCTGAATATTTTTTAGTTAAAAGTTAATATTTCATTTGAAAATATTGAATGTTTCACTTCTACGGGTGGGGATCCAACCCACAACCTGTCGCTAACAATCACACGCTTGTGCCCCTGAGCCACGACAGGCCTCAGTCAGACAGTAAGCACAGTAATAATATTTTATTCCAGCCCCATTATTCGACGCCTTCCAAGACAACATACAAGAAAAAGACAATTTAATACTCGATTACGAAAAACAATTTGAGAACATAAACAAGAAATCTAAACAAATCGTCGAAGAGAACAAGTGTTTGACTGACAAACTGAATGTTCTAGAAGATGAATTGGTGGAAGCGAGACAGAAATATAAGAAGATGATAGTAGAGAAGGAGACCAATGATATTGAGAGAGCTACGTTGTTGGAGAGAGCCGAACGGGCTGAGTTTAAGTTGAAGGAGGTGTATGAGCTGTATGAAGGGAAAAGTAAGAATTATCTCATTTCATTTTAGTCGATATACACTCGAGGAAATGAAATATGTAATATTTTCATTTCTTAGCTTCAAAAACAAGGCGCGGCGTTGAGTTAAACATGCAATGTTTGAGGCATTCTGCGTTGAGTGGCTGAAAGTGGGTAAACGAATGGAGTGTCCTAACGCTAGATTCGAAAATTTCCTCTGCCTACCCTGCCAAGTGCGGGCCACTAAAACATATATTTAATTTATTATTTCAAATAACAGTGGCAGCAATGCTCCGAGATTACGAAACGGTCCACAGAGAATATTTCATAGTAAAGTCAGCGTTAGAAGCGTCTACTGGTAAGATGGCGGCGTTGGACGCCTTACGTGTATCAACGGTACCAGCTGATCTGCATGAACGGAGATTAGATGATTGTAAACGGTACGTTATTCAGATTATTTGTAATTAATATATTATCTGTGTCTTCAAGGTATCCCGCTCATGGTAGGGTAGGTAAGGGGAACTTGGGAACCTAGTGTCAAGACTCTGTTCGGGTTTCCAACTCTCCTCTAATTTTGAGATATTGCGTGTTGATTGGTGAATCTTAACGCTATTTGCCTTATTACCGGATTGAAGAAATATAATATATTTCATTTCTGTAAGTGGAGATCGGACTTACAGCCTCTCGCATTCATAGTCTCTCGCCTGTGCTTCTGCCTCAACATGATAACCATGTAATCTTGCATAGTTAATTTCCGCCATTTAACATGCAATATCGGAAATTTGGTAGAAAATGGGGACCGGAACGGAGTTTTATAGCACTTAGTTCCCGAGTTCCCTCTGACTACCTTGCCATGTGCGAAATACAGTATGAAGCTAAAAAAAAATGTATACTTATATTTTCCATAAGAAAATTTGTTTGATAAAATTTGAAATAATAACTTTTATGTTAAGTTAAATACTTGCTAGCTAGTTGCTCACAACCTTCGTGGAGATTCTTGATAAGTCCATGGAATATATATACTTATAATCTGTAACCGACACAATTTTTTGTCTGTTTGTCTGTGCTTTTGTACACACACAGTTTTCACAATTATATTTCAGCAATCTTCCTTCAACATTTAGTGTTTGTTTCATTTAAATCGGTTAAAAAATAAGAAAGCTACGTTTTTTTTTATTTTTCTAATACATAACAGTTATTTTTACATTTTTTTTTTACATTTTAAGTACCACGAAAACCTCACATGATTTATCTGGGTACAGAGAGCCATTTACTTTTTAAGTTATTTTATGTAGGAAGTGCTTTTTGAGTTGTGATTTGATTTTCGCATTACTTACATACATTTCTTGCAATTTCAACGTCAATTTAAAATATTAGGTTCGACTAAATTTTAATTACATTGAAGCGAAAGAAGCTTCTTTAGCTTAAAATAAAAATAATATTAAATTATTAAAGGTTACTAGAAGAACTAAAACATCAATATTCCATGGACTCGGAACGCAAAAACGAACAAATGAAGAAATTAGAAGAAGAATTACATAAGTCAGAAGAGAAATATAAGAAAATGAATCAAGAACATGAAGTACTTAAAGAAGAATTAAGGACAGCTTTAAAAAATGTCAGGTAATAATGTAAAAAAAATATTAACGATTTAATTATATTATTTTTAAGAAAAAGCTTAGACCATTGTTATTACTGAGACCTGTCGTGGCGCAGCGGCACAAGCGTGTGACTGTAGTACCGATAGGTTGTGGGTTCGATCCCCACTCGAGGAAATGAATTTTATATGGTTTGCGACATCGATTTTTTTTCTGAACATGGTCGAAAGTGTTGAAGGGAGTGTCTATATATTAGGTTTTCTTACACAGTTACATGCAGAAGATAATTGTAATAAAATATATGTATTGTACGTCTAAGTTATATATATTATAAGTTACATTACATATATTATAAGTTACATTATATATATTATAAGTTACATTACACGGGGCCTGGCAAGGCCCATTGGCACAAGCGAACGATCATAATCGCGACAGATTATGGGTTTGAATTTGGCTCGAGGAAGCGAAAATGTTCAATTAATATTTCATGGCCCTAATAACGAGACAAAGCGCGGCGTTGAGTTCCGAAAGAAACTTTTCACTGAATATGGCATTACTATTGAGAGGCGGATCTCGACGCTTTTGCCTTGTTATCATAGTAAAGAAATGAGAATATTTCATAATAAAATTGAAAGTGCTTTCAATTCACTTATTATCCAACTGTACGATATTCATGTGCCTATTAGACCAGTACGTGTAAAGCATCTACCGGCTCCCTGGCTCACGGATAAGATTATAAAATTACAACAAAAGAAAAATAATGCAAAAGCTAAGTATAAAAAGAACCCTTCAGACACTAACCGAGAAAAATACGTCAAGATTCGGAATCGATGTAACATGGTGTGTAGGGATAATCAACGACGCCATATCCATAAATCTGTTGTTGATGAAGACAGCCCAGAAAAGTCTGGAATTTTCTTAAGACACTTGGAGTTGGGAAAGCTAAGCAATACACCAATCCTTGTAATATAGATTTGAATAAATTAAACAAACATTTTTCTCCCTCTGGTACAATTAATGTAACCACCAAATTAAATTCTTTAAATCAAATTCGCGCTTTGCCCACTCCTAAAAATCCTATTTTTGTTTTCGCTCAATTCACCGAAAGTGATGTTAAAGAGAATATACTGGCGATTATTTCTGATGCTGTTGGCTCTGATTGCATTAGTCGTAAGATGATCATACCAATCCTTGATATTGTGATCCCAGCTCTAACTAGAATTCTTAATTTTTCCATAAGTACCTGTGTCTTTCCTTCCGCTTGGAAAGAGGCCCAAGTGACACCACTCCCTAAAAACCAAAATCCTTCCTCCATGTCAGATTACCGACCTATATCAATCCAACCTTTCCTATCAAATGTCCGTGAACGCCTCGTAAACCAACAATTAAGTAAATACCTTATAAACAACAACCTATATAATCATCTACAGTCCGGTTTCAGGCCTGGTCATAGTACGACTACTGCATTGGTCAGGGTTTCAGATGATATTCGCTTAGGAATGGAAAAGCACCAAGTAACTTTGATGATTTTACTCGATTTTAGTAACGCATTTAATACTATAGATTTTGATATTTTACTGGCTATTATGTATTCTCTTAACATATCTCCTAAAGTGATTGATTGGTTTCACTCTTACTTGTCTGGTCGCCGGCAATGTACTCGATCTCAGGATTCTTACTCTGAATGGAGTCCGGTACTTGCTGGTGTTCCACAAGGTGGCGTGTTGTCTCCTCTCTTATTTTCTCTTTTTATTAACTATTTCTGTCACTATCTAGCTTTTCCCTACCATCTCTATGCTGACGATCTTCAAATATATCGTCAGTGTTCTTTACACGATCTCCTAAATTCTATAACAGCACTATCAAAAGAAGTTGCAAATATATCAACGCGAAGTAAATCTCTAGGCCTGATAATAAACCCCAAAAAAACGCCAGCTATTATAATAGGTAGTCAAAGACTTATTGGACAAATTTCAGTAAACGATCTACCTAATATATCACTTGATGGAATAAAAATTCCTTTTACTGATAAGGTTAAGAATTTAGGAATTGTATTCGACCAACATCTATCTTGGAACCAACAAATCAGTGAAGTGAGTAGGAAAATATTCGCAGCCATTGCGTCATTACGTCGATTACGTAACTTTCTACCTATCCCTACTAAAGTTGCGCTGGCACAATCACTCCTATTACCAATTCTTGATTATGCAGACTGTTGTTATCTAGACTTAAAAGAGGAGCAATTAGATAAACTTGAGCGTGTCCAAAACATCTGCATACGGTTTATTTTTGGACTACGCAAATACGATCATATTTCTAAATTTCGTAAAAATGTCAAGTGGCTCCCAGTTCGCCTTCGCCGGAATACTCATATTCTTTGTCTTCTATATAATGTTCTATTCAATCCATCTTCCCCTACGTACCTCAAAGAACGATTTAGATTTTTATGTGAATCACATGATTGCTCCCTTCGCTCCAAGCAAACCTTGCCTCTTAAAATCCCTAGCCACTCTTCTTCCTACTATACAAACTCCTTTTCTGTAAAATCTGTACGCTTGTGGAACTCTTTACCCGTAACAGTCAGACAAGCTCAAACTTTAAAGACCTTTAAAAAAAGACTAAAAGATTATCATATGACACTTTGAGAATCTTTATTGTCAAATTTAATTATAACGCTTACTTTTCCTACTATATTTACCATATGTATATTAGATTGTATGTTTGTATGTATGTCTTTATGTATGTATGTATGTATATGTATGTATGTATGTATGTATATGTATGTATGTATGTATATGTATGTATTTATGTTTCGTATGTTTATTTATGTATATTGATTTTCATATATGTATATATTTATATACTTAGATGTACTCAGTACACCCTTCCTATTTTCATTTATTTTCTCCTCTACCCCAAGGTTGCCTGGAAGAGATTGCTCACTTAGCAATAAGGCCGCCTATTGTGCTATTTTTTTCATTATTATAAACAATCTTGTAATGCATTATTTTCTTTGGTGTACAATAAAGAGTATTTCATTCATTCATTCATTTCAATATTATTATATTTTATCCGCATTTTCAGTCACATGTTTGTGCCCCTGCGCGACGTACATAATTTATTTAATGTTATTTTATTACACCTTTCCTTAACAGATTCAACTTTTAGTATAATAGAAACATATATTCATCCATTTTCCACAGATTATACAGGAAAGCTGCGGTGGTGTTTCGCCATAGAGCTCGATCAGCTGCCGCAAGAGCAACACGGGCGAGACGGAAGAAGACACAAAATGAACCATTACGCAAGGCTTTGGAGGCTTTGGAAAGGATTAAAGTGGAAATTAAAGTTAGTTGGTGCATTATTTTGTAGGAAACGTCGGGTTTGTTTTGTTTTTGGTGTAGTTTGACTCTTATGTATAGAACTAGCGACCAGCTCGCGGCTTTGCCTGCTTGAACTGCATGGTTATTTGTATGCTGATCTGAATTATTTTTGTGTTCTACTAACAATGTTACATATTTCGCAGATTGTAGTTAAATGTTGTACACCAAGATGGCGCTTAGATCATTAAAAATGTTTGTTGTACTGTTTTCATATAAATTCAGTCTTAACACTAGATTATCTCTTCTTACCTTAACATTTAGTAGAGAAAGGAAAAGAAACTGGTCTTTTTCATTTATAATATTGACTTTTTTTCTTAAATCGATTCAGGTACCAATTTAGTACTAACAATATCCTAGAGGAATTAGAGCGTCATATAACAAAGCAAGAGCATCGTACCTCATACACAGCCCGCGCTCTCGTATTTCAATGAAAAGTAGAATACTCCCTTGAAATGGATTTTTGTTTTAATTTCAAATATAATTGAGCTGGTGGTTTTAGAGCCTGAGATAATAGATCTCAGGCTCTAAAACGACCAGCTCATACTTTCTTATAACACTATGAGCATGAACGGTTAACACATGATTCTCTCTGCCTACCCTCATTTTCAGTAAAACATGTAAAACCTTTTCTTTTTGATGTATATTATAAATCAATTTTCTTTTACCTCAGGCAGTAAAATCTCGGGCTCACACCTCTCTAGAGGAGTTAGAGCGTCGTATTATAGAACAGGAACGTCGTGCATCACACGCTCAGTCCGAGTACCGGAGAGAATTGGAAAGAGCGTCCCTGGCTCTGGAACATAAGGAGGGTATAATAAGGAGTCTCATCGATAAGGTGGCTGATGTTGAGGAAGTTAGGTAAGCTGGTTGATTTTTTTTATTTATTTATTGTGTCAGTTATG
The DNA here is from genome assembly GCA_019049475.1 of Eueides isabella. Classification (NCBI taxonomy): domain Eukaryota; kingdom Metazoa; phylum Arthropoda; class Insecta; order Lepidoptera; family Nymphalidae; genus Eueides; species Eueides isabella. Next base: position 3,155,785 of record CM032407.1, read on the forward strand.
AAAAAAAAAATCTGGCAATTAATAATTAGAAAGAGATTGTTGTTTTCTTTTTCTCTTATTTTATTTTCTTTTTCCTTTTAACGCTGTATATTCACATGGCAAGGTAGATAGAGAGAACTTGGGTACCAATGATTAAGATACTCTCATGAAGTAACTAAGAGTCCTTGATTGAATGACGAGTGATTCCGACTTAGAATAGGACCACCCTGGTGCTGATGGTGTCGTAAGAGGCGATTAAAGTACGTGTGGGAGAGTCACGTTGTCAGCAATGGCAACACGCATGGGCAGACTCGATCGGGTCATTACCACCCTTGGCATTTAAAACCTGCGTTACGTAGTGTATTTAATCTAATATTATGTGATCACTTACCATCAGGTGACGGGTCAGGTACCCGGTGGTAAGTGATCACCTACGTTCGTTTGCCGTGACTTGTCCATAAAAAAAAAGTGAGTTCTGCCATTCAACACGCGATACCTATAGTAAAATACGTGAAAGCTGTAGAACGGAAAGTCTTAATGGGCGCGGAGTGTCCATTTGCGTGATACAGCGTGAAGCGTGTTTGACAAAAGTCTAGGGTTATAAAATTCTAAAATTGTTCTTTTTATTCCAGGCTAAGTCAAACAAACACGCATCGTCTCCAAGGTATATTATCAGACTCGTCTGACAAATCTCCCAAGAATGTAGAGAAAAGGGAAAGAGCCAATATAAAATTAGTACCATGTCCGGGTGGTTATTATCAGGAAAAAGACAAACGGAAGAAATAAACTCTTTAATAAAGTATATTATCTTATTTTTACGCATATTTTTAATAAAACAGCGCTTTGTTACTCACTCACTCAGCTTCACGCTGTGTCCCTCACATGGCGGGGTAGGCAAAGGGAACTTGGGAACCTAATGTTAAGACACTCCGTTCCACTTTCGTTTCCCACTTTCCGCCGAATTTGAGGTATTGCGTGTTGAATGGTGAAACTCAACGCCGCGTTTTGCCTTGTACCAGAGCGAAGAAATGAAAACATTAAATATTAAAAGTAAAAATATTAACTATAGGTGGTTTTTAGGTCTTAATAGTGATGTGATATATACGTCTAAAACATTCCAAATAAACTAGTCACGACACTATTTATTTGGTGTACGAGATAAGCACGAAAACTGGAATAAAGATAACATTTTGATCATTAAATGTTTGTTACAAAGTCAGTTTTATCTCTCATTTATTGTTTTTTTTTTGAGAGCAATACAATTTTCGATATTAGTTATTATAAAATAATATAAAAAATACAATGTTTTGAATATATTGATTTTTTTTTATATTTTTCATAATTTAACAGAGAGATTTTAACAGACTTTTGAGACCTGTCGTGGCGCAGCGGCACAAACGTGTGACTGTAACCGACGGGTTGTGGGTTGGATCCTCCCACTCGAGGAAATGAAATATTTAATATTTTCAATTTAATAATTTTCATTTAATGTTTTTATTTCTTCGCTCTGTTACAAGGCAAAACGCGGCGTTGAGTTCCGCCACTTAACACGCTAAGCCTCAAAATTCGGCGGAAAGTGGGGAACGAATGTCTTAACACTAGGTTCCCAAGTTCCCTCTGTCTACACTGCTATGTGCGGGATACAGCGTGAAGCTGAGTAATTTAACATATCGTCGGGTTAGAGTGTAAATCTACTAAATCTGAATTTTTGTTGTTTCTCTATGTAAATGTTTGTATCATAAGAACATTTAGAAAAATAAACAATGTGTTTTATTTGAAACGGTAGAAAATATTAATCATTTTTCGAAATTAACCTTGTAATAATTCATACAAACTGATAGTTGTTTATTAACGTTTTTTATGACACCTGGTGACGACACTCTAACACCTGATTTCCGGAATACTGTACTAAAAAAAACAAACAATTACAAATTGTATACTTAGAAATGATAGAATAATTTAAATCTTTCTTTCTTTCGTAGCTTTACGCTGTATCCCGCACGATGCAGGGTAGGCAGAGGGAACCCGGGACCCTAATGTTAACACCCCGTTCCACTTCCGTTTTCCACTTAATAATTTAAGTTAATAATTTAGGTAGATTTTAGTATTGTTTAAATTAAGTTAGCATTTCAATGAAGGTTTTATTACATTTTTTTGTTGCTTCACGCTGCGTTCCGGACATGGCAGGTTGTACAGAGGGAACTTGGGAACCTATTGCAAAGATACTCCATTATTTTCTTTTTAATTTCCGCCGAATTTAAGGCATTGTTTGGAGGAACTCATCGCCGCTCTTTGTCTTGTTACTCGAGCAAAAATTCAAAATATATTTCATTACCTCGAGTGGGGATCCAACGCTTGTGCCCCCGCGCCTCGACGGGCAGCTTTTTGTTATACATTTTCGCACATGTAATTTCATAATACAAAAGTATTAATTTCATAATGAAATTAATACTTTTGTATATTTAATCAGTCATTAGCTATTATTATTATCTTTGAAAACATATGGATAGCTATCGGCTGATAAATATTTATAAATAATTAGTTTGATTATTTCTTTTAGTGCAAATTTTACCGATAGATCTATAATACTGTTTAATCTTTTTGTTTATATAATATATTTGACGAAGCAAAGATGAAAGTGCGGTATGAAAACTTGTTTTTTTTTAATTAAAACGAAGAAAGGCATCAGCAGGCCTTGGTTTTATATATTTTGTTCTTTTTAGAAATCATTAAACGAGAAATATGTATACGGAACTTAGTCTTTAATTATTGTTTTCTGCTTTAAAAAAGTTAATAATGAAATATTGAATTATTTATATTGGTCAACATTTTAATTGTATGTCTGAACTAGTCTGGAATTCTTTTAAACATTAAATTTGAAGCCTGTCCAGGTCCACCGGCACAAGCGTGTGACTGTAACCGACAGGTTCTGGGTTCGATCCCCACTCGAGGAAATGAAATATTTAATATTTTCATTTTTAATATTTAATATTTCATTTCTTTGCTCTGGTAATAAGGCAAAGCGCGGCGTTGAGTTCCACCACTCCACACGCAACGCCTCAAATTCGGCGGAAAGAGGGGAACAGAAGTGGAACGGAGTGGCTTAACACTGGGTTCCCTCTGCCTACCGTGCCTCGTGCGGGATACAGCGTGAAGCTGGGAGAAAAATTAAATATAAATAATAGTTTAAAAATTGTTATTACCATTTTTAATATGAATTAAAAAAATATATAGTAATAATTGTAGCAACTACCATTTACTTTTTTATTCAGCTTCAAGCTGTATCCCTCGCATAACAGAGTGTAGAAGGAACTTGGGAACAAGGACACCATCCCCATCTGCTCCCAACAAGACACTTACGTTCCTCACTTAACGGTGAATTTGAAACATTGAGTGCTGTAACTCAACGCCGTGCTTAGCCTTGTGCGAAGATATTAAAATATTTAATGTTCGCAGTTACAACTATTAAGGTTTACTAAAGCTAGCTTGCAACTATTAACCCTGTGAGATGACAGGACTCAGGTTCTTAAATTTGATATTAATATTAGTAAAAATCTTATAGAAAAAGATTCACTATTTAGCCTAGTCAGAAATATAAACACTGCCGCATGTAGTATATAAAATGACTTCTATATTTTTTAACATATATATATATATATATATATATATATATATATATATATATATATATATATATATATATATATATATATATATATATATATATATATATATATATATATATATATATATATATATATATATATATATAAAAAATTAGATGTAATTCAAATATACCAAGCTACGTATTTACTTTTGTTATAATAATTGATATCATTTTGTAAATGTTACATTAAAAATATCTGTATTTGAACAAGTTGTATTATTTTTCCCAAAACCACCTTATATTGTTTATCTATTAAATAAACGTATTTATCTCGCAAGTTATCAGTTTAAGAAAATAAATATAACTTCTCTGAAGGTTTTTCCTTAATTTTCTATGCCTAGGTCATATGTTACAGGGCCTACGGTTAGACGTCATGTGATAAGTACAAATAACGTAGTGATATACGTACGCACTAACCGCTACTTTTACAAAATAAGCTTATTTTTAACATGTTTATTTAAATATTCCACATTTAAGAAAGTAAAACATTTTCGCTTGTACAATACACTTGCCTCACCGAGTGCACCCGTAAAACCGGGCGTTTTATGGGTGCACTCGGTGAGGCCTAAATGCACCCAATTGGCAGGGTAGGCGGAGGGAACTAAGGAACCTAGTGTTAAGGCACTCCGTTTACTTCCGTACTTACGTACACTTGTGACAATTTATTTATATTGTTCCAGTCTCTGTAGAGAATTTTTTAATGGTAAGAAATCTCCTGGGTCACTATTCAGTGTAGAGGTCTCACAGGGGTCTGTTCTTTGTTTACTGATTATATTTCGTTGATTTTTAAAATACATAGGAGACAAAAAGTATATTACGATGTAAAAAATATTCTCCCTAAAATAGTACATTAGTTTAGTGCGAATAACTTACTATTGAAAAGTAAAAAAACAAAATGTGTAATATTAAGAACATCTAACACGAAAATTGTGAAAGCCAATGTACTCTTGAATGTTGAACCCATGGAGCCTGTTGATTCTACGGTATTTCTCAGTATCACCATCGAATCCAAATTACAGTGGGGACCTCATATTGATAGATTGGGAAATAGATTCAATTCTGGAGCATCCTACTTTGGGGCAATGCCAGCATTCAATGACATGTTCTTCTCAGGTCTGCGGCAGTAACTATAGTGAACCGGTGATAAATTGTTTGTCGTTCAAAAAACTAAGCTTGTAACTTTCTATTTTGAAAAAAATATTATTTGAATTTGAATACAAGAAAATAAATTTATCACTAAGGCACTACAGTATACTAAGCTATAGCTCATATAGCTAAGCTATTATTAGCATAAATGGCATTTTTAAATACCATTTTGGATAAGATTCTGTTATTAAAAAGAAAACGTTGTCCTCGTGGCCATTTTAAAATTATTTTACTTCATAAAAAGTAGAGGTCTGTTATATATTTGGTATTTTCAATTAAAATATTTAATGTTCTCGTTTCTTCACTCTGGTAACAAGGCAAAGCGCGGCGTTGAGTTCCGCCACTCATCACGCAATGCCTTCAATTAGGCGGAAAGTGAGGAACAGAACGGAGTATCATAACGCTAGGTTCCCAATTTCCCTCTGCCTACTCTAGCTTGTACAGGATGGAACCTTCCACTATGGTCTTTACATTATACGTTAGGTTGCTGCGCTACGTATGTTCACAATGTTTTCAAATAGGATATTGTTTAACATTACAATAAAAGCTGTAAATACTCACGTAGTAGGCAATTGTTGAAAGACAATAACTAAAATAGTATAAAGAAAGAAAAGGAAACGTGATACCAACCACAAAACCCTGAAGTTACGTCTATCGTCAATATAATTCATACATATATGTATGTGTTGTTACTCGTTTCATTCATTTACAATTAAATAGATGATGACAAAAACATATTTGTTTGTTATGGCATTAACTTTCATGTTGTTGCTGTTCATTTGTTCGCTCTGGTAACAAGGCAAAGTTTGGTGTTGAGTTCTGCCACTCAATACACAATGCCTCAAATTGGGCGGAAAATGGGGAATGAAACAGAGTGTCTTAGGATTACGTTCCTAAGTTCCCTCTGTCTACCAAGAGAATAAAGACCATTGCAGCACAGTGTAGAATGATTCCCGCTCTGATATTGCAATCAATAATTACACTTTTTTTTAGTTTAACGGTCTACTTGACATATAAGAGATTAGAAGAAGAAAATCTAGTATCAAGACACTCTGTTACCAGTTTTGTCTAGCACCGCACAATCGATTTTTAATAATAATTGATTTTTTTGCTTATATTATCTACAAAGTTTGGCACTATTATAAATTTAGTTTACTTAATTAATATAAAATGTATCATTAGTAAGATACCCACATAGGTCACGTACTGAATTCGCAGATTTTATCGAAACTGTTCAAGCTGTCCTTGGCCCGTATGTCATTGCACTTAGATAGAGTTTTCAGTACATGCGTTTTATTTTTATTAATGATTTGTTTAAGGATGAAAATGTTTATCGTTTGTTTTTAAATTGGGCGGAATATGATAAATATCTTGATTTTTTTTGTCTACCACCGCTATGATAGATTTTTTTTTCAGCTTCACGCTGTATCCCGCTCGTAGTGCCATGGTATAGTAGAGAAAACGTGGGAACCTAATATTCCCTTCACTCCGTTTCCCTTTTAGAATCTTAAGCTTTGGGTCTAAAGTGGCCGAAATCAACACCACGGTTTGCCTTGTCACCAGAGCAAATAAAAAGAAAACATTAAATATTTAATTTAAAAATATTGAATATTTCATTTCTTCAAGTGGGGTTTGAACCAACAACCGCCCTGTGCCACGACAAGCCTTAATATTATTATGATAGACTAGCGACCCGCTCGGTTAAATTACTACTCTTAATTACTATCTAGTTGTAAATAACTTTAGTACTTTTCAGACAATATTTAAATGTACATCGAAAACTAAAATACTAGCCAAATGAATAAAAAAAAATTGTAACATTTTTGCCGAACTAAAGAATTAAAATTGACTTATTTCTTATATTTATTAATCGATTTACAACGAGTTACAAAATTTATTATAAGAAAAGATAAGTGGAGGTATAAAAAAAATCATAATAATTCATATTCAGGCCTTCACTATATAATTTATATTTTACCATATGATAGTAAGGTACTAGGTTTCCGGGTTCCCTCTGCCTACCCTGCCTCGTGCGGGATACAGCGTGAAGCTAAGAAATATATAAAACTGCTAAAGACTGAAGAATGAACAAGAAAAGAATGTCAGAAAGAAAAAATAGACAATTTAAAATAGACAACAAGCTAAACTCATAACGTCAAAATTTGTCAAAATCAATAAATAAGAAAAACTAAGAAGTTAGAGATCTAACTATTATAATTAAAATTAAATCTAATGTGAAAACCAAACTTGATTATTTTGCTACTGTCTGGAATCCTGTGTATCAACTGCACATAGACAACATACGAAATAGAGAGGGCTCTCCCTCTAACATAAATAAAAAAAAAATAATTTATAAAGACAATGACAAGTGCGAGACGGACTCGCGCGCAAATGGTATAAAATAAATATTACATTATTTACAAAAAACCAAAAAAAAAAGTCGATTGGACAGGAACTGTTTTCTCCCGACTGCCATGTGTATGTATGTATGTAATATCTTTATTACCTCATATCTCCGGACCGGAGCGAATTACCTTAATTGAGATGACATTAAATTCGTCTTAGTAGCCTAAGTAAGTATTCTTAGAAAGATAGGTGAATTTAAAAAGTATAAAATAGAAGTGGGAGACGCTATTGTTATTTGGTTTTTTTTATTATTTTCAAATACTACAACATGGTTATAAAATACAATATGGTTATAAAATACAAGAATAAAAAAATATATATGAAGTATATTGAAGCCTGTCGTGGGGCAGTGGCACAAGCATGTGACTGATAACGCGACTGTTTGTGGGTATGATACGTATTCTCGGAAGAAAAATATTTAATATTTGATATTATTAACAGAGAAAGAGTGAGACAGACTACGTATTATTATTATATATTTTGCAATGACTGAAAGAATTGTGCTTTGACTTATTTTTTAGTACTAATTTAGTAGAGTAAGGTGGGGTACAGTGTTACAAGAAAATATATATTTTGTGAAAATATATATGTTTTAATCAGCTTGTTTTTGACATGAACATAAACTTTACCAACCTCTCTTTACTTAAAATAAGTGAATCATTAACATTATTAGCAAATACTTACTTTAAAATGCACTTTAATTAAATCAGTCAATTGTAACACTTTGCTTCGTATCTGGGGTAGTCTGTTACAGGGTATGGGGCACAATGTTACAATTATTTAAATTAATAAAATAATAAACCATAAGATAAAATTGTGCTTTTAACAAATATTAAATTTCTTTAAAACATTCTTTGGAAACGTATAGACATCTGTTTGACCTTTGGTCTTTGTTTCTGCAAAATTTAGTGAAGGGAGCACAATTTTGATCCTCTAAATATCTATCGATACCGTTGCAATATCGGGTTCAATAGGAAAGTAGAAATGATTGTCAACTTTGGCACTTCTACGCTTATTTTTTAGTAGCTTATTTTATATTCATTTTCCTCAATGTTCGTCAATAATTTTCCTACATAATGCTTGACTAGCTGTTTTCCTACAAATAGAACGAAATATAAAATCATCCTTTTTCGGTTTCACTATCAGAGGAAGATATCGAGATATCTGTGAAGACCTTAATTCGTCTTTCTTTCACGAATTCGCACCATTTTCTTATAAAATCTTGAAATAGTATACAAATATGTTAATTGGAGCTGATTTTTACAGTATCACACAGTGCCCCGTAACACAGTCCCCGGAGGGTAAAAACAAATTTAAAACATGAAACGAGTAATTTTTTTTTTAAGGAAAAGATGGCAAACGAGCGTACGGGTCACCTGGTGGTAAGTGATCACCGTCGCCCACGGCCCTTTTTAAAGGTGGCACCTTGTGAGCTTGACGAACGTGTATACTAACATCCTAAAAATAAAAAGCAAAAAGTGCATTGCAACATTGTACCCCGTGTAACATTGTTCCCCACCTTACCCTACTAATTTTAAAAAAGACAAGTTTTACAAAACTGACGTCTTTCTGTTTGTGAAAACATAACTCTAAAACGGAAACCAATTTTGACTTTTTTTTGTTTGAATACCGAGTTAATCACCATCGAGCGTGCATGAGTGTCACCCATCTTTTGAGGAAATATGCTTACTCGTTTCTAATTATTTGATAACTTTTTAGAACTTGGTGTTGGGAGTTTTGAATTTATACCACTTTTGACATTTTATTCCAAATTATACGTCTAATAGACATTAAATTAAATGACTTTCTAAAGAACTGAACTGAATTTTAATAAATACTACATAAAAGACCACAAATCAAATATATATCTTATTTAGAATATAATTAATAATGTATATTCACGTGACATCGACATTTTTTTATAGTAGGCATGTGTAAAATAAAGATACAAAACAAAGATGGATTAAATACATTAAAATTAATATAATTATTCGTTTGCATCATTAATTATAATTAATTTTATCAAATATCTGTAACAGTTACTGTGTAATTTATACAAAAATTTCAGCTGTAACTCTTATCTTTCACGACAGTGCACTAAATATCCCTCATTTTCCACGATGTTTCTATTAAATTTGAATATTCACCTTATTGCGTACATATAAAAAGTAATTTTCACTTGTAACTGTTATGTTTTTATGTCATTCTTGCCTTAGATAACGTTAGACATTATTTTATGATGTTTACTGGCACTTTTTAGTTATATTACTTCTATTCTAGCCTTTTATACGTACGTGACTGATTTAATAATTACTCTCATTTTAATAGTTTCGGCGGGAAAGTTAACGTTTCCTTTCTTTAATTTTAAAGTAAAAAAAACAAGCGTCAAAAACAATTTAAAAACAAGTTTTTTTTTTCAATTATAAAAATTAAAAAGTTAATTTGCATGAAATAATTTATCTTTCATTAATTATTTATTTTACGTGTATAAATATATATTTTGTTAGTACAAGTGTTACAAAGTAATTATTTTGTTATGGTAAATGGTAATAACGTACGTAGTGGCTTGTTATTTTTTTTAAAACGATATATCATACAAACATATTATTATTTCCGAATCCAGCCAGCAGGTTGGTCCTGAAGACAGTGAGTTGACTATCACATTTTTTTTTAATTATAATTTACTATGTAAAATATATATTGATAATATTCAATTAATTGTATAATAATATAGTCTAAGTTATCAATAAAATCATTTTTTTTTAAATATTAAAAAAAATACTTTTTTTTTATAATTTTTAAATAATAAAATATTTCTAAAAAATATATAATAACTAATAATATGTATCCCAAGTATGATTTTTGGGAAAACGGCACATGAATAGTTTTTATACACCTTATTAACATATTTATGTAACATATAATTATCTGTAATTTCTTGTTGATATATATGAGAAATTTTAATATTAAGTAGAGTTTTCTTACTTTTTTTCAAGTAATATGTCTTCCAAAAAAAGTTATGATTTATCCTTTTTTTTATTTGCTTATTGATTTTCATCATTGTTAATTGACGAAATACATTGATATATAATTTAAATGAAAATGGACTGGAAACCGAAACCCGGAAAGACCGGGTATTGGTTTTGTTTTATCATATATGCATGTTAGATAACGCGTATTGACCCTTGAGATTACTAAGCATTCATTGTCTGATTTTAAATGATTTTTTTTATTTAAAATATAGAAAGAAAGTATATTTAAACATATTCAGGTTGATATTTTATACTCTCTAGAGACATAATTAAACTATGAAGAACATTTACACAATATCTGTATCTGAAATGTATTTTTTCATCAATTAATTAAACAATGAACATTATTTATTAATTAATAAAATTTTATTATTTAATATGGTTTTTTGTGATGGTGAGATAATAAAGTTAAAAATGCTGTGGCAATAACAAAGAATGGATGAGTGGCATGATTATAAATATAGCCTTCCCAAGGATCACCACGACGACCTGTACTATACTAGACCCTCGTCCACACATGGTCGGCAATGGGTTTACCGCGTTATGTATCCCGTAACTTTTACTTTAGCTAACAAATTCTTCGGACAATATCGGTTAATTTTGTTCTATGGAAAATCTTATTTTTATCACTGAGGGAAAAACCAAGCACTGCTCTCTCCATTGCTCATTGTGTGCTCCTGAGCTTTTTTTATGAGACACATAGCTAGCGGCCACATTTCGCTTCCTAAAGAAATCTCATACACTGGTCGAAGACTTCCGAATCCAATATAGTCCAGGATTTTGGAAATATTCTCCAACACGGCAGTGAATCGTTTCAGAGATGACATCTCTCTGCCTCAAACCTCGTTGCAGTTGGATAGGATGAAAGCTCTGGTTCTGTAGTCAGACTTATTTAATATTTTAGTATTACAATATACCTGTAGTCTACTTGGCACCTTTACACTCTTGGCATTCTTTGTCCACAAGCACCTAGCAATGTGGCAATAATATTCGGACTTCTGTATAATTTGCTAAAGCATACAAATGTGGTCTATGGTGCTATAGCGTTTTCAGAAACCGTCTTGTTCTGTAGGTTCGAAGTCTTCTTACTTCTTTTCGATTCTTTATAACTTTTAAAGACATGGCTCAGATGTGAGATTGGTCTTAAATTATTTTACAATGTTTTATTTCTCTTCTAAAAATTCTATGCTATCTCACCCTCTATACCCTCGCGGTATTGCCATCCCGCAACAATTAGGAAATTGAAAAGATTCTGAATGACTTGAAATATAGCCAGTACCTACTGCCACCCGCTCTCGTAATATATGTGGTGACTCCGTCACCTGCTACCTTGGTGTCTTTAAGTAGCTTAAGAACCGCACTAATTTGAGCTAATCTTTTATAATATAAGAAATGTTAAGGAATATTTTTTGGTAAACAGAAAATCTACCTAAAAAGTAGTAAATGCCGGGATTATTCTCTAACCTGTACATCAAAATAGGGGCAACAATGCTTGTTGTCATTTACTCGAGGTAGAGCAAACCCACAACCATCGTTCTTAAAGTTATATAATGTCTGACTGCGCCACAATATTTACGTAGTCAGTCAAATTGTCAATAGAATTGTTTTTTTTTTTTAATCATAAATTCGTGTTCAGTTACTATTTTTCGCCATGAAAAAAAAATAATAACATGGATTATTTTATAAAAATTATCTGCGATAAATTTTCTTGTATCTATTTACTTATCGGAAATAATCTTTGAATTAGTTTTTCATTCGAATTACGAAAACAGTAGATTGAACGTCATAATTACAATTTAATCGCTAAGGAACAACTGATAATAAATAACTAGAACTTAAAGTTAATATGGGGTTCATATATGGTGGTAGCTATAATTAAATAAATTTGTACGTCATGTTAAACTGAATAATTTAGTTATTTTTTTAGTCATCAATCTTTTTATTGAAATAGATTTATATTAGGTACAAGCGTGTGACTGTAAACGTGATATGTTGTGGATTTGATCCCCACACGATGAAAAGAAATATTTAATATTTCCAAATTAAATATTTCGTATTCTGATTTCTACGCTCTGGTAATAAGACAAAGCAGGGCGTTGAGTTCCGCCACTCAACACGCAATGCCTCAAATTCGGCGGAAAATGGAGAACCCCAACTACTGACCAAGTCCCCAGTAAAGAGATAAACTGAGTGAGTGGTAGTCTAATAGTATTTCATTATGAGAATGTGTTCACATAGTTGGTCACATTGAAAGATCGAGTAAATAAAAAATGAAAAAAATATTTATAGAGCAAAAATGAGTGGTTGGAGATAGAGACACGTAAAAAGCATGAGTACTCTCCAGCATGTACGAAGTGATGAATAACAGTGGATGAAGGAGTTATAAAGTGACCGTATTGTAGTGTTTAATTTTTATTTCATTCTCTCTGGCTTCTAAAAAAGTACCTACAGCACGGTACCTACAGCACAGTACCTACAGCACAGTACCTACAGCACAGTACCTACAGTACCTAATTAAAAGATATAGTTTCTTGGATTCCTTAAAATTACAAAGGCTGATATGACGGGTAGAAAATGGACTGTTTCTCTTTCGTAACTGACAGATTCGTGACGCAAAACCTTCATACAAAAGTTATGATCGTTAATGACCAGACACGCCAACAAAAATAAAAGATTTAGTTTATATATTAAATAAAAATATTATATATTCATATATTTGTATACATATAACTAAACATTAACAATTTAACAAATAACCTTATTTTTATTGTTGTAGATGATAATAATATATCGTTCTTGAATTATTAATCGAATCGAATAATCAGTCCATCTAGATAATTGATAATTATCTCGATCTGATTAATCGATTTATGCAAAATTTTAATTTTTATAGGATACTTTATTTAGTGTGCCTTGCAATTGTCTTGATAGTGTACGTTGAAATTGTTTTTTAAGCCATTGGCGCTCTGCTCGCGGCTTCGCTCGCTTAAAATATTATATACAATTGTTTTTTTATTATTTAAGTGTATTTAAAAATAATTATTTTGTCTGAACTGGTAACGGTATACGTACGCAGTGCACGATTTTCGCGTAAATCCTGATCCCACGGGCATTCTACATATTTTCCTCCGTTTATGTTTGCCCCACAATTTCTTCTATCTACCTTTAAGTTATGCAAATTAGACTTGAAAAATCGAAAGAAAGACAGACAAAAAAATTATATCGTTTGTAGCAACTTCAAATTTAGTTAATTTCAAAGATTAAATATGATATTCAAAGATCGAACATAGATTATTTTTCATACAAAATTTACTAATATAATATCGAATATTTATTCAGCCGGTGTTCATCTGTTAGCTTAATATTAGTTATGCGAACAATATTTAAATATTTAATTATACGCTATTCTTTTCAGATGTACGTAGATGCCATTTTAATAGTTTTGCTCGTAGGATATTCTGCGGCGCAAGATCCTGGCTGTGACTACGTACAAAATGTAAATTAAACTTAATTTATCTTTTACTAGAATAACACTGCAGTAGCAGCAGTTCGGTTATCATTTTTCAACAGGTACCTGGGCACCTAGTGCTATAACGTTGCATTCCGATTAGGACACTTTCGTTCCCCACTTTCCAATCTCTATTGAGGTATTATGTAAGTTACCAGAGCAAGAAAATAAAAATATAAAATAATTCCTACATTTATAAACGTATAAAAATTTGAATGAAGTAGGAATTTTTATACGTTTTTAAATTTAGTATGTTTCTTTCCTAAATGTGGAATAACCCTTTAAAAATATTAAACATATAAAATATTTAATTTCTCTGAAACAAATCTGTGCCTGCGCCACTCCGAAGGCCCTTTTTTATATATGACCAGCTCTCTATCCCGGCGTAACCGTAGAAAAGGAGACGCGACGGCTCCATTATCCTTATATGTATTTCATACTATTTAAACTAAAATTCTTTTATTTCATTTATTTTTCTTATCTTTTTTATTTTCACTTTTTTCTTTTATTTCTTTTTTCTATACGTTATTTTTTTTATCTATGTTTAATTTTTACAGGTCCAGTCGGGCCAGACATATTATATATACAGCCAGAACTACCCAAACAGTTACACACCAGGCTCACAGTGCCGGTGGATAGCAACATGTCCTATAGGCACCAATTGTAGACTAGATTGTGATGAAATTAATTTGCCACAGGTAAAAAATATTTATCTTTTAGCTTTGATGTAGCTTTGGTTCTGAAATAAGGTAATTTTTTGAAATTTGTTTAAATCGGTCCAAATAATATAATATAAAATACTAAATTGGAAATCTTTCGCGTAAATAAAATACAGATAAATAAAAACTCACACTTAAAGTGTACCCAGTTGTAATAAATCAAATTGTCTATTTATAACTAGTGACCCATCCGCGGCTTGCCCCGCTCATGGCAGAGTAGGCAGAGGGAACAGGGAAACCTAGCATTAAGACACTACGTTCCACTTCCGTTCCTCACTTTCCGCCGAATTTGAGGCATTGCGTGTTGAGTGGTGCAACTCAACGCCGCGCTTTTGCCTTATTACCAGAGCGAAGAAATGAAACATTAAATATTTAAATTGAAATAATAATAAAATAATAATCATCCCCTATAAGAGTTTTTTTTAATATAGCTTCCATGTACAGACAGTGATCAGTTATAGATTTATTATATGTATAAATTAACAGAGACTGCTTAACAAAGTAAATTTATTTCTACATTAGACTCAATCATGTTCCATGGATCGTCTATTAATATCTCGCACTGGGGACCCTCAACTAACTTCATCTGAAATGTACTGTGGCCGTGGATCTTTAACTGCTGTGTCAGTGGCGCGAACGATAAGTATTGGTGAGTATTACTAATCTACGAGTATTTTGCATACACAATGAATATTGCAATCTTCTTCAGCTTCATGCTGTATACCGCTTATGGCAGGGTAGGCAGAACGAACTCGAGAACCTAGCGGTATGACACTCCGTTCTGTTTCCTACTTTCCCCTATAATTGAATCATTGCGTGTTAAGAGATGTAACTCAACGCCGCATATTGTATATACACCAATTTCATACAAAGCGCGGAAGACTCAGACATGGTTATGTTTACGGTTCATTTTCTCAAAGGATCAGCTTCACGTTGTATCCCGTACATAGTAGAGTAGGCAAAAGGGAACTTGGGAATCTAATGATAAGACGTTGAATTTAAGGCATTGTGTGGTGAGTGGCGGAACTTAACGCCGCATTTTGCCTTGTACCAGTGCGAAGAAATGAAAACATTTAATATTTAAATTGAAAATATTAAATATTTTATTTTCTCGAGTCGAGGGATCGAACCCACAACCTGTCGTTTACAGTCACACGCTTGTACCGCTGCGCTACGACAGGCTTCAATTTCTCAAAGGATAATGATGCTAATGACATGAAACTTGTAATACTCTAAGGTACTTAGGCTCAAAACTTTTTAGTCCGCCCTCATATAAAAAAAATATAACACGCTTTTTTGACGGAAATGCTACCCTACCATGGATACCATGTGTGTCTGTTGCAGCGGCAACTGGTCTTGTAAACCAATTCACTGATATAAGTTAAAATTTGCATTTTGATTCACTGTTCTCGACATGCCCATATCACTTAAACATGATTATTTTCATTTTAACAATAACATCCTTGCGTATGTTTTCATTGCTTCTATAGGCTAAACTAACTGTATATCCAACGAAAAGATCTCATATCCACAGCATTCATCTCGTTTCTCCTCTTCTTTTATAATTATTCAATTTCAGTGTTAATCTAAAATTTTGTTCCAATCGTTATAACAAATATGCACTATTATATATTTATGTATATATTTATGTAGGTTAATTGTATTTTTTAGGTCTAATTACATCAAAATATAGTACAGGAGGTAGATTTTCATGTCAATTAGTAGCTCAAAAGGATTCGTCTACTAGTTCATGTTCCTGTGGATATTCGAGTACGGTGAGTAAGATTAATGTTATTTATGCTTTGACATATATGTCAAAATTAAACTGTAGAACAAATTATTTTTACAAAGTATAGAAACTGAATAATTATAAGTGAAATTATTGCTACCTACATTTCCTTTGATATCTTTTGTATTTGATCGATATTAAGATGTAGGGTATTAATTTATTTATTTTGTTTAATGTAATTTTATTCTTGGCTGACTTCAGAAAGGATGATGACTTCGAATTAAAGAAAAATACAGATTAAAAAATAAAGAATTATGATATGAATGATATCATATATTATAACGTAAACGCAACGTATTCGAGTAAACTAGTAACTTATGATGGCAGCTATCATTCGTATATCGTAGAGTAGATATTAGTATAGTCTTTTATAATTCCCTATAATATTCCTTATTCAAAATAATTAAGGAGTTGGGTCATCTATCATCATCATTAGCTCAGTAATGTCATCAAATCTAACTATAAGAAGCAAATATATGAAATACATAATGGATGTCAATACAATTAATGGGTTTTCGTCGATCTTTAATCAGGATAACTGAAGATGTAATGGGGCCAACGGGAAAGTTTTAAAACCAAAATAAAAATTCAAAATCGGTCCACAAATAATGAAAACAAAAGTAACACGTTTAATTTGTTTCCCGGTAGGAACATAGCCATCATCACGTTAAAATGCACAGCCACATTTTATTTTTTAGTATATAATTAATTAGAAAACAAGTGATTCCAAATAATAAATGTTAAGTACTCGAGAGGAATGTCTCAAAATTAATTCGTAAGAACCGTGTTAAAGCATAATAAAGCCCAAGTCAAAGTTAAATAATTGCCTGCCACCGGCTGACTAGCCGGATAATACGCCCACTAATTGATAACCTAGATCGGACAAGAACCAGTCTAAGGAAATAAACGAGACTATTAGAAATTGTAATATTGCTTTAAAAGGATAAAAAAACTAAATATATTTTTTGCGACGTTATTATTTGTACTAAACTAAATTGAACTTGTACTAAACTAAATTGAAAATTTTTAGGATCGAATCGTTGGTGGAGAAGAAACCAAGGCTAACGAGTTTCCCATGATGGCTGGTATAGTGTACATTGACGAGGACGCCATCAGATGTGGTGCAGTAATCATTTCTAAGTCGTATGTCCTGACTGCCGCCCATTGCGTAAAGGGCAAATCCATAAACCAAGTTGGAGTTGTTGTTGGTGAACATGACACAAGTGGAAGTACGTATCTAATAATAATATGTTTTATTGTACACGCAGAAGAAAACAATACCACAGAAATACAATAGCTTATTAGAAATTTCTGCCAGGCAACCGTAAGCAGATGATATAGCAAATTAAGACAGGGATAGGGTGCAAATTGTATAGCTTGTAAAATAACGATAATATACATCCAACAACGCTAAAATTGTAACTTGTTGCGAATCCATACTTCTACGAATATCGTCAGTAATTTTAACTAATTCTGTAGTCGAACTGCAAAGAATTCATAAGGTTATGATGATAGAGGCACGTGAGATTTTGAACTAAACGGCCAAGGATTTTGGACAATAAAGGAAGGATAGAAATAGGACGATAATCAGAGTAAACAACTGGATTCGGTTTTTTAGGTAAAGGAATTGTTTGAGCGTCTTTCCGTGCTGAAGGAAATCGCTTAGATATTATACAATGATTAAATAATCATGTAATCATAGGTAAAATGATGTCCAGGGTGGGGATAATCAGCCGTCAGCGCCTATGGCATTAGAGCAACACCTCTGATGCCATAGGCGTTATTTATTTAATATTTTTACTATTTTAAAGTGTTATTCCACACTTAGGAAAGAACAAACTAAATTTAAACTTTATTACATGCAAAAATTCTTTACTTATTTTCTTTTTTATAACTAAATGTAAGAAATATTGTAATTGACAATATCTCTAAATATTTCTATATATTACGTTACAGACAATGCGCCGGCAAGACAGTTTTTCAATGTGCAATGGTATAAAGTACATCCGCAATTTACAACGTAAGTTTAAGCGTATTATTTTTTAGTTTTATGTCTCTTATACTAACAAATATATTCATATTAGGGTATATGGGTGTTAGGGTATACCTATGCCTACCCTAATAAGCACATATTAGGGCGTAGGCATAAAAAACCGAATGTTTAAATCCCTTTCTTACCATAGAATATCTCTTATATAAATATTGTCTAATAGGTGCCGTGATTTTTTTTCATATGATGTCTTTTTGAAAGGTGTTATTCAAAATTTTTAAGCTGAATTTGTGTCACAAACCGATCTGGGTCCATGAACATGTTAAAAAAATGCTGATGCATATTTTTAACGTTTACATTTTTTTGGACTTAGGAAAAAAATACTTTTGTAGACAACGTAGCAATAATTAAGGGCTGAAGTCGTGCAGGGGCAAGCGTGCAACTGTTGGTACAACGGGGCAAGTTGTTGGTTCGATCTCGACTCGAGGAAATTTTTTATAGTTGTATTATTTCGCTCTGGTAACAAGGCAAAGCGAGTGGTTGATCCAGTGTCGCAAATTTGGCGGAAAGTGGAAAATGGAACGAAATATCTTAACACTACCCTGCCATGTACGAGCTGTAGCGAAGCGTGAAAGCGTGAAGCTGAAGAAAAAATATAATAAATTGTACATTACAGGATCTACCCTATAAATAAACAGAGTTATCCTGCTAGGTCAGCTTCACGCTGTATCCCGCACGAGGCATAGTAGGCAGAGGGAACCCGGGAACCTAGTGTAATGACACTCCGTTCCACTTCTGTTCCCCACTTTCCGCCGAATTTGAGGCATTGCGTGTGGAGTGGCGGAACTCAACGCCGCGCTTAGCCTTATTACCAGAGCGAAAAAATGAAACATTAAATATTTAAATTGAAAATATTAAATATTCATTTTCTCGACTGGGGATCGAACCCAGAACCTGTCGGTTACAGTCAAACTCTTGGACCGCTGCGCCACGACAGGCCTCAAGTTATTCTGCTAAGTGATTTTTTTATTACGTTTTGTAAAAAAATATTTTTATGTATAAATATTACGATGTTTTACAATTTCAGCTATTAAAATCGACATTTTTTTTCAGAGCCAATTACGATTACGATATAGCTGTGGTAAAAGTTCTCGGGCAAATATTGTTCTCATTCCGCGTCGGCCCTGTCTGTTTACCTTTCAAATTCCGGAATTACGATTTTACTGGCGCTGCAGTCACTATTTTAGGTGAATTTATTTACTATAATAGTAACTCAATAATTTTCTTATGTTTTAAAGTAAAAAAAAATTTCTCAGCTTCACTCTATATTCCACACAAGCAAAGTAGGCAGAGGGAACTTGGGAACCTAGTACTAAGGCACTTCGTCCCCATCAAGACACTTTCGTTCCACATTTTCCGCTGAATGTGAGGCATTGTATGTTAAGTGAAGGAACTCAACATTGCGCTTCTATATAATTACTGGAGTAAAGAAATGTAAACATGAAGTATTAATTTCCTCGAGTTTAACCCATAACTTGTTGCGTTTACGGTCGCACGTTGTGCCCCAAATTAAAATTTCAAAAAAAAAATCTTCGTAAAAATGATATCAATTTTCTTTTAAATAAAATCTACAAGGTCACTCTCCGACTATGTCTATTTCTAAATCGTTAAAGGCCCGCAGGGGATTTTGATGAAGTTTACATTATAATGTAAGTAGGCAGGGGGAATCCGAGAACTTAGTGTTAAGACACTCCGTTCTCTTTCTCACTATATAAATATATTTGTAGTAATCTCTATGATTTTCGCGATAGTTACACAATTTAAATGAATCACTTTTAACCGGATTAATAGCGTATATTAAAATATATTTGCATTATTACTATTTTCTTCCAGGCTGGGGTACACTGTTTCCTGGAGGAGCAACTTCGAACGTCCTGCGTAAAGTTAACGTGAACGTTATCAGTCAATCGACCTGTCGTAATGACATCAGTACTGTAACACAGCGACAAATGTGCACTTATGCGAGAGGAAAAGATGCATGTCAGGTAAATACTCGTATATCTTCAACTTTTATGGATGTTAGAAAATGAAGGATTAACAGCTCGCCTCAACGCTGGTGTGATAAGTAATGACGAATGCGGTGTTGGGGACCATCACCCACCACGCCATGACAGAAACGACGGCAGTGGACGGTGGAAGAAAAGTTGTTACAGGGAGAAACAGGGTCACTTCTTGGACCAGTCTACCAGAAAACGAACGAAGGAGTCAAACTGTAGGCGTGTTATTGTCCTCTATATTAGTTAGTCCACTTTGGCTGCGTCTCAATCTGGAGATATTCATTAGGCGAACTCGAGGAATTTTGGGAAAGTGTTAGGAATGTTCTAGGTAGTGTTTTAGAGTTATAGATTTAACCTATTGAGTCACAAATGCGCGTAGCGGTTACTAGAGAATGAATGAAACTGGAAAGTTAATATTAACTGGAATAGGAGTAAACTCAATACTGAGCTATGCTATGCCCTAGATACAAAATTATATCCAATACAAGCCATACAATAAAAAGAAAAACAGAGAATCTTCTCATTGAGTTTTTTTTCGTAAAACTTAGGATGATGTAAAACATAAAAAGAACTAAATTTCTCTCTTCTCTAAAATGTTTTCACGAAAATTGTTGATTTTGCATGATTTTGATTTGAGTTGTTTATTAAAATTTCAGGATGACTCTGGAGGCCCTCTCTTGTATAGAGATTCGTCAAACGGTTTACTGTATAATGCTGGCATTGTGAGTTTCGGCAAGTTTTGCGCGTCAACTACGCCCGGTGTTAATACGCGTATAACTGCCTTATTGGACTGGATTGTAGCCACCGCCCCTGATGATTATTGCCAAAAATAAATGAATTATTAGATAACATGTTTTATTTATATTTGTATGTATGTTAGAAAATATTGTCTTAATGAGTAATTTATTTCAATATTACCTTCTACTTTTACCTTTTTGCCTGAGACAGTATAAATTAGTTACAAACTGTGTCTTGGAAGCACACCGACCACAGTGACTATAAATAATGACAGCGCTATATCATATAATTTGTGTGTACATTGTACAAGCTATTAACTACAATTATAGAAAATTAAAAAAAATATATCTCGGTATCTAAAAAAATGCACTATCAACGTTTGGCCAACTGTCTGTAACTTTTACACTAATCACCCTCATACTCTCATACTCTGCTTCACGCTGTATCCCGCACATGGCAGGGTAGTCAGAGGGAACTTGTGAACCTATTATAAGAGACACTCCGTTCCGCTTCCGTTCCCCACTTTCCGCCAAATTTGAGGCATTGCGTGCTTAATAGTGGAACTCGAAGCCGCGTTTTGCCCTGTACTAGAGCGAAGAGATGAAAACATTAAATATTTAAGTTGAAAATATTAAATATTTCGTTTCCTGGAGTGCGATCCCCACAGCCACACGCTTGTGCTCCACGACAGGTATCTAACCATCCAATGTTTTTAAAAATTCTATATGTAAAATATATCTGTAAAATCGCACATGATTCATTCATTCAGAGAGAGAGAGAGAGAGCTATGGTACCACAGACAGATACATATCAAACTTATAACACCAACCAAATATTTGTATTTAGATATATATATATATATATATATATATATATATATATATATATATATATATATATATATATATATATATATATATATATATATATATATATATATGTATATATATATATATATATATATATATATATATATATATATATATATATATATATATATATATATATATATATGTATATATATATATATATATATATATATATATATATATATATATATATATATATATATATATATATATATATATATATATTTGTATTTAGATATATATATCAACTCATGGAGGAGATAAGGAGCGCAAAAGTAAGTTTCTATATAATAACTTACGCATGCACCATGCATAAGCTATTAAAGGTATGTGGATTAAGGAAATTAATAATTTTCTGTAAGCCACAGCCTTAAGGGATACAATGTTTGTATAACAAAACGTATTTTTTTTAAACTAGTAGAGCTGAAAATACTATCAGTGTGTACTAAATACGTACAAGTACTTACATAGAGCATTATTTAATGAGAAATTCCTATTATTATTACGAAGGTTTTAAGCAATTTCAAGTTATCTTTGCTTATCGTTTGCTAAGTTTTGCAGACATTGGGTGTAGAGTAATGGGGCTGAAGACCGCTTTTCATCTTCCAAAGGCATCCTGGTCAATCAAATTTTTATTTAGTTATTACAAATATATGTATAACTTATTATAGGTTAACCGACATAAACGCAACATTGTGGGTTCGATTCCCTCTTAGAAGTAAAAAATATTTTTAAATTCAATAATTTATGTAAGTCGTTGAACTGATACGATATTAAGGTAACTACTATTAACATAGTATACTATTGTATCTATAGTCATATATATGTCCTAATTATGCCTAATATATGCAACAGAGTATCACTGGCTTTCACGTATTCACCACGTAATCAAATGGTAATAATTTAGGTATGTGTATGTTATATACGCTACTCAGCTTCACGCTGTATCCCGCACGAGGCAGGGTAGGCAGAGGGAACCCGGGAACCTAGTGTAAAGACACTCCATTCCAATTCTATTCCCCACTTTCCGCCGAATTTGAGGTATTGCGTGTTGAGTAGCGGAACTCAACGCCGCGCTTAGCCTTATTACCAGAGAGAAGAAATGAATCATTAAATATTTAAATTGAAAATATTAAATAATTCATTTCCTCGACTGGGGATCGAACCCAGAACTCGTCGGTTACAGTCTCACTCTTGTGCCGCTGCGCCACGACAGGCCTCATGTGTGCCTCGTGTATGATATATGAAAGGTACATATTTTAAGTGCTCAAGTAATTCTCACTCATAATACAGTGAATTACAACGAGACGATTAATATACATTATTCTAGTTTTCTTCCATAAATTTACTTTTGAGCATAAATACATTTTTTCGATTCAAATTAGTAGTTCAAGAGATAGCGTCCTAAGGTTGTTTCTTATGAAATATTATAGAGGCATGACATGTTTGATATATACTCAATACCTTTTAGTGATCTAATATTCTGTTTATAACAATTTAGATGGCTTGACAGCAATTACTATTTAGACGTTTGTTGTCTGCTCTGCCAGGAATTCTATGTATGTATGTATGTATTTATATCATCATGTTGAAAAAGGCGGTCATACTCACAGGTACCCTCCGCTGAAGTTGTCATACTTAGAGCACTGATCATATGAGGTCTGCATTCGACCTACCTTGATGTAGCAAATGGACCAATTGGTAGACTTGCCTACACGACTTCCAAACGAGGACAACCACAATGAATCCTTGTTGGACTTTCTGCTGAATTCATACGAGTATCTCCAACAGTGTCATTCAGCAGTTGTAGAACATCAGTAAGTGCAAGACTGTTCTTAGTGAACAGTCTCTGGGCCCAGATTCCACCAGATCTGATATTGAAGTCCTTAAATAGGCAGCACAACAGTGTCAATTTGCCAGAGCAAGGTCCGAGTATATTGCTAAAATTGAGAAACTTGAGCTTTTTAGCCGTGAGAGTTAAGGGGTGTATCCTATCCAGCTACTTTCCGCTGTATTATTAAGGCATTGTGTGTTGAGAGGCGGAAATCAAAGCCATACTTTGCCTCATTATGAGAAAGAGGATATGATAATGTTAAACATTTTATTTCCTCGGGTGGGAATCGAGTTTATAACCGTCGTTTACGCTCTTGCGGCTTGTGTCACGACGGTCTCCAATAATTACATTGTAATACGTATGTATGTAGTGGTTTATCATTTTCTTTTTAAATGGATGTTTAAAACTAGAATATTATTATTTCCGAGTCCCGCTATTGAGTTGGTCTTGAAAATGGTGAGTAATTTTTTTAATATAATTTATTTTTTCTCATTTTTTAAATTTTTAAAGTGTCATTGACAGTTAGTGAATACAAAGTTTTTAAATACTTATATAATTATAAAAATATAATTTACGGCCCGGTTTATTATAAAAAAAGATAAAATTAAAATTTAATTTATTAACAACAGTAATATTTTTGTTTTGTATTATACAGACATTATGTTTTCTACTCATCATTTGTCGTTTTTTTCCTGTATTGTTATAGAGAAAGCAATTGTTGCGCGCGTTGTTCTTTAGGCGTAATTTTTTAGCGCTTTACTAGACACTTATCGGCGGAAAGTGGGGAACGGTACAGTATCTTGACACTAGGTTCCCAGGTTCCCTCTGACTATACCGCCATTCGCGAAATACAGCGTAAAGGTTGAAAAATCTTGGATCACAATTATTACAACGACAAAAATCACAAAATCGAAAATTAAGACCGGTTATACAACTACTGTGTCACGTATTAAAATAATTAAAATGAAAATTTCGTTCAACACTAAAACCCGACAACTGATAAAAAATAAAACAAAATTTGAAATTGAACTTGAAACTGTTGCGTACAAAATATTCAATATATTTATGTGCTAATACATTTAAAACATAACACATTACACATTTTAAAAAATGTAGTAGTTATAAATTGTGATTAATTGAAGATTCTAACCTGAGGAAGTGAAAGTGGCGCACGATCATTAGACAAAATTCATGGAACTTTCAGTTTTACACTCTGTTTTTTTTATTTTTTCAGCTTCACGCTGTATCCCGCTCGAGGCAGGCTACGCAGAGGGAACCCGGGAACCTAGTGTTAAGACACTCCGTTCCATTTTGCGTTCCCCACGTACACTCTGTAAAAACTATATTTGTTTTGCTTAGGTTTTTAGATGTATAATAAACTGTACTGAATCATTTACAGATGTACTTGGGAACCATTTTAATCGTCTTGCTTGTAGAACATTCTGCGGCGCTAGATCCTGGCTGCGATTACGTTCGTAATGTAAGTATAACTTCAAATAAAGTTCTCAATAGTAGTCAAAATAACAAAGAAATGTCTATAGTTAGTCCTACAGGAAGCTACCAACAAACTTTTTCAAAGTATAACTTAAATGTATAAAATAATTAGCTTCCTGAGAGAGTACCAACAGTATTTAATCATAGCTGTATTGAAGTGAAACTGAATTAGAATTTGCCTATAAATATTTTTTTAAATTGTTGAAGGGCAAGTCTAAAATCACTAACTCTAAAATAATTTTATTATAAATACGTGTACCATGCCCCATGAAAAAAATAATAAGCTGAAAACTAGGAGTAATCAGCTTGTTCTTACATCTTACATTAATATCATGTCTATCATTGTTCGTAAATTAATTGTAAATATTTTTTCCAACGAGTAATATATTATTATAAATTTACTGTGGTGTAATAGTATGAATACCCGTTTTTTTTTAAATCTCTCGCAGGGATTCCCGAGCTCCCATGCTGTAAATGGTCCGAACTGCTCTTTTTTGACTTACGAATATAGTTTCTATATCTGGAGCATTGCCCCAAAGTAATATTCGATACGATAATAAACTACCTCACTTTTCTAACAGCGTTACCAGAGGTGGGTGGTGGGGGCCCAATTGAAGTTTCGAATCTAGTGTAAGAATACCGCACTATAAGAAAATTATCACCATGCACAATAAAATGGTACAGGATGTATGAAATGCCGGATATTTTTTATTTATATAGTTTATTGAAAATTAAAAATCGATTCGAAAGATAAGAGATAAACTATATAATAACATATTTTTTTTATTTTATAATTTAATTATTATTCTTACAGATTCAGGCAGGAGAGATATATTATATATACAATAAGGAATACCCAAACAATTACAGCCCCGGCACGCAGTGCAGGTGGACAGCAATATGTCCTTTAGGCTTAAATTGTAAAATTGACTGCAACGATGTTAATTTGCCAGAGGTACATTTTTACCTTTTTATTTTTGTAAATTGGCATTGTCTGTAATCGCGGTGGTTGTGGGTTCGATACGATTTGAAAGAATATTTCTATTTATGTAACATATTTTTGTGTACTCAGTCCGAACGGTCATTATGTTATACGTAAAAACAAAACTGCCTTGTGCTATGTATAATAAAATTATTTTTAGATATATTTAAACTTTTAAAACACCTATGAAATAAAACAGATAAAATATCTATCTATATGTTTACTTCAGTCTGAATCATGTTCTGTGGATCGTCTTGAAATATCAGGAACAAGGGGCTCTCAGCCAACTTCATCTGATTATTACTGCGGCCAAGACAATATAACTGCTGTGTCTGTGGGGCGGACGATTACTGTTGGTGAGATTTAATTACAAATCACATTACATTGAATCCATTATATATGTATATAGTCTAGCTTATTTCCTGAAATATACTATACGAACATATAAATATATTTCAATTCGAACCAGCAAGTAGGCTAGCAAAATCCGCAGCTTTATATTAAATACGTGTAGGTTTTACATGGCTCAATGCGCAATGGACACAAGTGTGTTAATGTAAAAACGACAGGTTGCGGGTTCGATTCCTACTCGAGGAAATTAAATATTTAATATTGTAATTTCTTCGCGAAGGCGACGTTACATTCCGCCACTCAACACGCAATACCTCAAATTTGACGGATGGAGAACGGAACTAAGAGTCTCAACACTGGGTCCATAATTTCCCTCTGCCTACCACGCTATGTGCGGGATACAGCGTAAAGCCTGAAATATGTACGTTAAAAATCAGCCAGAGGAAGGTGTTACGGTGAGCATTTTACTCTACAATTCGTGCACTTGGCGTGTAAACAATATTCTCATTTAGTCTTCCATTACCGATTCAGTCTATAGTGACTTTGCATATCCTACGAAGAGATCGCCAATTGCGTTCTCCATAGCATTTATCGTTCGTTTATCCTTCTATTTACGCTTTTTCCGCATATAGAAGATTAATCAAAGGGAACTTTGGAACGTTCCTTTTGACTACCCTTCTTTCTATACGCGTCACCAGCCCCGTCGGTGTTTTATTCTTCACTGTCGTATTGTAGCGTAGATACTAGAAATATAATCTTATTATATTCAATTTCGGTATTCTTTTCAAATCGCCTTCTTAATTTTGTATTAACAAAACAATTCATCATTATATAATTGGTACTTCTTTCAGTTCTAAATTCATCACTATATAGTACAGAGAAAGGCAGGTTTTTTTGTGAACTAGGAGCACAATTGAATACGTCTACTAAATGGTGTGCCTGCGGGTATACCAAAACTGTAAGTATAATAAATATTCTAATTTAAATATATGATAATATAGAAAAAAAAATAATTACAATGTTTTTTTTCTAATACGCGATTTAAGGATATATTCGTGACATTGGTACTCATAATAGGCGTATAAAGGTTTTAGCAACGAAAAGGTTCTAAATGGTAAACGGTTATTGATTTAAAACATATAAGTAAATTTTATGGAACATCAAACGGAGGAAACTGGATTATAATAGTATATATGAATTAAAAAGTAGAAAAAATACAAGTATATTAAAAAAAACAACTACAAAAAATAATATAACTATTGAATATAGTTAACAAATTTATACCGATTATATCATCATTCATTTTATGAGGCCTGTCGTGGCGCAGCGGCACAAGAGTGTGACTGTAACCGACAGGTTCTGGGTTCGATCCCCAGTCGAGGAAATGAAATATTTTTTATTTTCAATTTAAAAATATTTAATGTTTCATTTCTTCGCTTTGGTAATAAGGCAAAGCGCGGCGTTGAGTTCCGCCCCTCAACACGCAATGCCTCAAATTCGGCGGAAAGTGGGGAAAGGAAGTGGAACGAAGTGTCATAACACTAGGCTCCACTTCCGTTCCCTCTGCCTGCCTAGTGCGGGATACAGCGTGAAGCTGAAAAAAAGAAAAAAAATATCATCGTTTGTACAAAAATTAATATTTTTAGGGACGAATCAGTGGAGAAACGCAAGTGGAGGAAGAAAACAAGCCTAAAGAGTACCCTATGATGGCTGGTATAGTGAACATTGAGGAGATGGCTATCGAATGTGGCGCAGTTATAATTTCTAAGACATACGTCTTGACTGCCGCCCATTGCGTGAAGGGCAAGCACGTAAACCAAACTAGAGTTATTGTTGGTAACCAGAATACTAGCAATGGAGGTATGTATTGTAATTCATTTTTACGATAAATTGTAGCTCAGAAATGATTATTAGCGTTTAAGTGTCATTAAACAGATATAGATGGAGGGTGTCGGTTTTACTCTACCATTCTATGACGAAAGTAACTAAAATTGCGTCTTTCTTATTTTAGAAATATCGTTTCTAGATTCAATACGCAATGCTTTAAATTCATCAATAAGTGGGGAACGGTACGGAGTGTCTTAACACTAGGTTCTCAAGCCCCATTTGCCTACCTACTATGTGTAATATACAGCGTGAAGCCGAAAAATAACACTTTATTTTCGTTATTTGTAGAAATACTATAATCTTTCCACGGATTAGCTTTAGCTCTAAAGATTTTTAGTTTACGTATTAATAACTAAGTACATTTTTCACATATGCTATTATAGATGATTCGCTTGCAACACAATTTTTGAAAGTACAGTGGTATAAAATACACCCGCAATTCACAACGTAAGTATATTTCTTTTTCTTATTTTGACAAAAGGAACTTGGGAACCTAGTGTTAAGATAAGCCGTACCGTTTCCCACTACCACTTTTTATCGAATTGAAGGCATTGCGTGTTGAGTGGCGGAACTCCACGGTGGAAATAAGAAAATATTAAATTTGAAAAAATTAATACTTATTCTTATATTTAATACTAGCTGTCCCGGCAAACGTTGTTTTGTCATAAAAAGGGAAACATGTTAAGTTTGTTCAACCTTTCACTGTTTGTACCTTATCACTTAGGGGTTTGAGAAAGTTAAGAATTGTTTATAAAAACACCTTCGCAAATAATGCATTGTTTTAGAACAAATTGATTAGCATAAAAAGCTAACCTAAAAAGATAGATATATCCTGTCGCGGACTTTTTTTAAAAACTTTAAAAGGAGAACAATTCTATCATACATGATTTTTGCGAAACCTTAACCGATTACACAACGCACGCAGCGGAAACTCTCAATTAGGAAAAAATCCCCCGATTTAGAAACATTATTAATTGGTGCTCCGGTCCTATTGGTCTTATCGTGATTATAAATAGCCTATAGCCTTTCTCTATAAATGAGCTAACTAATACTGAAAGAATTTTTCAAATCGGACCAATAGTTTCTGAGATTAGCGCGTTCAAGCAAACAAACAACACTTCAAGTTTATAATATTAGTATAGATGTCGTTGCAAGTACTATACTGAATTGCGTAACGTAATATTTTACTTCTAGAACTCACTAAATTAATCATATCTTTTGATAGAGTGAACCGATTTTAATAAAACAAAAACTAAGTTATACCTCAAGTTGCGTATATTTTTTGTATATAAACATTGTCTACATTGAATTCGTAGATTTTACGTGATGCGCGCACAAACAAACATACAAACAGACAAACAGACAAACAAATAAAAAATAATGGAAATGTTACTTATCTTTTCACACGCTGGCTAATTTTTTTCTTCAATTCCTTCAATGTACAAAAATTACTTTTCTACAGATTTATTATATGTATAGATTATTCTATAGTGAAGATCGAAAATACAACCAATCGTGTTTGCAGTCACTCATATAATAAGTTATAGCCCACAAATACGTTTGTGTGATTTAAAAGCAAATTTTTTTTTAAGTTTTTATACTAGGTTCCCAAGTTCCCTCTGCCACACTGCCGTGCCTGAGGGATACAGCGTGAAGTTGAAAAAAAAAACTTATTATATAAATATTAAAAAAGTAACATATTTTTTTCAGAGTCACTTACGATTACGATATAGCTGCAGTTAAAATTCTCGGAGAAATATTGTTTTCAGCTCTAGTCGGACCTGTCTGTTTACCTTTTAAATTCAGTAATTATGATTTTAATGGCGAGAGAGTCACTATTCTTGGTAAATTTTTCATTTTTTTTTATAGCTTCGTTAAGACACACTGATCTGTTTTCCATTTCCCACCAAATGCGGCATTGCGTGAATGTGGCGTGGCGGAACTCAACTCTGCGCTTATTATATATTGAATTTGAATATTTTAAATATTTTATTTCCTCGAGTGGTGATAGAATCCACTACCTGTCGCATTTACAGTCATTTGCCGAAAAAAATCTGCCGAGAACTTTGGCACACTTATTTATAGTTTTTATATATAGAGAAACAGTTCAGAATGATATTTTCTACGTAAAAATGTATTAAAATAATAAATGAATTGTAACACACACTATCATAATTAACAATCTATACTTAGCTAGGAATATTGCACTCGTAATTTTTTTCAAATGTCTTTTCTACATTAATGAGTTGTTTGTTTCCAGGCTGGGATAAACTACATTCTGGATATGAACCTTCGAATTCCAACGTCCTACATAAAGTTAACATGAACGTTGTCAGTCATTTGACCTGCAATCACTACATCAGTACAGTGACAACAAGGCAGATGTGCACTTACGCGAAAGGAAACGACACTTGCCTGGTAAAAAATCTTTTTTGCTTTCAGAGACCCAATGTCTATAAAAGTAGTGAACAAAACTGTAGTAATGGACTTGCAAATATTTAAGCTTAAGGTTGTTTAGTTTTTGTCGCTTGTACTATAATTGTTATTTTTTCTACATTTGTTAGTAGGTTATTGTTACAATTTCTAATATATGTACAATCAATAAAGAAATTTGAAAGCCTTTCCTCGATCGCATTCGCAACTCGGTAGTCTAGTAGCTTAAACTATCATATCTCGAATAACTAAAAAGGCTGCTCCCATTGCACTGTACTAAAGTTTGATAGTATTGGAACGTCCGAATGGAATTACTTTCCATCTTATACAAAAACTTTTTGTATAGACATGCGTGCGCCTTTATTCTTAAGACAACTAGCAGCAGCATAGTGAGATATTAATGACATCGTCCAGTAGGGTAGGCGGATTTTTTTGACGCACTCCGCATTTCACTGGTCTCAAATCGCTTGCATGTCCTTAGAACAGTATCAGCCTCTTGACGTACATCACGATAGTTATAACAACCACTATATTGATAGTTCAGATTTAAGAGTTTAAAGCCAGTATTTAGTTTTTTATATATCTTTTTTTAGAGCTTTTTTACTTTAAGCGGCAAGTTTGTTTTTAGATATATGTTTGATTTCAAGCCAACCTCTAAGTTATTTTTAAATAACTTTTCACTCTTATCAACTACAAAATATTATATTTAACAACATATACGAGTAGGAATAGACTCTCATGCATACCTACTAGTGATAATAACAATCCGTGCAATTTGGTTATAATGGTCATGGAAGCTTCTAACCCTTTTGTGTATTTTTTTTAGCTTCACGCTGTATCCCCAACGAGGCAGAGTAGGCAGAGGGAACCCGGGAACCTAGTGTTAAGACACTCCGTTCCACTTCCGTTCCCCACTTTCCGCCGAATTTGAGGCATTGCGTGTTGAGTGGCGGAAATCAACGCCGCGCTTTGCCTTATTACCAGAGCAAAGAAATAAAACATTAAATATTTAATATTAAATATTTCATTTCCTCGACTGGAGATCGAAACCAGAACCTGTTGGTTACAGTCACATGCTTGTGCCGCTGCGCCACGACAGGCCCTTTTGTCTATTTCATTATTTGAATAAAAATCCAGTTAGGTACGGTGGTCGATATTTCCTTCGGTCAAGATCTTACTTCTTTTACTGATCGGTCCACGATGCGAAACTTGCAATAAAATCTCCAAATAATGAAGAAAACGGCACAATAATTTAAAATTTTATACATGACTTAAAAGAAGTTTAGTTCAATCCCAGTGAGGGGCAACAATATGTACGTAATTTACATTGTTACGTCTAGTTTGGCTGGACATGTAAATGGCGCGCTTCCCTATTCGAATTACCTATGAAAATTACTAAAATCGAAAATAAACAGAGAGCCTTATCCATGACTCTTCTTTTTTCTCCTGTTTCTCCGTTTTTTCCGCCCAAAATATGGTAACTTTGCAAAATTTTCATCGTATTTTTTGTTTCAGGGTGGCTCTGGAGGTCCTGTGTTATATACAGATTTGAACGGCGTCCTGTACCTCGTGGGAATAGTAAGTTACGGCAATAGCTGCACGTGGACCATGCCCGGCGTTAACACACGCATTACTGCTTTACTGGACTGGATTGTAACCTCCGCCCCCGATAACTATTGCGTAAAATAAATAATCTGTATTACCATTTACCTGTTTTATTTCGATATTATATATTTACATTTTCTAACACTCTCATCACTGAGTTATCATTGATCTTAATATGGTCTTGTAGAAAAGAAGTAGCGTTTATTGGATGCTACAATTAAATTAATATATAATTAAATAAATTCTTCTGATTGTTCTAAATTCATTGACTTGATTTTTTCGTAAATAATAAATGGCACTAATAAATGATACTAAATACCTACTTATTTGAATTAATGTTTATTCAAATAAGTAGGTATTTAATTTTTTTTGCACTTACTCACTCACTCTGCTTCACGCTGTATCCCGCACGTGGAAGCGTAGGCAGAGGGAACTTGGGAGCCTAGCGTTAAGACACTCCGTTCGACTTCCGTTCCCCACTATCCGCCAAATTTGAGGCATTGTGTGTTGAGTGGTGGAACTCAACGCCGCGTTTTGCCTTGTACCAGAGCGAAGAAAGGAAAACATTAAATATTTAAAGTAAAAATATTAAACATAGGTGGTTTTTAGGTTCTAGGAAATGAAAACATTAAATATTCAAATTAAAAATATTAAATATTTCATTTCCTCGAGTAGGGCTTGAACTCACTACCTGTCGGTTACAGTCACACGCTTGTGCCGCTGTGACCGACAGGTTGTGAGTTCGATCCCCACTCGAGGAAATGAAATATTTAATATTTTCAATTTAAATATTTAATGTTTTCATTTCTTCGCTCTGGTAACAAGGCAAAACGCTGCGTTAGTTCCGCCTGGTCAACTTGCAATGCCTTAAATTCGGCGGAAACAGTGGAACGGAGTGTCTTAGCACTAAGTTCCCAAGTTCTCATGCCATGCGCGGGATACAGCGTGAAGCTGAGCCAATATGTTTCCCTACTGTTGGAACTTACAGGCAGGGATCCTAGAGTTAAAAGTTTGAGACACTTCTTTCCATCGTATCGCTCATGTTTTGAGACAATGAGTAGCGGAACCGAACGTGACGCCGCCTCAGCGAGGATATGAAAACAAATCTTAATGATTTCAAAGTAATTAACATAACAATTTGTAGTTACGAAGCGATGTGCTGTTAGAATGTAATTATTTATTACCCTCATGTAATAAAGTCAACTTCGTGATGCAACTCGCAAACTGACATTTATCACGTTTGACATACTATTTGGAATTTTTCATGGTAACTTTATCCTAGCAGATTGTAAAATTTTAAAGTTAAAATATATTAATTATCTGAAGCAATCCTAAATATTTTAATGTTAAAAACCTCTTTTTTTTTTAACTGTTACTTTTGTTGAAATAATGACCTTTAGTTTAGTTTACCTCGTGAACCGCCTTCAACTGAAATATAATTTGACTGAAACTAAACATGGAGTGTGGATAATATACAGATTCTTATATTTGTATAATACCTAAAAAATATTTTTAAAACTAAATTTCAAAACAGAATTTAGTCGAAATACTGTTGGCAGTAGCTTTATTGATGACTATTGACTGAATGATAAACTAAGAGGCGCGATTTTAATATGTGTTTCTCCATTAATCATTGGTAAGCGAAAAGTTGCTTGAGAAAACAAATATACAAATTACAACTACCAAAATAAAATGAAACCGGAAACCTGAGTGTTTTGACCCTAAGTTGTATCGACCTAAGTCCTGTGTAACAGATTTGTCCTATCATATTTAAAAAAATGATTTTAAAACGATATTTTACTCAAAACTTATATAATATTTGGTATTTTTTATCAAAAAAAAAATGTAGTAAAATTGAGGCGCAGCTCGTTTACACTAGAGCAAGTGTGTCAATTTGAAGCATTCCCCATATGTATGCAAACTATTACCACTTCCACTCGATTTGTTTTGTTTTAGTATATAAAAGAAAATGATAATGCAGTGGAAAGCATTGTGACATCGTGTTATGTTCATGTCAGAATAGTTAGGTGTAATTTTAATACTTTGTCTTTTTTAATTTAATATCCATTTAATTTCACCTTGGAGTTTAGGATATCTGATAAATGTTTCGCAGTGATCATTAAAAAAAAAATAAGGTGAGTTTGTCGAAGAAAATTAAAAAGGTGTCAAATTATGCTAAAAAAATATGGTTTTATTTTTTCTGCAAGCCCACAGACTGTACATAGTCCTAATTCTGAAACAATATTATGAATGTGAACTCGTTGGTTGTGGGGTCGACCACCACTTGGCAATGATAATGTTTTTATTACTTTTAATTTTCCGGTATGTGGATTCGATCCCCACTCGCCTTGTGTGGGATACAGCGTGAATCAAAGGGAAACAAATATATAAATGTATATTTTTCATTTTCAGATGGACAATCTGAAACTTGTAATTCTAGGACTATTATTTAAATACGTGCAGTTGCAGAATCCTGATTGCGATTATTTTACATCTGTAAGTGAAATTGCAATAATTCTACTATATTCTAATACGATTTTATTAATTTTATTAATGTTTATATATATCTGAATGAATTCAAGAAAATACTTATAAACTCAGTAAAATTGGTTAGGCCTTCTGTTAGAAGATTTCTTGCATCCAACATAATGCAACATTTTCATAACGTGACAGCAAGAATGCTTTTAAACGCGATATGGTTGAGTTTTTTTTTAATATTTTGCGAATTTTATTGTGAATAATATTCAGTAAATTAAGATGTCATGTAAAACTTAAATTGACGTTTTAAATTGATAACACAAAAAATGTTCTCTATATATTTTTTTAAGCAATAGAAAAATATAATAATATGAAATAATACCAGAAAGTATTTATATTAATCATTTAAATTAGATTAACTGGTAACTAACTCATTTTCATTTAAAGGTGGAACCAGGCAGAACTTATTACATTTACAGTCCAGGTTATCCTATGAACTATCGTGGAGGCAGCCAATGTCGCTGGATCGCAACATGTCCGTCAGGATACAACTGCAAGCTTGACTGTCCGGATGTTGATATACCAGAGGTAGTCTTTTTTATTTTTTACTATGCAAGTTTTCACCTTAGGTTTTGCCTCTATGATCAAATAAAATCTACAGAAATTTGACTATGAATATTTTTTTATGGTGACTTACAATTAATCCTACCTCATCCATATAAGGGCATAAGGACATGAACTGGGAAACTGTTCAGAATAAATTCCTAACGTTTTCTTTAGCTTCACTATGTATACCTCACACGGCATCGAGTAGGTAGAGGGAACTTAGAGACCTAGAATTAAGACACTACTGACTTTTTGCTGAATTTGAGGCATGGAGTGTTGAGTGGCGGAATTCAACTCCGCACTTTTCCTTGTTACCAGAGCAAAAAATGAAAATAATAAATGTTTAATAAGAAATATTTAATTTTTTCGAGTGGAGATCGAACTCACAACCTGTCGTTAACAGTCAAACACTTGTGCCCCTGCGCCACGACAGACCTCCGCTAGACTTTAAAGAACGTTACCGGCCTTTAAGGTAGATGGACACCGGGGCCCGGCATTACCTAATGCGAAACGCAGTGGCCGAAACCACTACTTAACGCCGGTTTTAAATGCCGGGGGTGGTAAAAATCACCGCTCGAATCTGCCCATGCGTGTGACTCTCCTACACGTACTTTAGTCGCCTCTTACGACACCATCAGTACCAGGGTGATCCTATTCTAAGCCGGAATCACACGGCGAATTTTATAAGTACGAGAACATTCCGTACCATTTCTAGGACTTGATAAGAAAAGAGTGTCTTTTGTTTGGATTTTCCATAGAGTCCTTCGTGCACTCAAGATCGTTTACTGATATCAAGAACGGGAGATGCTCTGCTGGAATCAGCGGATACTTATTGTGGACGCGGTTCTATTAGTGCTTTGTCAGTGAACCAAAGAATAAGTGTAGGTAAGGATTTTTATGTTCATGTTCATGTTTATTTTTATGAAAAGCTGTGCCAAGTTGAATGTTTTACATCTGATCATTATATTAATGTAAGTGGACAGTATAGTGATTTTTTTTTTATTAATCTTAACAAGAATAGGCAAAATCCACAGTTTAAATATAAAAAAATGAGAATTAAGATATATATGAGGACTGTGGTGACGAAGCGGCTCAAGAGTGTGACTGTAAATGACAGATTGTGGGTTCGATCCCCACTCGAGGAAATACAATATTTAATAATTTCAAAATAAAATTTTTTGAAGCTTTTTTATTTTTTAGGTAAAACGCGGCGTTGAGTTTCACCACTCAACACGCAATGGATCAAATTCGGCGGAAAGTGAGGAACTGAAATTCCACGCAGTGTCTTAACACTAGGTTTCCAAGTACCCTCTGCCTACCCTGCCGTGTGCGGGATACAGCATGAAACTAAGTTAAAAAAATAAGACATATATTTTTTTTATTATACTAAGTGTGCCAACATTTTATAATCACCAGAACAAAATCAAGGATCTTAAGTTTTACATACACATGTCATACTGTTCTCTGCTGTTCTATTCTTCTTTCATGTGTTGCCATTGAACGGTTTTACAGGCCTAATAACGTCTGCATCGAGTCCTGGAGGCAGATTTTTGTGCCGTTTAAATGCTAGACGCATTCCACCATCGCGATGCACTTGTGGAATTCATAATATGGTAAAAGATATATATTTTATTTTTTTTCTACTCATTACTTAGTATCTTAACACTAGGCACCCAACTTCCCTCTGCCTACTCTGCCATGTGCGGGATACAGCGTGAAACTGAGAGAGATTATATAGTAGAATGGGCAGAGGTTGTCTACTAAGAAATTTCATTCCCCTGTTTGCAGCGATTTTTTGAGACTTGCGTGTTGCGTGGCGGCAATTATCGCCGCGTGATATCTTTTTTTTTATGGAAAAGACAAGGCAAACGAGCGTACGGGTCACCTGATGGTGAATGATCTCCGTCGTCCACGGCCCCATGTAACACTAGGGGAGCTACATGTGCGTTGCCGGCCTTTGAGGATGTAGACGTGCTTTTTGAAGGTACCCATGTCGTATCGACCTAAAAATACTGCTGCACGTAGGACGTTCCAGAGACGTGTGGCGTGTGGAAGGAGATTCCCACGAAACCGCACAGTAGCAGAGTGCCACGTGTCCAGATGATGTGGATGGTACATTAACTTGTGGCGTACTGTGCGGTTAGAAAATTCGAAAATATCTATATACAATACTTGATACTTTGTTATATTGAATCTCTATACAGTATATTATGTCAAAACAACTTTTTAGAAATCTTCAAGATTGTATTATCTTTCTGTAGTTGTGTCGTGATTGCAAAAAATATTTATAATTTCTATTGGCAAGTGATATATATAATAAATATATTTCAGAAACGTATAGTCGGTGGAAACGAGACAAGAGTTCACGAGTTTCCTATGATGGCTGGACTTTTGGAAGATGGTGAAGACATGGTAGCGTGTGGAGGCGTGGTAATCGATAAGCGATATGTTCTAACTGCTGCACATTGCTTCTCATTGGACTTAGAAGAAGTTGTTCTTGGTTTACACGATCAAAATTCTCTAGATAGTTGGTTGAGTTCAATATATATATAAATATGAATAATACTTATTATATGATAGTTTTATGTCGCAAATGATGTATGGCGCAATGGCACGAGTATGTGATTGTAAACAAGACAAGTTCGATTTCGACCCCCATTTGAGGAAATGAAATATTTAATATTTTCAAATTAATTAAATGTAATGTATTAATTTCCTGCCCTGATAACAAGAGAAAACACGGCGTTGAGTTCCGCCACTCAACACGTAATCAAATTCGGCGGAAAGTGGAGAACGGAATGGAGTATCTTAACACTAGCTTCCTACGGTGTCTTAACATTTGCGAGATACATTGTGAGGCTGAGTATATTGGAACAAATTTTCTAATTGGACAAAAACTTTGCTTATGAGAAAGCTTATTATTATATTTGACGGCTAACTAATACTTATTTAACACAGAATTTAATTTAGTTCATGTTAAATGAAAAAAGTTTAAACGGATCAATCGTATATTGGTATAGACGACTACCCCTGACTAGTGTTCGAAACGTCGGATTTCCAAAAATGTATAAATACCAAAAAATTGTTTCATTTAAAATGTGTTACATTTAGAGATTTTATTAATTCGGTTCATTTTTATTCTTTCAGCTAATTCTTCATCACTACAGAGGATCCGAATTGAATCCAGGGTTATACATCCGTTATATAATTCGTTAGTACATATGTACCATATTGACATACATTTTCTCAATGTGCTTTAATAAATTGATCGTCAATTGGTATGATTTTCAGATCCACATACGACTATGATATAGCTATAGTAAAATTAGAGGAAGATATTGTATTCAATGATTACGTTAGTCCAGTTTGTTTGCCATTTAAATTTATATGGAAAGATTTTACTGGAGAGAATGTTACGGTTGCTGGTAAGTTTTATATAATGTCTATACTTTTATGAAACATAGTATCTACTAATTCAATTTATCTCAGCTTCACGTTGTATATCACACATGGCAGGGTAGGCAAAGGGAATTTGGGAACCTAGTGTTAAGACACTCTGTTCTATTTCCATTCCCTACTTTGCGCCGAATTTGAAGCATTGCGTGTTCTGTGGCAAATCTCAACACCGCGTTTTTACCTGGTATCAGAGCGAAGAAATGAAAATATTGAATATTTCAATTCTTCGAGTGGGAAGCGAACCCACAACCTCTCGGTTACAGGATCACCCTTGTTGTGTGTTATATAATAATTATATAAAAATACAAAATATTTTTTATATAATTATTGATATTTAATATTAAGTAATTTAAGAGAAAAAAAAATGAACACATGGCGCAGCGGTGACTGTAAACTGTGGAAGGGAATTTCATTATTTCCTCGCCTTTACAAAAGATTAAGCGCAGAGTTTAGTTCTTCCACACGGTACGCATTGTATCGAAAATTATCTAAAAGATACGGAACTGAGAGTTGAAACACTCTTTCTACCCTTCTTAATATGAGGTACAACGTGAATATGAAAGAAATAAAAATAAATAAATACATTTAAGGATGGGGTACAACCGTTGTGGGAGGTCCGACCTCTGAAGTACTCATGAAAGTGACGTTAGATGTGATCGGTCAGAGAAAATGTCGGATGACAAGATCATCGTTGACGCGACGACAACTGTGCACGTTTACGCCGGCTAAGGATAGCTGTCAGGTCAGTCTTGTTTTTATATGGAACTTAAATGTTTCAAGTTAACTCTTATTTATATTGAGTTCGTTCAAAAGTACTTGCCGAAGCCAATTTGAGTGTAATATTATAAAGGCTGTCGTGGCGCAGTGGCAGAGGCGTGTAACTGTAAACGAGAGGTTGTGGAATCGATGCGTTCTCGAGGAATTGTAATATTTATTGCTTTAAAATATGTTTTTTTTAATTTCTCCGCTCTAGTTACAAGGCAAACAGCTGCGTTGAGTTCAACCATTCAACACGCACGGACACTAGGTTCTCAAGTTCTCTTTACCTACCCTGCCATGTGTGGGATAAAGTAAAAGAAAACAAAAAGAAATTGTTTGGTTTAACATGTAATCGTGGATCTCAGAAAGTGATTTAAATTGTAAATTACCAATGATGGATAGTTCATTAGCTAAGTAAGATTGCTTTCTTTATCATTTTAATGTGACCAACTATAAACGAAGGTATAAACATAGGCAAAGCGCGGCGTTAAGTTCCGCCACTCAATACCTTAAATTCGGGTTAAGTGGGGAAAAGAATAGTTTCGATCACCACTCGAAGAAGTGAAATATTTAATATTTTCAAATGAAATATTTAATATCATCGCGCTCGTAACAAGGAAAAGCGCGGCGTTGAGTTCCGGCACTCTACACGTAATGCCTCAAGCTCGGCGGAAAGTGGGCAACAGGACGGGGTGTCATAACACTAGGTTCCCAAGTTCGCTATGCCTACTCAGCTGTGTGTGGGATACAGCGTGAAGCTAAGAATTTTCTTTGATTATAATGTTTTCTCTAATCATTATTAATGATTAGAGAAAACATTTTTGAATTTAATCTGTAAATATTTCACATAATTCTTAATGTTATTGCTTGAATGTTTTCAGTTCGACTCCGGCGGTCCACTTCTCTACACTGATCCAAAAACGAACCTCTTGTTTAATATTGGAATTATTAGTTTTGGTACTTTCTGCGCGACCAACGAGCCCGCGGTTAACACACGCGTTACTGCATTACTAAAGTGGATTTTAGAAAATGCTCCCGCCCATTATTGCAAGAAATAATTATAAAAACATATTATATTTTTTAAATTATGTTTTGAATAATTTATATATTATTATTGAGGCTTTTCATGTCGCATTTAATCTTGCGTATGTATACGTGACAAGTTGTAGGTTCGATTCCCACTCGAAGAAACGAAAAATTTAAAAAAATCCTCACTTTAGCACCGATGCAAAGCGCGACGCTGTGCTCCGTCTTTCAATACCCAATGCGTTCATCGGAAAGTGAAAAGAGTAGACAGTTAAAATTAGATCCTAATAAAGAGTAAATAAAGTATATTATTCATTGAAGTTAAATTATTATGTATGGGCAAATATTGTGTTAATATATTTTACATTTTTTTTTAACTTTTCTATTATTAAATAGAATATTGACAATTCTTTTCGTTTCTTTTATTAAATCTTCACTAATGATTTTAACCTTTCAATATTAAGGTTTATTAATTAAAGGGTGTTAATTACAATAGTTCAGCTTCACGCTGTATCACGCACGAGAAAGGGTAGGCAGAGGGAACCCTTATTACCAGAGCGAAGAAATGAAACATTAAATATTTAAATTGAAAATATTAATGAACGAAATAAAAATAAAAATATAAAAATATTAATGCGCGTTGAGTCCCGCCACTCAATACGCAATGCCTCAAATTCAGCGGAAAGTGAGGAACGGAAGTGGAACCGACTCTCTTAACACTAGGTTCCCAGGTTTCCTCTGCCAACCCTGCCTCGTGCGGGATACAGCATGAAGATAAAAAAAAAGAAAATATTAAATATATCATTTCCTCGACTGGGGATCGAACCCAGAACCTGTCAGTTAAGTCACACGCTTGTGCGACAGGCCTCAATTAAAGTAACTTCCAATAAATGACTATCATTTTATTATATTTCACACATTTTTTTATTTCTAATGTTTTAATTGTATACATTTCAGATACAAAATATAAATCTTTATTTAAATATTCTTTTGAAGTATAATTTCAGTGCGCAATAGTCTGCCTTAAATAATTAAAACCGTCTGAACGCTCTCACCACAGCCATGGGGATCGAGCTACGAGAATGTCGAAATTCTTGTGCACTTGTTAAATTATTCAGATTTTAGTCCCAGTACGATCAAATTAATATATATTTTTTTTTTATTTTATAACTTTATTTGTACACCACATACACAACAAACTGACAGAGATTCACTTATGAGAGACAATGTACAAAAGGCGATCTTATGGCTAAATAGCCGTCTCTTCCGGATAACCTTTAGGGCGAAAGGATACTGATATTAAAATTAACAGGTAGGTGGTGGGAGTAAAAAATGTAAAAGAGCAACAAAATTAACAATATTCTAATATTACTTAAAAGACAAAAACAAATGTACATGTTATACAAAATAAATGATATATACATTAATACATATACATATTTACATATATACATGCATACATACATACATACATACATACATACATACATACATACATACATACATACAATATACATTCTTTTTATATTTTACCAACTTTGTTGTGAAATCATGTTATAAAAAGTCTCCAGAAATGAAGAAGTGAAGAACGTAGTGTCTTAACACTATTTTTGTTCCGCCCATACTACTAAAGGCATTGTATATATAAAACCAAAAAAAAAAAACTTATATATGTTTGATTATTTATTTTTATTTATACTAACAATTAATACATTTTAATAGCTATTTTTTATCTAGGTCAAGCTACCTTAACGAGTGCCACTGAAATGTGAGGCATGAAAAGTATAAGTGGGTAGGTACGTAAAAATAGTGTAAGTTGTCAGACATGACTGCCTTTTAATTAGGAAAATATTTTTCCTTAGCATT
This sequence comes from Eueides isabella, assembly GCA_019049475.1. Lineage (NCBI taxonomy): Eukaryota > Metazoa > Arthropoda > Insecta > Lepidoptera > Nymphalidae > Eueides > Eueides isabella. The sequence continues at coordinate 3,198,462 of CM032407.1, forward strand.
TTGGACAAGTCTCACACAAAGAAATGCTTGTATATGATGATTAAAATTATACATTCTGTATATTTAGTATAATGTTTTATACCCGCACATGACAGGATGGGGAACTTGAGAAGCTAATGTTAAGACATCCCGTTTCACTTCCGTTCCCCACTTTCCGCCGAATTTGAGGCATTGCGTAATTAAACGCCGCGCTCTGCCTTTTTACCACAGCGAAGAAATGAAAACATTCAATATTTCATTTGAAAATATTAAATATTTTACTTCATCGTGAGGGGCTCGAACCCACAATCTGTCGGATACAGTCACACGCTTGTTTCTTTACAGAATTTAACACGCGCTTTTTGCTTTATTACCATAACAAGTGAGGATCGAAGTCCCAACTGTCGCACGTCGCACTTGTGCCTTGCGCCACGATGGTCTAATTCGAGCAATTCAGATAACTTTTTCAATTTTCTCTACAATACAGACGAAATAATAATTTTCTCTTCTCATCCTGATTCACAATATGTAGAGTTGAGGTAAACTAACGCCACTAAACCTGTAATGTCTTTAATTTTGCCTCTTAACGTAACTAGTTTCGTGCAGAGCAATGTGAGTAACAAAAAAAAAAAGCTTAGATTTATTAACATTTAATAATTAAATACTAAAGTTAAGTCAAGATTTGGAATTTTGATTAGTTATTCACTTCACACTTTGATGGCAAGTAGCCATATAATATATTTAAATATTCAATGTGATTGAGCTCGAGCATCTACTCAGAGTGAAGTGGCTCTTAGCATTTTGATACCGGTGCAATAATCTTTTTGGTTTTTTTACTCAGGTTAGGTTATTAGATTTACATTTTATTTAAAAATATTATATATTTGGATGTAATAAATAATTTTAATATTAAAGTAAATAGTTGGTATTAAATAAAAAGCTAAAATTGATAGATTGTTTTGTTCTTTTGTTGAGTTCAACCACACAACCCATTATGCCTCAAAATAGACCAAAAGTGGGGAACGGGACTGAGTATCTTAGCACTAGGTACCAAAGTCCCCTCTGTCTACCCTGCCATATGCGGGATACAGCGTAAAATTATAAAAAAGTTTATTTTCTTGAATGGAGATAGAACTGATCTTTCGCTTTTAAAGTCGCACGCTTGTGCTCTTACGCTACTACAGGCCATCATTAAAAATAAAAATAATCAAGATAATGATTTGGCATACTACAGCGTTGAGTTACGCCAACTCTTACAAAAGTGGTTAAATTGAAAACAAAGGATAAGGGGGTAATATATTACTAGATTCTCTTGTGTTACGAAATAATACACAATTTTTCATACATTTGAACTATTGGCACGATATCCGGAATGACTTTGCGCATGTCATAGCAGCAGCCAACGCGGAAATTTATCCTTGTCCATTATTTAACTAACTAGGCTACTACTGCTATTATAATATAAAATCAAAAATATTATTTTCACTACGGTACGGTTTTCTTTGTACTTTTTATAATAGACTTTGAAATTTTTAAATCAGGGTTTGATATCTAATAGTGTCCAAGCAGTCAGACGAAGTAATTTATATTTACATATGTTACATGTATGTAGCAGAAGAGTATGGTTAAAGGCGCTAGCTACTCTTGGATACTGGTTCGATTTGAAAACTCATATATTTTTTAAGAATTCATTACCTACTTTAGGAAGGAAGAAATATTGTATCTCGTTAAAGTGTTTAGACACTACCACACCCAATAGTAGTTCAGTTTTCACTTATCTCTGTCCAAAAGGAGAAAGATGCGTCAAAATACAAAATTACTATTTTTATTTTTTTGTAAATAATTACACAATTGCCTATATTATGGAAAAGTTTATAAATAAATCAAATTATATTTTACTGGCTTTCGCACTCGGCTTTGCCCGCGTGGCATTTCACCTGCCACAATAAGTTTCGTGACAATTTTTTTTTATTTTTGTTGCTCGTACATCCAAAATTTATTATACTTTAATTTAGAATTAATTTAACGCTGAGTTAACCTTTATTTTTAACCAACATTTTTTTTTTTCTTTTTTTTCAGCTTCACGCTGTATCCCACACGAGGCAGGGTAGGCAGAGGAAACCCGGGAACCTAGTGTTTAGACACTCCGTTCCACTTCCGTTCCCCACTTTCCGCCGAATTTGAGGCATTGTGTGTTGAGTGGCGGAACTCAACGCCGCGCTTTGCCTTATTACCAGAGCGAAGAAATGAAACATTAAACATTTAAATTGAAAATATTAAATATTTCATTTCCTCGACCGGGGATCGAACCCAGAACCGGTTGATTACAGTCACACGCTTGTGCCGCTGCGCCACGACAGGCCTCACAAAAAAAAAATAAGAAAATTATAAAAAAAAGTCTATTTAGTTGTAACCAACCTAAAAAAACTGAAACAACAATCCTATAATCGAATAAACAAAAAGGACAATTCTTACTTATAAGAATTGTCCTTTTTGTTTATTTATTCTTAGTCTTAACTAAGAATTAATCGCTTCGGGATAGATGACAATTTGCTAAAAGCACAACGCTAAAAGACGTCTCACAAATATGACGTCAGATAAATATGTTCCTAGTGGATTCTACACGATACATATGCTATAGTGGACTTTTATTTAGAATTATTCAAGATTCCTACAGTTCACCTACATCTTTGTGTAACTCCAATGGTTTAGGCAGCGAACGCCAAGATAGAGCTATCTTGGCGTTCGCTGAGGGCAAAGAGGGCAGTTTTTTTTTCGATTTATTTGATATCGATCAAAGTTACAAAGTTTGATTACGATCAAAGTTATATAAAATCATTACAAAATGTAGCCTATATGGTATTAATGTACAACCTATAATACTATAAGTGGTCATACAAATCCATTAAGTATTTTTTTCGCGAAAGAGTAACAAACATACATACATATTTACCAAAATACATCAATACTTACAAACTTTCACATATACATAATATTATTTATACCTTATAATATATTTTATAGCAAAATATCGTAAAAATACCTAAAAAAGTATAACCCAAAGTTCAAATCAATTTAAAAAGCGACAAAAAAAATAAAGACTCAGCCCTCAATAGATGGCGCTGACAGTCGTGGCGTTTTACGCTACTATTGATTTATTCTATTCAATTGATGTTGGTATATTGGGCCAACATCATAGCGTGGGATCCAATATAAGCTCAGAAAAGCAAATATTTGTCCCAATATTGGTCCTACTCTAGTAGCTCTTCATTTCTTTTCGCGCAAACCCATCCATCCTCCGTTCTGTCGAATTTTTTAAGCAAATATTTATTATATAGATTACTTTGATGGTGAAATTGTTCATATTAACTTAAAAGTTATAATAATAATAATGGTTTTTTACAGTGATTTGTAGTAGATAGAATAATATGGCAGTGTTAATTTTTAGAGTATGCAGGTAGCTTCGTAGGGATAATGCCCAAACGTATCCCCTTTCATGTAGTTTATGCAACAAGTAAGTAATTATTACTAATTATATTTTGAATTATTGTTTTTTGTAATAATTATAACTAGCTCTATATAATTTTATTCTGAGATCAGTGTGGTTTGTTAAATAAAATGATAATAGGTGTTAAGTCAAGTCTTTAATTTTTATTGTTAATATCTTCAAAATAACTTTTATATATCTTTTCAAATTTGTTTAAAATATTCATATAATAACTGTCCTAATATTTGTAAAGTCAATATATTTGTAGACTTCATTCACATTAAATAGCACAAAAATATTGTAAAATATATAGAATACTAAATAAAAATTTACAAACGATAAAATTAAAGAAGCAGTTTGGTGTAAAAATCAATTTTATATGCTTGAAAAAAAAAAGAAAGTAATAAAGTTATGTTACATTATTTTAACAAATTTGTAGCCATAGTTATTTTATATCTTACTATAGATATAGTGAAAAAAAATTTTTTTAGAACATCGCTAGTTCCAATTAAAGATGAAGAGTTCGAAGTATCACATTAACATCAATATTTCATAACAGCTTCACGCTGTATCCCGCACACGTCAGGGTAGGCAGAGGGTACTGGAAACCTAGTGTTGAAACACTCCGTTCCACTTTCGTTGCCGAATTTCAGGCATTGCGTTTTGAGTGGCGAAAAATTATAAAATATTTATATGACAGAAGGAAAATTTCATAAATTAAGTTTTACACATTTATAATAAATGCATATAAATTATGTATTTAAAAATTATCCAAAATATATTTAATTAATAAGAAAATTTAAATTGATTAAACGATGAATTTTCAGGCTTATATTAATAAATACGTTTATGCATTTAAATATTTAATCTATGGCTGGATTTATGGAAATCTAAGAACATTTACAACTTTTATTTCAAATATTCATATTTATAACTATAATTTTAAATGTCGTTGTCCAGTAGCTTAGGATAGACCTAGGATTAAGATGCTTGCGCTAGTGATGTTAATGTACAAATAAATAATTAAAATTATCCCATAATAAGTTTCTACTGAAGTCGTCGTGGCGCAGCGACACAGCGGCGTGTAAACGCTAAGGTTTACGCTCGATTTTCACTTTTGCATTATGATTTTTTTTTCATTTCCCCGCTTTGGTAACATGAAAAAGAGCGAAGATTTATTGGAAATTTTACTGCTATACACGGAATACAGCGTGAAACAAAAAATATAAGAGAATTATATATCACTTTGTTCCTATAGGTTATATTATTCTGAATTATATATCATTTTTGTATACTAATATCACCAGCCCTCTTATAGACGGTTAATGTCAAGACACTCAGTAGATATTTTTCATGTAAATTACAAAAGAATTGTCACGTGACCCTTGTATTAATTTAATTATAATTATTTTAATAGAGGCCACCAAAGCAAACTTCTTTTGTTTGATCTCCATTCTGCATAATATTTTAATTTCATTTCACCTATCTGGCAAAACAAGGAGCGGCGTTGAATTACGCATTCAATACTAAATGGAGACTGGAGAGCAGTCCTTCTAGTTTCTCTCTGCCTACCTGTGAAGCTATTTATTATAACTTTCATATAACATTTCCTATTAAGTCACCAACGGCATATTTACAAAGGCCAAAGAACGATGTCGATATAACTTTTAATAATTTATTGAGAACTAGCTTATCGATATTGTGAAGGGTTCAATTATAAATGTTACCCTTTATAATGTCTAATGTTACGTTGTAAATGCCGTCGTGGAACAGTGCCACAGTGTCCGACTGTAAGCATTGGTCTGGGTTCATTTCCCACTAGGGGTAGTGATTTATTTTTATTTTCTAGCTCTGGTAACAAAGTGAAGGTTAAACACCACTACTCAATACTGCAATGTCTCAAGATTTTCTTCTCAATATTTTTCTCCCTGCCTACCCTATTCTATGCTTGATATAGCCTGAATTTAAAAAAAATAAACATAAAATTTATAGAAGTAGGACATTTTAAAGTAGAGATTAAAGTTTTGAAATAAGACCTAGGTGTCGTTGGACGCACAACCCTATGAAAGAGTACTGATTATTTATTCATAACTTCGTCTAGCCAGCTCTGAGGAGTGCACGTGAACTACTTAAATATTTTTTTTATATATCGTAATATTTCTTATGATCGTCCGATCTTTTATTCCCTCACCAGTATATCTGACTTTTATATTTCAACAAAGCACGTACTTTTGATATATTAACTTTCAAATGCTGAGAATGAAATCAATAAGAGTCTGACTTCCTGAGAAATGGAAGCATTTTAACGCTTTAATTTCATTTCCTAATTTCATTCCATTGGGTGGAAACCCTGTTATTATATTCATTGTATCAATATTGATTACTTGTCGTCATATTCCCTATAATCGCCGACCTTAGCTCTACATATTGACTATATCATTAAGTTTTTATAAATATATAGCTCTAGGCTTTACCGACTATTTTTCTATTACAAATAAAAACAAAGGTTTTATATATTTTTTTAGTAAAATAAATGATTTAAAATACCTATTATTCTTTATTTTCTACTAAGTTTGAGGCATTGAGGCATTGCGTGTTGAGTGGCGGAACTCAACGCAAGTCAACAAGCAGTGCCTCAAATCATGCATTAGACGTATTGAGTGGGGATGGAACCCACAATCTGTCGTTTACAGTCACACGCTTGCGCCTCTGCGCCACAATAGGCCTCAATCTATACTCCATCCAACCTCTTTTAATTGAATAATTCCTCCATCCATCCAACCTCTTTTAATTGAATATCCAATATAAAAGAAAAATATTTAAAATCAGTAATTTCTGAGATTGGTGCTTTGAAATTAAAACATATCTTTAGTATTACAATATAGAGTATAGATACATCAATAGCGCTCTAAAATATATAAAGAAAAATGTATTTAATTAAAATGTGGTTTCAGGTGAAGACAGTTCCTATCCAGCATGCGAGTTGAACGCGCAAGGTCCAGAAGCTCGTGGCTGGAGGAGTTCTGGATCTCCACCCCACGAGCTCCTCCTCCGGCTCACTGCTGTTACCAACATACACAAGTTACAACTGCTTGCCCATCATCAACATATACGTAATTATGTTTATTTTTAATATAATAATTTTTATTTAAGGTGATTATTCCTAGTTTTGCTTAGGTTATGTTTTGGTTTTGGGTAGGATGCCCACTCACTTACCACTGAAATTTTAAGAAATTGCTTGTCGTATGGCGAATCTCAACGCCGCGTCTTGTCTTTTTCTTATACTACAGAAATGAGGAAATTACATTATTTCTAGTGGGAAGCGAACTCAAAAAAGTTGCTTTTACAATCGGACAATGTGGCTGCGTGAGCTGATCTCTCTGAAAGAATTTTTAAATACCATAAAAAATTATAAATTCCCAGCACTACTTTTTAAAAAAATATCAAATAAAATATAATTTTGAAGAATTATAATTATTCTAACTTACGATTTTAAATTTTAAGTAGAGTATATGTTTTGTGAAAGACGTTGTATACCTCTTTTTTTCCGTCCTTTCTTTTTGTCCGATTGCAAAAGCAACTTCTTTTGCTACGCTTCACACTAGGGATAATGTATATTTAATTTCCCCACTCCTCTAATAAAAGAATAATACAAAATGCGGTGCTGAGAATCCCCAGACGACAAGTAATTTCTTAAAATATGAGTTTATATGTCCTATTTCGTACCCTGGACAAAATAGGACATATATCTTGGGTTTTTTACATGCCTTCCCTTTGCCATCACTAATTATCATTTATAGATAATTGTAACTTAGTATACAATTCTCGATAGACACCTAAGATCTTTGTCCTGTGTCTATTACATAGCAAATAAAATAATTAAAGTAGAATTATAATATTTAATGGAAATCGAATCTACAACTATCATATAAAAATAAAATTAATTTCAATTCATAGCGGAATGTGTGGAAGTGCTAGTCTCCGGCGGCCTCGTATCTGAGGGGGCGGCGACGCCCTGCGGCGCTACGTACACGAGCGTGGGCCGAGTCGCCCTCATTAAGCCTGTCCCTCAAGCTCGCACTAGAGAACTTAGGTATTTATAGATTTAAATAGTTGCTTTATATATTTTTGTTTGTTGTGTGTGTTCAAAAAAGTAGCAAGAAAAATTGCTACTTTTTTGAACACAGTCTTGTTACAATTTTGCTTAAATTTTATCAAGAAATAAGCGAGCGACCATATATGGCAATAGTTTTTTTTATTTAATCATTCTACAGAGTATGCTTCGTACTTGTAACTTGATAACATGTTCTAACAAAGGTCACTCATTATAAGTGTAGTAGATATAAAAAAAACTAGATCTAGAAAAATATTTAATAAAGTAATAAATCCTCATAAAAAAATACAATAATTGCATTTTCAGATCTGCAGCTCTTCCTGAACCGACCATCGCTAGATTCGTAAAGCTACGTCTGTCAGGGCCTCATCCGCCAGCTAGAGAGGATGAACAGGTATTTACACTTTTTTTTATTTATCATGCATAAAGTATACATCATGTTTGTATATATTTTATTTTATTAACAAATAATTAGTCTTTTACAATACTTTTTCGATATATATAATTGTGTATAAGAATTTTGATATTACTTTAATAATCCATTATATATTTATATTCATATCAGCCTCTTTTCATTAAAATAACTTAGATCTTAAAAATATATATATTTCAAATGTGTTTTAGGTAGCTCTGATGGCAGTAAACGTCCTCGGCGATGAAATAGAAGATGTGACTAAGGCCACGAACACTAAGAAAGCTGAGATACGATTTTCTCCATACGATGACCTTGCTTTTGTTATGTATGTTGATAACGAGATCGCTGACCTAGTACGCACCTTGGATCACAAAAAGAAAGCTGCTGTGGCTGGTATGAAGATATTTTTCAAAATGAATTTTATATACCGTATATATATATATATATATATATATATATATATATATATATATATATATATATATATATATATATATACATATATATATATATATATATATATATATATATATATATATATATATATATATATATATATATATATATATATATATATATATATATATATATATATATATATATATATATATATATATATATATATGAGCTAATAGTAGCTATAAAACAAAAAGTAACATTAATATCATTCTTGTTCAGAACAGATGGAGTCGTTTTCCATTACTAATTTTAAATTAAACTGAAAACCTTTTAACTATTCAAATATATTACAGATTATAAGTATATATTATTAACAATTACAGAGGAACGTTTCGAATACGCTCGCCGGTTGAAATCAGCGGGGTCGGCTTTAGCCTCCGCCGGTATACGTATAGGGAGATGGCGATTAAGAAAGCGTCAGGCAGCGGCCAGAGACGATTTCGAGTTGGCCAGGCGGATGAGGGACAGGATTACCGACGCCATTATTGGGGTTAAAGAGGACCCCGAATTAATAAGATTGTTTGAAGGTGATGGGGTAAGGAGGATTTGTTTTTATATGTACCTATATTATATATATTTTGTTAGTGTACTATATTTCATTATTTTTGTGTTCAAAAATAGTTAAATAAATACTTTATTATCTAGATTCAGATATATATTTTTTCCTACAAAATATGTTAACGTTTGTTTATTCTTTTTACCATATACGTTTATAAGGGGGTAAAGAGGGAAGTTCAAAAATTCTTCCCACTTACACGTGTATGCCAAAGTATTTTTTATCAGACTGAAAAAAGAAAAATAATTCATCTACATAAGCGATCGCCAAACACACATCCATAGCATTCACACAATTTCACACTTAGCCCACTATAGTTGTCTTAACATTAAGTACCAAGGTTCCCTCAGCCTACTCTGCTATTTACGGCATACAGTATAAAGCCAATAAAAAGAAAATATTTTTTTTATTTTCATAGCCGGATCGCCGCAACGACTCATCAATGCCGCAAGCCTACGATTTCTCGCACCACCTCTCCCCGTCAGTGACAGCCGGGTGCCACACGCACAGTATGGACATGTCGTCTCCTGTACCTCCGGCCGCACTTGGAGATATACGTGGAATTGAGGACTTCAATCTTGATTATGTCGATCATATTACAAGTGTAAGTTTTGTATTAAAGTAAAATTTCCGGCTCTGCTAACAATAGGGCGGCGTTTAGTTTCATCATTCTACACGTATTGCCTTTAGAATTTGGCAATGCGTGAGTTATTTCTACCAAAGTGAAGATATAAATTATAATTTAAATATAGTAATTACTATAAGTAGAAATACAATTCATAACAGTCGCGCTTACAACAAGTCGCTACAACCATTGCACTAAGGCGGGCACGTTTTTCTTAACAAATAATTATAAAAATTAATGCTTTAGGATTTCTCACTAAAGGTCTAAAAGCACTGAAGTACTGAGTCATTAAATAATTTTCAGTCACCCGTCCAAACTTTTGAAGATGATACAGAAGTACAACCAGAACCCGCCCAGCCAACCGAACCCATCCAAGAAGATAAGCCAGAAGTACCAAAGAAGGAAGAAGAGGAACTGAAAAAAGAAACGGACAGCCCCCGTAGAAGTGTTACGCCCAATGCTGCCAACGGCGTACATAACGGTAATAATACATTTTTTTTACAGTATTACGAAAAAATTAAGATAATGTATTTAATTACAGTATGTTAGATACACATGATGTATTCAACGTGTGTAGAGAACATATAAAGTCTAGTGTTAAATATTTTTTGAATTCGCTGAAAAAAGGGACCAACAAATAAAAATATAATTGAAAAGAAAAAAGAAAACTGAAACTATTAAAGGAAGAGATCGTTATAAAACATTGCAAAACGAACAAGACGACAATCTTTGAAAATAATGTTATATGGTTGCAACCATATAACGTTATTTTCGAATATGTTTTTTATGTGCAGATTGTAGAACAACCTCATACAAATTGGCAGAGCTCTTTCTATCTTATACTGCTAGTCTCCATCCTAGTATTTTTATGATTGGGAAATTATCCATACAGGTAGATATACATCCACAAATACGTACCTAGAGTAAATATTGATTGTTTTTTAAATAAGAAAGACACTAAATAAATTCAATAATCAATAAAGATACATATATAAAAAATCCTACTTTCATTTTCTTGATCTGGTAATGAGACAAATCGCTGCGTTGAGATCCGCCACTCAACGATAATGTAATGCCATCAGAATTCGGAAGAGAACACCGGAATGTCTCAACATTAAGTTTCCAGGTTACATTTATCTATCATACTGCCTGTGAATCTAAAAAATAACAGTACTGAATTACAAAAATGATATTTAATATTTTAAATGAAACACTTTTAAACGGATTAATCGCGTGTATTGAATGGTAAACATTTTTGGGAAACCCGACGTTTCGAACACTTTACAGTAGTCCGTGGTCACGGGTAGACTGAGGTGGCATTTGTCTGTCAGTTGATATAATTATTATATCAAACTACCGCCAACGATTCCTTAATTGCCTCGCGTACTGCCCTGGATTCTTGCAGAATGAGCTAACTGTATCTGGTCCTCTAGTGTGGTGTGCTGGGGATTTTAAATTTTTTAATAGTGGGTCCCAGGTGGTGGAAAGTTTCCAACCATCTTCTCTATTGAAATTAGGATGTTTTTGTATTTCAATAGCCTCGCGGATCATTCTAGGGATATATCTATTCTCCCTAGCGAGTATGTGGGGTTTATCAAACCTGATGTAGTGGTTGGATTTGTTCGATGTATGCTCACACACAGCTGACTTTGATACATGCCCATTCTTGACATCGGAGATGTGTTCCTTCACCCTAACACCGATGCTTCTCTTTGTTTGACCTATATATGATAAGCCACAGTCACAATCAAGTTTGTATACACCTGCACACTGCAAAGGAATATTACTCTTCACTGGTCTCAAGAATTGGCTCACTTTCTTGTTAGGCTTGAAAATAGTTTTAATAGAAGCTCTTCTTAAGATGTTGCCGATCCTGTCTGTAACACCCTTTACATATGGTAAAAGTGCTGGTTGCCTCTCAACTGTGGGTGGCTTGTTGGTCTTCTGACAATGCTGGCGGGGAACTGGCAGCTTGTTCTGATGAAGAGCAGTCTTCACCTGTCGAAGCTCGTCCCCTAGGTGTTCAGCATCGCAGAGGTGGTGGGCTCTCTGAAACAAAGATTTGCCAACGGTAGATAACTGTGTAGGGTGGTGGTGAGATTCACCATTGAGGTATCTATTGGTGTGTGTGGGTTTCCTATATACTGTGTGGCCTATTGTGCCATTAGAATTCTTTATGACTAAAACATCAAGGAAAGCTAAAGAATTATTTGCCTGTAATTCCATTGTAAACTGAATATTATTATTAATAGAATTAAGGTGGTTTAAGAATATATAAACAATGTCCGTAGGTAAAATTGTGAATGTGTCATCTACGTACCGCTTATATATCCTAGGTAGACATGGTGCAGAGCTAAGAGCCATCTCCTCGAAGTCCTCCATGTATATATCTGCTATTACCGGGGACACAGGATAGATGGCATTGCTATCTATGGGTTCGCCTGTGTCCCCGGTAATAGCAGATATATACATGGAGGACTTCGAGGAGATGGCTCTTAGCTCTGCACCATGTCTACCTAGGATATATAAGCGGTACGTAGATGACACATTCACAATTTTACCTACGGACATTGTTATATATTCTTAAACCACCTTAATTCTATTAATAATAATATTCAGTTTACAATGGAATTACAGGCAAATAATTCTTTAGCTTTCCTTGATGTTTTAGTCATAAAGAATTCTAATGGCACAATAGGCCACACAGTATATAGGAAACCCACGCACACCAATAGATACCTCAATGGTGAATCTCACCACCACCCTACACAGTTATCTCCCGTTGGCAAACCTTTGTTTCAGAGAGCCCACCACCTCTGCGATGCTGAACACCTAGGGGACGAGCTTCGACAGGTGAAGACTGCTCTTCATCAGAACAAGCTGCCAGTTCCCCGCCAGCATTGTCAGAAGACCAACAAGCCACCCACAGTTGAGAGGCAACCAGCACTTTTACCATATGTAAAGGGTGTTACAGACAGGATCGGCAACATCTTAAGAAGAGCTTCTATTAAAACTATTTTCAAGCCTAACAAGAAAGTGAGCCAATTCTTGAGACCAGTGAAGAGTAATATTCCTTTGCAGTGTGCAGGTGTATACAAACTTGATTGTGACTGTGGCTTATCATATATAGGTCAAACAAAGAGAAGCATCGGTGTTAGGGTGAAGGAACACATCTCCGATGTCAAGAATGGGCATGTATCAAAGTCAGCTGTGTGTGAGCATACATCGAACAAATCCAACCATTACATCAGGTTTGATAAACCCCACATACTCGCTAGGGATAATAGATATATCCCTAGAATGATCCGCGAGGCTATTGAAATACAAAAACATCCTAATTTCAATAGAGAAGATGGTTGGAAACTTTCCACCACCTGGGACCCACTATTAAAAAATTTAAAATCCCCAGCACACCACACTAGAGGACCAGATACAGTTAGCTCATTCTGCAAGAATCCAGGGCAGTACGCGAGGCAATTAAGGAATCGTTGGCGGTAGTTTGATATAATAATTATATCAACTGACAGACAAATGCCACCTCAGTCTACCCGTGACCACGGACTACTGTAAAGTGTTCGAAACGTCGGGTTTCCCAAAAATGTTTACCATTCAATATACGCGATTAATCCGTTTAAAAGTGTTTCATTTAAAATGTATAACAATCGCGAAAATCAAAGACATTATTATGATGTTTAACATTTCAGGTAGTCTAGTAAGACGTAGAAATAAAAGCGCAGGACCAAGATCTACATTCGAAGCTTATGAAGAAAGATTGCTACCAGCTCTAAGACAGTATGATGTTTTTAAATTATTATATTACAAAAGATTTTCCTGCTACTTCAGATCTAATATAACTTATTAATGTGTATTTTGGTAGTAATTTAGTAAATATGTAAATTAGTTGAAAGATATATTGCAAAAACAATAATAAGCTATCTTTCGTTCATTATAACGAATATTATATTATAACGAAGGAACGTTAATTTTAGTGAAAGAAAAATAAACTAAAAAAATAACTGCAATGAATTGAAAAATAATCAAAAATTATGTTATAGTAAAGTAAGTTTTTTATGTATTCCAGTTCACACACGAACGAATACTTGCGAGAGGCGCGAGAGGAGGAGGGTAGTGCCGGAAGTGCGACCCACACGCGCCCTCATAAGCTTAATGAACGCGAGAGGAAGCAGGCAGCACTGCCTATATTGATTTTTGGGTATCCACTGGTAAGCTTCATGCTGTATCCCGCACATGGCAGGGAAGGCAGAGGGAACTTGGGAACCTAGTGTTAAGACACTCCGTTCTTACTTCCGTTCCCCACTTTCCGCCGAATTTTGAGGCATAGCGTGTCGAGTGGCGGAACTCAATGCCGCGTTTTGCCTTGTACCAGAGAGAGGAAATTAAAACATTAAATATTTAAATTGAAAATATTAAATATTTCATTTCCTCGAGTGGGGATCGAACTCACAACCCATCGGTCACAGTCTCACGTTTGTGCCGCTGTGCCACGACAGGCCTTATTCCACTGGTAATCTTATACATTTTATAGTTAATTTACCTTTCTGCGTCTCGAACGTCATGTGGTAAAAAAAGGAGTATAAGTAACCCAACTGTTATACCTTCACCGTATTTATAATTTTTAAACGACTTGTATTGTACGGATATGTTGTTTAAATAAATAAACTCACATTAAATTTTACTTTAATTGGCAGTGCTTGTTAATATATGTTGTAGTATGAACATTTTAGAGTATTGATATATGTATATTAATAAAATTAGTTATTACATCATCTGTCTTAATGTTTCATACATTTTGTATTTAGTACGAAAATCAATATATAGTACACACGTAGTTTTTTCTTAATTACAGGTAGAAAAATTCTTCTCCAAAAATTATTTAGACAAAGAAGAAGGTCTCGCTCGACTCCGAGCTGAGCTAACTTCTCCATCCAACGGTAGTACTAAGACTTCGCCAAATAAAACAGCAAGAGCGGCCGCCACTTTGCTTCAAAGAGCTCTGAGAGACAAAGTGTTTTCAGTTTATAGCCAAGCCAATGAAGTTGTAAGAGTCCTATTCAAGGAGTTTGTTCCAGACCGGTGAGTTAACTGTAATTATAAAGCATATTTGTAGGACATATAGAATATATATGAGAGGAATTATATAAGATTTGAAATTATATAGGATGTATAGGAATCAAGATTTAGTAATTAGAGATGAAATAGCAATATCTCTCGATTTATATCTTCTAAATTTTATAATTTCTTTTATTAGTTATTGTCTTTATTTTTCAAATATATTTTGAGGGATTGTTAGGGTGGTTTCAAATTTGGTAAGGCTAAAGACGCTTGGACAGTAGGGTTGTACGTTAATGAACGTAAAGAAGTCTACACGTCTACAGTCTCAGATTAAGCTCCCATCCTCACACCATATACATTAAAAGCTAAAATATGTTAACTTTCTTATTTAATATTTTTTCTTGTTTTGATTTGATTTTATTATATTTCTGGTGTTACAATCAATTAATAATTTCAGAGTATGTGCAGCGGAAGTAGGTCGTTGTCTAGAGAAACTTCTCCCGGAACTGCTAAGAGCGTGTGGTGACCCTGCTCCAAGAGTGCACTCGACTGCACAACACACTGTCCTCACTGTAGCCGACTGCTCCTTAGTAAGGTAAGTTGTCAGCTTTATGCATATTCTGCAAGTATTCAATAGTCAATGACGTTTTGGGAAGGCCAATGGATAGAGCAGTTAACGTACCCAAACTGAATATAAGTTTCATCTGACATCATCATCATCATCTAAATTGATAATTTTCTCGAGAGAAATACAACAGAAAGATTAATATACTTGTAAAAAAATATTTATGTTTATCACAACAAAATATTGTTCAATTTGTTCCTATAGGTCGCTTCACATGATCCCACAGCAGTTGGTCCGTCCGGTAGCTGCGTCTATGCATCCTCGTCTCGCGCTCTCACGCTTACAGATGCTAGAACAACTTATATTGAGCCACGGAATATCTACTGATAAAAACAGGTAATAAATCAAATATTTAATATTTTCAATTTAAATATTTAACATTTTCATTTCTTCGCTTTCAAAACAGGGCAAACCGTGGCGTTGAGTTCCGCCACTTAATACGTGACGCCTTAAATTCGGCGGAAAGTGGGGAACGGTAGAGGAACGGAGTGTCTTATCACTAGGTTCTGAAGTTCCCTCTGTCTACCCTGCCGCCATGTGCGGAATTCAGCGTGAAAATAGATATTGCCAGTTTATGTAATAATTACATTGACATTGAAAAGCGTAAGCGTTTAGTTTCTTACCGGTTCTTCTCAGCATGACTACCTTTCGAGCCGGTGGTAGCTTTAAGTTCATTAGACGATTCAAAATTGCTTACAATAGTCTATTAGAATAAAGATTGTTTGGAATCAAATTGAATTCGTATAAGAAATAATGTTAATTAAATTTGTGTAATATAATGTGTTTACTATTGAAATCATGTATTTGGTATAGGTAAAGATGATTTATGTGTTTCACTTTATGAACGAATAATTAAATATTGATAATTAAATGCTACTGTAGTGTACTTGTAATGTACTTAATTATAGTTACGATTATTATCCATAAATAAATTTCAACATGGAAGGGGGGAAACCTACGAACCTATATCGAAAAAATATATGTGATAAAAAAAATATTTCCATATGAGTCTTTGTGTTACAACCACGTACGAACGACTTAAGTTCTATCATATAAAATACATTGTAGGTATCCAACACTAGCCTCCTCCAATCAACTTTCGCAAGAGGCCAATAAGGCTAACTACATTAACTTTATGTATGTAAAACTAAAACAGTCTGGTCCTTTTAATTTGGGAAATGTGTAAAAAGATACTTTTCATTGGTAAATAAAAAAAAGGTTCTTACAAAAGTTTATATGATAATAATATAAAACAGACGATAGATTTTTTTAAATTTATATATTGGGAATTAATAAAAAAAAATAGTTTTTTTTAATTAAATTTAAACGTTAGAAAAAATATCTATTATATTTTTTATTATTGACCGTGAACAAAAATATATCTACATAAAAGTAAATTTTTATGACAATTATATGTTCATTTTATCGAATATTATACAAAAAACATACAATAATAATAAAAATGGTAAAAATGTAACGTTACTACATATATATCAGGGGACACCCGGATTTGAACCGGGGGCCTATCGATCTGCAGTCGATTGCTCTGCCACTGAGCTATATCCCCTATAAGTAAATAGTTCAAAATAAGCATTAATTCAAGTTATTTAAGTTCTATACATCCAATAACTCATGGCTTTGTCTGACTTTAGAGGCTGTCGTGGCGCAGAGATACAAGCGTGCGACTGTCGCACTCTTGTGGGTTTTGCATTCGAGCCCCACTCGAAGAAGTGAAATATTTCATATTTTAATTTCTTCGCTCTAATGGAATTAAAGAAAAGCGTTGCATTGAAATCACTTCACTTTACACGTAATGCCTCAAAATCGGGGGAACGTGGGCTACGATACTGCCATGTGCGGGATACAGCGTAAATAATATAAAGTGCAATTCCAGGTTAAGTAAAGCTTATTTTAGGGATTAATATTCAAATCAAAATCATATTGCATTAAATTTCATCATATTTTTTGGATGACGTATACTAAAGTATACTTAAAAAATAATACATTGATTATTAATTGTCATTTCTACATGTTATTTTCATATAAAAGGGTTTAAGAAGTAAAATTGAAGCCCGATTAACTAGTTTAATTGTTGTTCTTGAAGAAAGTGATAATTGAAGGGCTGTCACATATCTATCTAATCTTTGTAGGTTCGATTCGAGGAAATGAATTATGTTATACACAAAGCTTCCAGTGTTCAGCGGAGATGTGAACGTAGTATCTCTAAGTTCCCTTTGTCTATACTAGCTATGCAAGGGATACAGCGTGAAGCTAAATAAATAATATATTTATAATCAGCTTGTAGAGGCCTGTCGTGGCGCAGCGGCACAAGAGTGTGACTGTAACCGACAGGTTCTGGGTTCGATCCCCAGTCGAGGAAATGAAATATTTAATATTTTCAATTTAAAATATTTAATGTTTCATTTCTTCGCTCTGGTAATAAGGCAAAGCGCGGCGTTTAGTTCCGCCCCTCAACATGCAATGCCTCAAATTCGGCGGAAAGTGGGGAAAGGAAGTGGAACGGAGTGTCATAACACTAGGTTCCACTTCCGTTCCCTCTGCCTACCCTGCCTAGTGCGGGATACAGCGTGAAGCTGAAAAGAAAAAAAAAATCAGCTTCACGTTGTATCCCGCATATGGCAGTGCAGGCAGAGGGAGCTTGGGAACCTATAGTTAAAGACACTCTGTTACACTTTCGTTCCCGAATTTTCGCCTTGGACCAGAGCAAAGAAATGCTCGTATTGCCTTGTACCAGAGCAAAGAAATAAAAAAAATATTAAATTGAAAATACTAAATATTTCATGTCCTCGACTGGGGATCGAACCCACAACTTGTCTGTCAGTTACAGTCACAAACTTGTGCCGTTGCGCCACGACTGGCTTCAACAATATATTTATTGTACAATATATTAATTGATAATCTTATTTCTAATCCATATACTTGAGATCTCGACTCCATATGCTCGTAACTACGAGTGAAGAGAGATTGTTTCTTGTCACTTACTCACTTACTTACTCAGCTTCACGCTATATCCCTAGCGGGGTAGGCAGAGAGAACGGAGCGCCAAACGCTACGGTATTACCTACATTTTAGCGTTTAGATAAAGAGCCAAATAAACGTAAAAATCCAATAAGCACATATTTTTTTGGTTATATCACAAATATGGCCGATTATTCTATATATTTATTATAATTTAATATTGTGTCACCGCCTTATCATTAAGTTATGCTATCAACTAAAACAATTGTTATGTTTTGTACTGTGATTAGATATTATATTCCGCTGTTATTAATGCTAATTATATTTTTGTATTGACCTTTTAAAATTATGTTTTAACTTCGTCCATGACTGTTGACAAAAAGATATTTCTATAGAAAAGCGGAAACACTTTCCATCCAATATCTCGTAAGCTCTGAAAATTGCATGAATGGTACTCAACGCCGTGCTTTATCCAAACATTATAAACATTTTTTTAGCTTCACACTGTATGAAGGAACCTAGGGGAACCTTGCCTCTCATCCTCCCGTCTCTGTCCAATGTCTAAAAGATATTGTATATTGCGTTGCTGAATTTAACGCCGTGCATTTTTATTGAAAAAATTTTTTAACAGTGGTCTAACAGTCCGTCGGTTAGCTGAGTGTGGAGCGGCGGGCGCGCAACACGCTGCAGGGTCAGTGCGCGCGGCGGCTGAAAGAATCTTACTAGCAGCCTACGCGAGATCTCCTAGAGTGGTCCGGGCCCAGCTGCCACCAGATGACGCTGTGACTCGAAGAAATTTGATATACAGGCATTTGTTTCAGCAGTTTGATAGAATTGATATGCAGGTTGGTATTTATTTTGTCTTTTCTTCGTTTCTTTTTATTCCACACTTAAGATTGATTAACACCCGATTAACACTCTTATAAAATTTAAAGTCCCCAGAACACCCGTTTAGTTCTATGTAAATTTATAATGTTTAGACAAAAATATGAAATATTTCATTTCCACAAGTGGAGATCGAACACATAACCTGTCGGGCTTACAGTCACACGCCTGTGCCACTGCCTCGCGAATGACCTCTAACTTACATATTCATCAACAGAAAATGTTAAACCAAGCACCAACAGAAGAACAAATTCTAAACGGAGATCAATCAGCTGATAATCTTGAAGCGAGCGCCAATCAGTCCACCCGCAGTGGTACCACCGTGAGTGGTATCACCACATCCTTCGGCATGACATCATCATTAGACGCAACGTCATCGTACAGCCTTAAATCAAGTGCCAGCGGGGCAACCCTAGCACCATCCAGTCTAAGTGGCAGTTTTACAACCTCCAGAACTAAGAGTAGCTTGAAGAAATCTCCCACAAAGAAATATACTCCTAGTGTTAAAGGAAAAGATGCAACCAATTATCTAGGATATAATAAGTTGAGGTTGGACAGTGCGGTCAGCCCGAAGCATTCTCCCAGAGCATCTGTTTCTGGAAATGAAAAGGTACAAAAAAGGCTTGAAATATTTATCTAACAGTATTGTTCCGAGAAAAAGAATATATTTATATAGCTATAGGCTAGGCAGAAGGAAACGGAGAACTTAGTGCTAAAATATTTCGTTCCCATTAAGACGCTTCCGTTTCCCATTTTCCGCCGAATTCTGGAGATGTTGCATGTTGAGTGCTTAGGCTCGATACAAAAGCAAAAATAAAGAATATTTCATTTTCTCGAATGGGTATCGAATTTAAAAAGCGCCCCTGAGCTTCAACAGGTCCCATATATTTTAAACTTAAATAATTTAGTATATTTAAGTTTTCGAATTCATGACTCGATGAAAGTTACGATATACTTGAAAGCTATAAAGTGTTACGAGTGTCAGAGATCTTTATAACAAGCTAACAATATTTAAATAAACGTGACAATTTATTCTTCAGGTCCACTTCCAAGAAAACCAAACAAATGAAGAAGAAATCGTCTACAGAAGAACAAATCGAAATATGGAAAACCGGCATTCCATGATCCATTACGACCACGATGCAAACAAACCGTTACTAAAAGAACGTCCTGCTACAGTCTATGAGCCTTTACACTTGGAGTACAGAGACTCCCCTACAATCGGATCTCCCAAAACATCCAAGAACGATATGAGGAGCATTGATTCATTGCCAATGGATTCACCGCTTATGTCTAGGAATGATTTAAGATGTGATTCAGACAGTCGAAGTCTTGATTCACCAAAATTAAAGGCTGATTATTTTAGGGATGTTGGATTAGAGTCGCCAAAGTTAGTAGCTGGTGTAAGGAATTTGCATTTGGATGAAAGCAGTCAGATGGATGAAAGCGGTTATTATAGCCCAGGTTCTTTTTTTGTTAATGATTTAGATGTTAATTATTATGAAAATAATACATAATATTAGGTTTTAACTTAATTTTTATAAAGTAAGTATATATTTTTGAAAACACGGTTTAAAATAAGAAATAACTTCTTTGAAGTTTTTCATATAGAACTTTATATATGTTTCTCCGTGTGTAATAAAGGCAATACTATTATATTCTGAAAATATAGAAATTTATGATTCTGTACAGATAATTCTTATTATTATTAACAAAAACAAAATATTTCTATTTTAGGAAGAAGACAGCAAATTTCCAACAACGAGCATAATTTCGATGGTTATGAAGCAGTTGGCGCTGACGCCAGCAGTGAAACTACGCCTGAGCCGGTGTGCAAGTAAGCTATTACACCTAATAAGACATGTATCTTAATATATATTTATTAATCTTATTTCTTAAATTGTAAAGGAAGGATGGAAGTAATATGTAATCAATATTAGGGAAATGGAAGATAAAATAAATATAAACTTTCACCAGGTGGCGGTCGAACTTACAAATAAGTAAATCCAATTAATGACAAATCATGATAAACAGTCACACACTGGGGAAAGGGGGACGAGTTTAGGGAAAGAACTTCTTCGTTCGTAATACTTCGTTCTTAACTGTCCTTACTTATTTTACCTAATCTTAAATTAGTCTACTAGCCCACCTGCGGCTTCGCGTGCTTGAATTACTTTATATAATTTACTTATCTCAATTACTTCCTTGTTCACATAATACAATGAAGGGAGGTTGCCAAAATATAAAAGTGAAAACTGTATTTAAATCTGACTAGCCGTTCTGAGATAAACGCGTACGCGTACGCGTTGCTTGTCTGTGCGTTTGCTTAGACACATAACAAAAAAAATTAAATCACAATTTTATGCTAAATAAACTTTATAAGATTTTTTTTAAAATATCTTCCATGTACAGACAGATGACTGTCACAGATTTATTAAAAATATATATTAGATCTCAATCTCTAACATGTAGGTACGGTACAGTCAAAAAAAATATTAAAAGATAGAAAAAAATATACCAAATCTGTGCAACCATATGCAGCAAACTTTAGGGCGACCACAACGGTGCGACCGTACTGTATTTATGTATATTTTTTCCAGTACATCGTGTACTTGGTGTGGACGGCGAGTTCGTACAGCGGCTCTTGAAGCACACTATTGGCGGCGTTGTGTGCTGCTCGCGCGTTGTCCGCATTGCCATTTAGCGTTGGAAGCGCGTGCGTTGCACGCTCATCTGCTAGGTAACACTTCAAAATACATAAAGGCCATGAAATAGGTCTGCGGGCCGTTAAAATATTAAAAGAAATACATATCTTAATTATATCTTAGATCAGAATTATGAACAATGAAGAAATTGTTTTACATTAAAGAAAAGTTATTGAAAGCAAAAAAATGACTTGATATTATCATATATAAAGAATGATTAAAAATATTTGGTATTTATTTTACACGTAGAAACAGTCTATATAAATAAATTTATATCTTTTACCAGAGGAATGCTCACTTAGCGAAGGTCTCTGGAAGCCATGCCAAAAGTGCGGCGCCGCTCTGCGCTCTGATGAGAGCGAGTACCACGTCAATTGTATACGTAAGTATTGATGTTTTATTACTTAGGATTTGATTGGAAGGACTGGTTTAATGCTATCTGGTACCTTCTAGCCTAATCGTGTCGGGGCCTGACTTACAGCAAGGCACAAGCGTGGGACTGTATACGCGACAGGTTTTGGGTTCATTCTCCAATTGAGGAAATTAAATATTTCATATTTATTAAATATTTAGTGCTTTTAACAAGGCAAAGCGTGGCGTTGAGTTCCGCTGATCAATACGCAATGACTCAAATTCGGCGGAAAGTGGGAAACACAAGGGTCTTAACACTAGGTTGCTAAGTATGCTCTGCTTACCCAGCCATGTGCGGGATACAGTGTGATAAAACATTTCCAGAGGTTTTATTACTTTCGAATAACAATAATAAAAAGTTTTAATTTTCTATTTGTTTGTATTCTTTCAGCTTTAAGCTTTGATGAGTGGAAATGCCCGTACTGCCTAACTAACGTGCTGGCCCGCGATCTTCCCTGGCAGAGGCATCTGATGCAGTGTCCAAGGAACCCGAGACTTAGGCAACAAAATTAATTACTTTTTTAAATTTCTATCGTATGAATTGCTTGAACTTTCTGCTGAAATGCGTTTAGAATTTTGAAAGACTTATGTTCTATATACATTTCGACCATTAATAAGGTGATTATAAAAAAGATAAATACAGTATAAGCTACAGTTTTCCGGCTCGGCTGTAAAATCATATTTCATATCAGCTTTCAATTTTTCTGTCCTTTGAAATAACGTCCAAATCTATGCTAACGCCTATTATCTATTTAATATTATATTATTTTCTTACATAAAAGTATAAAAAATACAATTCTCTTTGAGTTTGCCAAAATGCGTAAAAATAAATAAGTTATCGTAAATTCGTAACGTAAAGTTTTAAATAATTAAAGTAAGTAAATAAAAATAAAAATAAAAAAACGCTGATGAGAATAGCTTACAAGTTACAAATTGAATAGGTTTTAATATATTCTTTTTTATCTTAAATATTAAAAAAAAAACACTTGCTGATATAAACTTTGTGAAAAACATATGCCTTATCATTTTATCATGTTTTTGTCCAGTTTACGCAAATTGTTTGATCATTTATCTAAATTTAAAATCTTTTTGACATATAGAAATAAATTGTCGCCATAAACGCTAATATTTAGATATTAAATAACAATCTCAATTTTAAGTCTGATTATGCATTTATTTATAAAAATTAAATAGACACTGGAAAGACAATTATTACCGGTTATAAAGTAGTAAATATATTGATATGGGATATATAAACTCTCTGGCTCCTATTCTGGCTAGACACAGAGCGGCGTTGAGTTCCGCTGCTGCATTCGTAATATATCAATGATCGGAAAGCGGAGAAAAGAGTGGCTTGCCGCTAGGTTCTCCCTGCATTCCTTAAAGCGTGAAAAAAATGAGAGTTTTTTTTCTAAGTTATTAAGAAATACTAATTATACAATTATTTGTTCGTTGAGGCCTGTCGTGGCGCAGCGGCACAAGAGTGTGACTGTAACCGATAGGTTCTGGGTTCGATCCCCAGTCGAGGAAATGAAATATTTAATATTTTCAATTTAAATATTTAATGTTTCATTTCTTCGCTCTGGTAATAAGGCAAAGCGCGGCGTTGAGTTCCGCCACTCAACACGCAATGCCTCAAATTCGGCGGAAAGTGGGGAACGGAAGTGGAACGGAGTGTCATAACACTAGGTTTCACTTCCGTTCCCTCTGCCTACCCTGCCTAGTGCGGGATACAGCGTGAAGCTGAAAAAAAAAAAAATTGTTCGTATATTGTTTCTTTAAGTGTTTGATGTTGAACACAAATTCCTAGTCCATTGTTGACCGTCCGTTATGTGGATTCCGTCTTAGAATGCTCACTTGTTTTGTAATGTTTTGTTTATAATGCACTGTTTCTATATTTTTATACTAACTTAATCATTTCAATGTTTGTTAAAGCTAAGTTAAGCACAAGTACTTAAATATTTGTTAAATAAAAATACAATTTTTTTGTACATTTTTAATGTTTAATCCAATGTTTCTTAAGAGTGTATTATCAAATTTTGTTTCTAAGTAAAATTATCATAATTTTTATTAATTATAGAATTTTATTTAAGATTATCCTCTTACTTAAGACTTCAGTAGCATTATAATATTTGATCAATATTTGTAGACTCTGTTTACCGGTTCTAGTAGTTGGAGGAAATATAACATTGTTTATGTAGGTGTTGTAATAGAAAATAATTTAATCATCCGAATTTTAGTCAAATGTACCTAAAAATCATCTAAATAATAAAACACTCAACTATATTAAGCATTATAATTAGTGGCAATCGATACAGAAACTTAGAATGGATTTCTTTGGTAATTTCAAAACAAAAGTTACAATTGTTTTACAAAATAATTATATAACAATTTGTTTTATAGAAAATAAGTCACTTTTGAACTACGAAAATGCATACATGCATAGTATGGTTGACGAGTTGTGGCCGCCCTGAAGTTAGGTTCCCTTTTTTTTTAAACAAGCAAAAGCGTGAAAAATCTGAAATTTAAATCTGCATCTAGAGCAAGATTTAACTATTATACTTAAAATCATATACTTAAGTAGGTATCGAAGGTAGTGTTTTATAGTTAAAATGGTAAGAGTAGATTGTAGGCTGTATATATGCATATTTACCATCGTCTCTAATACTTGACTTACATTATGTTAAATAAATTAAAACCACATTATAAAACATCTATAAAATACGTTTAAATCGAGCAAAAGCTTTGTTGATTAAAAAGTTTCAAATTAAATTTCTATTAATTTACTACCGAAATGTTGGATTTGTGTCATTCTTTCTTCAATAATATAGGCGATAAACGGAAAACACAACGACCACAATAAAATTTAAAAAGACACTGATCCGGTACAAGCTCTCGCAAGCCATTTTATCAATCAGATAAATGGGATGTTTACACGTTGTTAGCGTGTGAAAGCTCTGCAAGTCTTCACAAGTGTGTAAACGCCCTTTAACAGCAACAATATGCTATTAGTAACTTACTCTTAAAAAAATCTTACAACATAATACGTTAATAATATAGATAGCTTAATAATAAAAATAAAATATTTAGAGTAGTTCGGTCACCGAAACCACATCACCCACTGTGATATTGGGTCGCGGTATTAAATGAAACAGGTTATTGAGAGTGGATCTTAAGATGATGGTATAGATTTAAGATAATTTATAAAAATAAGATAACTAAATATATGGAAAGTTCTGTCTTTTTAAGTAGATATGTATATATTTTTTTACAATGATTTTAGTTTTTTTTTTTTTTCAAATAGTCTACTAAACAAGAGCAAGAATAAAATGTTTTCTATTATATTTAATTGATAATTTTTGAGTTTATACATTCTTGTATTTTTATTCGCTTAGATGATCAGTTGTCATTTTATTTAATATTAAAGTCATCATCAACATCTACATTGTTATGTATATCATTTACGTCTCTTTTCTATGCTAAGCATTGAATATTTTATAAGAAGTATTAATGGTTAATTATTTGTTCTTTATAGAGTCTCAAAGGTACCTAAATTAGCATAAGTGAATTTGCGCGAAAGCCTTTGAATTATTTACGAAATTAGCACATAAGTATCAAATATAATATTTTTAAAAATTAAAATAGGCAAAAGTAGACTTCCTTCTTCTTTAATATTGAATATTAAACAACTATTAATTTATGAAGCCGGTTTTGATAAACATTTCCATAATTTAAAATAAAGATTAAACATAGGTTATTTATTTGAGACGAGTTTTTAAAAGAATAAAAATTGTAATAAAATAAACTTATTATAACGGTATATTAACTATATGTACGAAATTTGCCAGATTGCATTTAAAGTGTAGCTGTAAATAATATCATTATTACATTACAAACACATTATCATAAGCATGTCTTTTTGTAAATAATTTAATTAAAAACATTTGCTGTACCTAATCTTCTAATATTATTAATAGTATGAAATAAAACAAACATAAAAACTATACAGTATGGTCAACCGGTAACTTCAGTCCGGCCACGGTTAGTTTCGAATGCTTACAAATGATGATGAACATATTTAAGTTATTATTAAATAACTGAATATATTTTTGTAAATACATACAAAGTATCTACATACTACATATTATGCTTAATACTTATACTTACTTAATTATAAGTATACCTATGTACAAATGCATAAATTCTTTTGACTGAAAAACTATAAACACATGTATGTACCTGCTTTAAGAACTAAACTCGGGACTAAACTTTTTCACGTACAAATTTAGAATTAAAGCAGATACCTATAAAATATTAGCAATATTTTCGATCAATCTTAATCATTGGATTAAAATTGTAAAAGTACATAGTAGAACTCTAAGCGGAGCTCAATAAAAATTCAAACACACATTCGTCGATATTTTTACAATTTTTTAAAGTGCTAATCCACACTTAGGACAGAAAATACTAAACTTAAATTTAAAAAACATATAACAATTTTGAACGAAGCAGGATTCATTCGTTGAACGAATGGCTTAGTTGGTCAGAGCGCTTGAACGGTTTTCAAGAGGCACGGGTTCAAATACTGCTTCGTTGAAATTTTTTATACGTTTTTTAAATTTAAGTTTAGTATTCGTCGATATTTTTTTCATCAAATTTACTCCACTTGGCAAGTAAAATTTGATATTATTTGATATTATACCTACTATAAACAATGTTGTATTTTGTACTAAACTATAACGTATTTGAATATTTCTTAATTGTACAATTCAGTTATAATTTTATACTGACACATATATAATAAAGTCTGTACTAGTAGTGTAGCAAGATATAAGTTATAAAGATAATATGTATTACGACAGCAGGTACATCTCATTCTAATGTAAAAAAGAGTAAAGTCTAGATATTCATCCCTTGATATCACAAGAATTTGTGTTATATTTATTAATAAATCTGTTGATTTTGATTTAAAGGGACTAATTTGTTTATTTGCTATATTTTTCGAAATTTAAGTCCATATTTTCGGAATTAGTGGACTGAACGTTAAATACGTTAACGTTAAATACTTTAAATATGTTTCAAAGTAAAACAAATATTTTCACTATATTTAATGTGTGCACTCATAATATTATATCAATATATAATAGCGCCATCGTTTTGCAGTTAAATGGAAATTCAAATTTATATTCGAAACTCGATAAATCTATTTTTTGCGTAAATGATTTACTAAAATTATATTTATTTAATCGATTGACTTTGCTAAAAATTAATAAATAAAGTCAAATTTGTCCATTTTTTTTTTCAAAAATTCAGAATTTTTCAAGATTTTTTTTAAGAACTCATTAAAAAAAGTAAGAATGCAAAATTGTTTTGAATTAATTTTAAAATCTTTGTTATTTCTAAATGATTAAGACTAATGAGCTTCAAAATAAATAATACTTAAAGCTACTGGAACTAAAATAATTAAATGAAAGTAACTGACACAAAGGGTTGTTAAAATTTTAAAAAATAATGCTTTTCGCGCGATGCTTATGTATTATAAGTATTTCTAAGAGGAAATTATACGTATGTAATTATTTAAGTGGAGTGAGAAAAAGTTGAGGCCTGTCGTGGCGCAGCGGCACAAGCGTGTGACTTTAACTGACTGGTTGTGGGTTCGATCCCCACTCGAGGAAATGAAATATTTAATATTTTCAATTTAAATATTTAATGTTAATTTCCTTGCTCTGGTAATAAGGTAAAGCGCGGCGTTTAGTTCCGCCACTCAACACGCAATGCCTCAAATTCGGCGGAAAGTGGGGAACGGAAGTGGAACAGAGTGTCCTAATACTAGATTCCCAAGTTCCCTCTGACAACCCTGCCATGTGCAGGATACAGCGTGAAGCTCTATGAGAAGAATAAAATCAATAAGAATACTTAACTGCCTATTTAAATTCTAGCTTACGATAAAGATAGTAGTAATTATCCAACGTTCTTCATAACTCGATATCGTCAATTCTGTTATTATATAAATAACTTTATAAAGATCTGCAATAACTATTTTAGCTGAAATGTATTACATTAATAGTAGCGTTTTTTTTTACATTACATTCTATGTTTTTGTATATTCTAGTTAATTTTGTGTTTAAAGTGTAAACTGTTTGCCGAATTATTAGAAATATCGTTTGTTATATAATTACAACCTCAGAATAAAAGTGACCTATTAAAAAACAATGTCAACCAACAAATTAACTTCATAATATAATTAAAATTTATAATATAAATTTATAAATAATATTTAATTTATGATATAATATATAAAATAATATAATTTTTACCTTTTTATTTTTATTAGCAAAAGTTGCATAATATTGAGTTATATAGGTTACTTTTATTCTAGTCATTACTTAATGTAGGATTTCACTTTTGTTAATTCAGCACTTTCGGGTTAAGGCTGTGCGGTTTGTTATCGAATGGAATGTGAGAATAAACTGTTTCTAAACTACTTTATTTTTTTATTAAAAAAAAAAACATCTATATGTGCATTTACATAATCTTTATTTACTGAATAATTGTGGGTGGCGTTGGGGCTTTTGCCAATAAAGCCCAGAAAACAAGCCCAGAAAAAGAAAGAGACATGTCTATGCGATTAGTGAGTGTACAAATATTATTTTTCTGCCCATTGTGAAAGAATAAGTAAAAATAAATATCTTTTTTTTTTTTTTTTATAAAAAAAGAAATAAATTTACAATATTCCAAAGGTTATTTTTCAGAATAATTACGTTCGTTTTGTGTGTAAATAAAACCATTTTTAAAGTATAAATATAAAATATATTTCTCAAGCAATAATAATAATAATAATTAAACACATTTTATTTTGCATCATCATCATTGGTCCCGGCACCATTTTGGTGTTTATCATCTGTTTCTACAATGTCAGTTACTTCTGTCTCTTTACTGTCAGCATTTTCATTGTCAGGTTCAGTTGTTTCTGGTTTTTTAAACTTATTTACATCTAGAACAGTTAAATAAATTATATTTTACAAGTCTTCCTACAGAGCAGATTAGCAGAGAGCCTTCCATAAAACATACATGCATGTTTTATGTTGAAATTTCAAATACAGTAAATGAATTTCAGTAAAAGAAAAAAAAATCATATGCCAACTATATATGTAGTATGTGTCAGTATGGTCTATTTATCTTATTTTGTATTTTAAGTTTTAGCAATACAATGGTTGTAGCTTCGATTTCCACTCGAGAAAACAGTTATTTTCATTCCTTTGCTCTAGTAACAAGACGAAAACCCGGTGCTGAGTACCGCCACTTAATATGGAGAACGCCAACTTAACCTAACAGTAGATTCATTCCGCCTACGCTGTTGTACACTGAATTAATTATTAAAACAGGAATTCTAAGTTATACAAATATTAATTAAGTAAACAAGTAAAAAAATCTTTGTTTTTGGCTTCTTCTTTCGCTACATCCAGCACATGGTTGGGCAGAAGGAATTTGCCTAGCGTTAAGATTATTATTACCTACTTTCCGCCGAATCGCGAGGCCTAGCGAGTTGAGGGACGGAGCTCAACGCCACGCTTCTCCTTATTACCAGAGCGAAGAAATAAAAACATTAAACATATTTAATTTGAAAATATTAAATATTTAATTTCCCCTAGTGCAGATCGGGCCCACAGCTTGTCGCGTTTACAGTCGCACGTTTGGGCCCTTACGCCACGACACGCCTCAACAACAACTAAATATAAAATATATAATAGAATATTATTAATTTTGTTACTCTTTTACTTCCACTTCCACAAGATCGCCTTATGTACCATACATTGTACATCTCTCATACAAATGAGATGTGCAATGTATGGTGTACAAATAAAGTTTATACCGTGTGATTCCGGCTAAGAATATGATAACCCTGGTACTGATGGTCTCGTAAGAGGCGACTGAAGTGCATATGGTAGAGTCACGTTGCCAGCAATGGCAACACGTATGGGCAGACTCGACCGGATTATTACCACCCTCGGCATTTAAGACCGGCGTTAAGTAGTGGCTTTGGCCACTGCGTTTCGCATTAGGTAATGCCGGGCCCCGGGGCCCTTCCACCTCAAAGGACGGCAACGCTCCTGTAGCTCCTCTGGAGTTACACGGGGCCGTGGGCGACGGTGATCACTTACCACCAGGTGACCCGTTTGCCGTCTTTTCCATAAAAAAAAAGTTATAAATAAGAAATAAATCCCAAATTCCCTCACCGTATTTGCTATAATCCGCCCCCAGCAGCCTCAGGTAGTGCACGGTGTCGGCGGCGGCGGTGTACGCGCGCAGCGAGTGCACTCCGCGCCACCCCACCAGCGACAGCTGGAGACCTGATGATTCATCTTTGTACTCCAGGACACAGCTTCCGGTTGCTACAATACATCAAATATATATTATTTATTTATATGTTCTTTTTCTTCTAATTATTATCTTTATTTTAAAATTTGTGTATAAGAAATACTTTCGTGGTGCATTGGAACAGCGTTTACAAACACATTAGTTATAAATTCGATTCAGCCTTCTATGGAACGAATTATTTCGATTTTCCCATTTTGGTTGGCAAAATGTGGCTTTAGGGAGCGGTAGGCCTCTGGGAACCAGTATCAAGATCCCATTAGGACACTTTTTCCCATTAGGACACTTAATCAGTGGTGGAGCTTAAAGCCAAGCTTTGTTTCACGCTCATGACAGGGTAGACAGAGGGAACTTGGAAACCTAATGTTAAAATACTCCATTCTGTTCCCCACTTTTGGCAGAATTTGAGGCATTGCGTTTTGAGTGGCGGAACTCAACGCTGCGCTTTACCTTGTCACCAGAGTGAAGAAATAAAAACAAGATATATTTCATTTCCTCGAGTGGTGATCGAACCCACAACCTGTCACGTTTACAATCACACGCTCGTGTCCGCCACGACTGATCTCAATACTCTTTTACAATTTAATACTAACCGAAATCCTTCATCAACTTTTGCGTATGTTCCGTAAAACGGCTTATATTAGGCGGGTCACTGGGGTTATCATTTTGTAGGACCAAAATCAAGTCTTCCTTTAATATACTGACACGACGTTTCGATCCTATATGAAATAATATACTTTGTAGACCCTCTTGAGATAATCTGTAAAGGAATAAATAAATTATTAAATAGTAATAAAGCAAAGCGCGGCGTTGAGTTCCGCCATTCAACACGCAATGCCTCAAATTCAGCGGAGAGTGGGGAACGGAAGTGGAACGGAGTGTCTTAACACTAGGTTCCCGGATTCCCTAAAAAAAATTAAGTAGTAAATGTTCATTAAAAGAAATCGAGTGGGAGTCGAACCCATTGCCCTCAGTATACAATCAGAAGCCACGAACAAAACATGCAAGTATACCACCATACATCAATTATACTCAGCTTCACAGTTTATCCCGCACATGGCAGTGTAGGCAGAAGGGAACCTAGGAACCTAGTGTTAAGACACTCCGTTCCATTCCCTACATTCCATCAAATTTGAGGCATTACGTGTTGAGTGACGAAACTCAATAAACTTAGGCTAATAATTTTAATTACTTTTATTCTATGGAAAATTGGTTATAATGGCTAAAATATAAATGTTTGGTTTATACTATCGCGGACTTTTTTGTAGGCATTATTGAGTTCTACAACTTTTCTATACAAATCAACCATACATCTCTAACCACTTAGGCAGCGTTTGCGAGAATCGTTAACATACGGCAGTTTTTTCGTCGACTTACTCCACAATTTTCACTACTACGAAAAATCCTATCTATTTTCCGGGATAAAATATAGCCTATACGGATTCGGAAGTGTCCCTCTAAGTAATCGTAAAAGAAATTTTGAAATCGGTCCAGTAGATTTTGAGCCTATTCAATACAAACATACAAAAATACAAAAATACAAAGTTTCCTCTTTATAATATTAGTATAGATAGCGTGGCGTCCCGTCGCCACGACAAGCGTCGCCACGCCAACAATTCGGTTTACAAGTGAGCCTATAGATGTTTCACATCAAAAAAAATAAAACGTTTAACAATTCCTTACCTAAACGCACAAGTCATATTCTTATTGTCACATCTCACGAACGTCTTCACACCAGTATTTATTATCTTTATACTGGCCTCATTCTTCTGTACAACATCTCTCACTGAGGGCGATACTAAATATATATTCTTCTTTTTACCAACATGGCATCTCGTCAATAGGCATGTCGAATCAAAACTATCGTTTAAATCGTAATATTCTTTAATAGACGGAAACACATCCTCCGTATCGCCTGAGAAGAACACAAAGGGATCTTCTCTGTAGCCACCCATTCTCCTTCTCTTCTTGGGCGGCTCCTTTTTCTCTGTCTCTTCTTCTTTTTTCTGTGCTTGCGATTCATTTTGCTCCTTTTCCCACGGTAATAGTGATGTCTTTTCGAATACCGCTACAAAGAAACCACCTGTGTCTTGGTGGTGCGGTAGAATTCTTATGCTGTCAAAGATATGATATTTTAGATATAATTTAAGATATGCATTATAAAACAACAAAAATTACAAATAATTAGTGAATTTTTAAAAAGTCATATTAGAAATATATTTATTCACGTTGACACTTTTTCCTGTTGGACAAATAAAACCTTATACTAAGATAGTGTATCGATTCTCCTATATTAGTTGAGTGGTAAAACTAAACACCAGAGATAGAGAGAAAAAGAGAGAGAGAGAGAGAGAATAAAATAAAAATCATTCTCCTTAATTAAGATCGAAATATTCGCAGTCAGACGCGGCTACGGTAACTTTTTTTACCTTCACGTTATCTCCCGCACATTACACGTTATGCAGAGGGTACTTCGAACTTCGAATCAAGTGTTAAGACATTTCAGTTCCCCGCTTAGGTTTAAAGAAATTTATTATCTACAAAGACACAATGTCACTTATGCGATAACATAGTTTAACTTAAGTCTATCTTAATCTAAGTCGTCTATCGCCGTTATTTAAAACATTCTAGTACAACATTTTTTGCAGACGTTACAAAAATAAATAATAGGCAATAATTTACATTAGTAGGTACAACTTAATAATATTATTGCACTAAATATAAAGTAAAGATAAAAACAATGTATAGTAAAGATAAAAACATATATTTGTATAAGATAAAAATCATCATAAATAATAGTAATAAAAATAAAGCAGCTAAACACTTAACTTTTAAATAAATAAACAAAAGTCTACATATTAAATAATTGACAGTTCCAATCTCCTTACCATTTATCCAGGCTGTACTTGTCAATATCTTCTTTATTGGGCGGGAACATTTGTGGTCGCACCACGGTCTGCCATTTCTCCGGTACATCTTCATACTTGTCGTAGAACACCATGTCCTTGGAGGCTGGACGCCAGTAGTTCATGCCTTTAATGGAAATTAAATATATTACATTGTTTTTTTCTTTTTCATTTAAAGTGTGTAATAATCAAAGATCTTTTTATATTAAACAATTTTTCTAGTTTGAGGCCTGTCGTGGCGCAGCGGCGCAAAGGTGTGTCTGTAACCGACAGGTTCTGGGTTCGATCCCCAGTCGAGGAAATGAAATATTTAATATTTTTAATTTAAATATTTAATGTTTCATTTCTTCGCTCTGTTAATAAGGCAAAAGCGCGGCGTTGAGTTCTGCCACCCAACACGCAATGCCTCAAATTCGGCGGAAAGTAGGGAACGGAAGTGGAACGAAGTGTCTAACACTAGGTTCCCGGGTTCCCTCTGCCTCGTGCGGGATACAGCGTGAAGATGAAAAAAAAATCTAGTTAGTTATTTTTTAGTTTTACGCTTACGCACATAGTAGAGTAATTGGAAGGAAACCTCGGAACCTAGTTTTAAGACACTCGATTAAGAACTTTGAAGGCATTGCGCGATGAGCGGCGGAATTCAACGCCGCGCCCACAGTACAATCACTTCTATAATCATATTAGTATGACTTGACTTTAGACAATAAATAAATTATATACATATATTCTAATTTAATAGAATCTCCTGCTTATACACATGTGGTACAAAACTACAGCTTTGGTCTGTGAATAATACTTTATTTCCATAAGAAAGTAACGTACACGTTAAGAAAAACACTACACGAGGCATTATACAAGTACATATTACAATTTAGAGTAGGTATCCAGATGGATAGACAGACACAGGTTTGTCCCCAGTTTAGGGAGATCCCGAAACTTGGAAGAACTCTGTCTGAATTCATTCTATACTTTTCTTTAGCTTTACAGCGACAACCTAAATTAAGACACAGCATTCCCTACTCTGTGATAAATTGGCGAGACATTGCCATATTGAGTGGTAGAACTAAAAAAAATATCATTTACTCCTGGGTATCGAACCCACAACCCTCACTCACGATGACGTAACAAATTCTACACATTAGCATAACTAACCTTTATGAAACTTCAATCCTGGCAATAAATCAGATACATCAACTAATTGAACCGATCCTCCAGCTTCTTGCAACATGCGGTGTACCACTGCCTCATTCTCTACCGGGTTGAACGAACACGTGGAATAGACCAGACGACCCCCTATAGACAGGAGCTCACAGCCGCGACGGAGAATGCGATATTGAACACTGTTTAAAGTGAAATATATAGTTATTGAAAGTGTCACTTTCTTTATTGACTTATGGAAGAATTAGTTATAGTATAATCATCTCTACGAGATCCTTTTTGTTTTACAAATAAGGGTAATAATTTCGTCGCATATTTCTACGTCTACGTCTTCTTAAAAAGATGCCTTTTCGTAAAACAGTATAAAATTATTTTAAGAAAAAAATGGCCATTCGTTTAAATGAGACGAGACTACGGAGTGACACCCAAAATTGTTCTTTTTTATATTAAAATAAAAAAAAAAAAGTAAATGAGAACAAAAAACATTATCAACTATTTTGTACACATATAATTGTAGTCATTGAATAGAATTAGAAACAACATAACTTTATATATAACATAAAACAAATATTATTTTGTCACCCATGCAAATTATTCCCGTTGCCAGTGGACCATTTAAGCCATATATCAGGGTTCTTCCTCAACGTCGCATCCCCGGAACACGGTACGTCACACAAAATACGATCAAACTTCAACGGCTTCGTTTGTCCAGGATTCTGTTAATATTAATATCAATTTTATAATTCTAAAAATTGTATTTTTTTTTATGTAACTACACCCAATTCAACCCAACCCAAGTTAGGACGTTGTATTTTCTGAATAATATTAAAAAAAATAGATAGAGCATTGACTGAGGCCACGCTCAAGTGTTGGTTTGATTTCCACTCGAGGTAATGAAATATTTAATATCCTCCTTTTAATCGCTCTGGTACTAACACAAAAAGTAGCGTTTATTTGTGCCACTCAATACACAATGCCATAAATCGGCGTTAAGTGGGGAACGGAAGTATCTTAATGGGGGCGGAGCGACTTAACACTCGAACCCTAATTTCTTAGCAACTTTATGTACGAGAATACAAAACATACAACGTGAAACTATAGAAAAAATATATTTATTATATTGTCTTTTATATATTTCGCACTAAAAATCAATTCAAAATACACAAAAAATGAATCTGAAAATCTCTACAACAAAATTCAGTAAAGCTATACAAAAACACCCACCTGTTCATCAGACATAACCAAAGAAGGCATAACAGCTGAATCATGGTTAGTTATGACTATACTCGGGGAGTTCAACCTCTTGGCTTGATGTACTAACATGTAGCAACGACTGTTGTCCACGTCGTTGGCCATTACGAAACCTGCAATTAAACAATTTATATCACAATCATTTTACTAAACTTAAATTTAAAAAGCGTATAAAAATTTTGAACGAAGCAGGATTTTTTTATACGTTTTTTAAATTTAAGTTTAGTATTTTTTGTCCAAAGTGTGGAATAACACTTTAAAACATAGTAAAAATACAATCATTATGTTTGTATGAACTATGAAATACAAGTTAAAGCCTGCTATTTTGGTTGTGTGAATTATAAACCACAAAATATTTTCTGTTGGATTTACCATTTCTGTAGGAATTTAAAGGTGTTTTTACTGCTTTAGTATACTACCGAAAGAATTTACTATGAAAAACAATATAATTATAAATATTATATACAATTTAGTTCAATTTGATTGTATCACACTATCTACAAATATTCCAATACTAATGTGTAAATCAATTAAATACAAAATGACATATCTTACTACTTATATTAAATCTGTTAGCGCTGGCTGTCTGTACATGGTATATTAATTATATTGAAAAAAATCTTATTTAAACATACTGTATATTTATAAATGTAATAGGGCTCAAAATAATTATATATATATATATATATATATATATATATATATATATATATATATATATATATATATATATATATATATATATATATAATATATATATATATATATATATTTATATATATGTATATATATGTATATATATATATATGTATATGTATATATATATATTTATATATTTATATATATATATATATATATATATATATATATATATATATATATATATATATATATATATATATATATATATACTAACATATTTTAGCAACCTTCTCTCACCATATACTGTTAGTTTCATTTATTTTAGTTAAAAAATAAAAAAATTACAACAATTACATTGCTACAATCAATATTAGTTGCTACAATTTTTTTACTTATTATTTATTGATATTTTATAATTTATACACATTGTATTAAAACTTATAATATTATTAGAACAAAAAAGTAGTTGAAATAACTAAATTAAACAGTGTAATTCAAATGAACAAAGACATGTCGCTACTATTTAAATAAAATAATAATAAATAACATTCACATATTAAAACATTCCAACTATAGTCTTACCTGTAGGTGTAATACTTTCATCTGCATGTAAAAATTCTATAAGTTGTGCAGTTTTAGAACCAGGGGCGGCACACATGTCCAATACCTATAACAATGAATAAGGAAAACTTTACTTTTATGTATTATTTACTTTTATTATTTTATAATAGGAAAAATTAATGTAAAAATGAGGCTGTTGTTGCACAGTGGGCCAGTATATTTTTGTAAATATAACATTAGCTCATTCTAACAACAAATACATATCTTACAAATTCACCAGTGCATGGGTAATGGAGTATCTTAACACTAGGTTCGCTTTACCAACCTTACTGCATCTTGTTATATGTTATGAAGGTAAAAAAATTGTGGATTGCAGTATTTAATCAGCATATATTTGTCATCAGCTTGGTCCGAGGTGAACGGAGAATAAGGTTAAAAACTTTATTTAATCACAAGTTTTTCAGTTTTAAAAATAATTTTAAATAATCAAAGTAATTCTATTAGTATAAATTATACAGTGAGTATATTAAAACCAACCTTATGATGTGGTTCTACTTGTAACACAACAGGAGGTATCATAGACACTGTCTCCTGTCTAGATACTCCACCAGCAGCAGTTTCGGCTACTAAAAAGTTGTGCAATTTGTATAAAGGTTCACTTCTGCGTATATCTACCCTTGAGATACGTAATTGCCATGCTAGACCTCCAGGATACCTGTAATATTTTTTTAATACATTGTCAAAAAGGAGTAGGACAGCTTGTTATTGTATTTTTGGTTATCAGTTAATCTTCACTGGGGGTAATTGATAATATTTAAAGTTTTATATTTCTTACTTCATTCACAACACAAGATATTGTTTTTAGTGAATAATTAAAACATTGCTTATTGATTAAGCAATGTTTTAATAAGTTTTGCAATGCATGGAGAAGGAAGACACATTATGTCTTGACATATTTTGTTACACTTTAATAATATTGTATTTAGTTTATGCATAATTAACATTATAATTATGTATTGATTCACACTAACCAAGGTAAATTAAAGGGTTTAATTTCCTCTTCATCTTCTTTTCCTTCCACTTTAATTTTTGCATTTAGAATTTCTGAAAAATATTCACTTTTGACAATATTCATCAAAGCTTCAGCTTCACATTTAGAGCCAGTTATCCTGAATGCAGTTGGCAAGTTCATTTTAAGTGTACCCATAAAATCACTCCATTGGTCTTCAGGGCAAACTTTTTGTGTCTAAAATGTTTCAAAATATAATTTATATTAATCAAACATTTAGGTTATAGCTAAACATTCATGTAAATATATATCTAACCTCATTGCAGAAAATAAGGAAAAACTAAATTACCCTATAGTATTCTTCAAATGTAGCATTCTCGCGGACTATATCTTCATAATGCTTTCGGTTATCACCTGCCGGTTTCTCTTCTGGATTATTAGCCTGTTAAAAGTAAAGTTATGGTCAGGAAAACAATAATAGTTTATAAACCGCTGTGTCGAATTTGTTTACCTGTTCTTTTTTGTCTCTTTTACGTTGAGCAAATTTATTAACATTTCTGTTTTTTCTAGCCATTCTTCTAGTATATTCGCCAAGAGAAACTAATCTTTTCTGTGACAAATAAAACAAAACATTCATAAAATTATGCTCTAAACTTTACAACGTTTTGACATTGACAATTGTTATTTTAGGTTACATTTACACGTGCGTTCGTAAATTACTCACTTAAAGTTTTTAATCGAATTTTCTTGTAAAACAAATTTAATACAGCTATTATTTTTTTTATTGTTTATTAAACGATTCTAATATTTCATCCAAAAAAAAATATTTTATATATTTAATTATTAATTTTATCAATTAATATTTTTTGAGTTTCTTACAAAATTTAAAAATAATATTTTTCTATGATTTGAACTGCTATTAATGTTGAAGCTAAATTCAATTGTACTTCCTTGTATTAAGGTGCTTTTACAAACACAATACATTTTTTACTGAATTTATAAGTAAAGTTTATCAATCTGATAAGAAATTTGACATTTACGTATAATGTAAAAACTTGAAACATCTAATTTAGTATTTTTTTTCTACTGTGATATTGGCACAAGTCGTCTGTTAGGTATTTATTATTTATCTTTTAATTATTATAATAAATAATAATAAAAACACCGGCTATGTACAATACTGTAATATTTCATATAAAATGTATATTTGAATGCTATAAACAATCTAATTTCTAACAATATTTTCTTATTATTTTTTGCTACAATTAATAAAATTTTGTTATTAATTTTGTTATTAACAAATTAAATTAAAATAAATATTAAATAGGAACGAATAGGCCACTTAATTCATTTTGATTACTATTGATAATTAAAAAGTCCTTGAATAAATCTATTTGTAAAGAACCAACCAACCAAGACCATCTTAAATATTTAAAATTTATAGTAAATAATGATTCGGCATATCAGCATTTTCCTTAAACCTTCAGCAAGACAGTAGCAACTTTATTTCATATCTCATCTCATCTTACAAGGCGCTATTTGTTCTTTTATCAAAATACAACTGTAAATAGAATAGTGATAACACTGTTTATTGAATTCTAATATCAGTTTTAGTATTACTTTATTTAACAGGAGAAGTATGATTAAAATATATTCTTATTATTTTTTATTAATTTTAATACTATAGAATTGAATTATTTTATGCTATTCATTTCTTTTTGATATCTTAATTTTATTTATGTTTAAGGTAAAATGGGCTCTAAAGGTTTTCAGTTTGCTATTGATAGAGGAGGTACTTTCACAGATGTTTATGCTAGATGCCCAAATGGTAATGTTCGTGTAATGAAATTGTTATCTGTTGATCCGCAAAACTATGATGATGCTCCTCGAGAAGCTATCAGGAGAATTTTACAAGAGGTACATGTGTAAATTTTATTTAA
Source organism: Eueides isabella (assembly GCA_019049475.1). Taxonomy (NCBI): domain Eukaryota; kingdom Metazoa; phylum Arthropoda; class Insecta; order Lepidoptera; family Nymphalidae; genus Eueides; species Eueides isabella. Next base: position 3,238,618 of record CM032407.1, read on the forward strand.
ATTTTAAAAGAATACGTAATATACAACAATATTATAAATGAAATAAATTTAACCAAAATGATAATGTATATTGCATTTTAATAATTGTTGGAAAACCTCACATTTATATCACTTTGCTGTAGTCCATAGTCACGGGTAGCCTCAAGGCTACTGCAGGGTACTCAAAACTCTACCCAACTCAAAACTTTGGACTGAAATCTGATACATGCAATTAATCAAGTAAAATTTGTTTCATTTAAAATGTGTAATAATTACGAAAATCAAAGATCTTATTATATTGTAATATTACTTGATATTAAGTAAATGAATTGACTAAGCCATTATCTCTTCAGAGGGGCTGCTATTGTACACCAAAGTTTATAGATTTGATTAAATTAATTAATATATTTTCTCCTTGTATAACAAAATATGATGCTGTTCAATTTAGATAAAAAGTGGACTTATAAAGGGTCTCGATACTAGGTTCTCTCTGCCTACCCTTTTGCTTGGAAAAATGTGAATCTAAAAAAGAAATGTTATTTAAATATTTTTTCTGTACATGAAGTGTATGAAAAATGTATTGTATAACAAATTATGTACTTAATATATTATTTGTAGGAAACAGGTAATGCCCTTGATAAAGATGGCAAAGTGAACTCGTCACTCATAGAATCAATAAGAATGGGGACAACTGTAGCCACCAATGCACTATTAGAGAGGAAAGGTGCCAAAATGGCACTGGTTATTAATAAGGGATTTAAAGACTTGATGTATATTGGTAATCAAGCTAGACCGCATATATTTCAATTGGTAAGTAATATTTTGTATAAGTTATTTAGCTATCAATATCAATGTTTAATTGGTATTTAACTTTGAAGTCCATTAAATAATTATACATGATTTTACAAGTATGGCTGACTCATACTGGAAGTGCTGGTGGTTTGTTGTGAAGAATTAATAAATAGTTTTACTCAAACATATATGTGTTCATTGGTTCAAAGTCCAGATGTCAGTCATAAAATATCTCTCCGTATGACAATGCATATATGTGGATATGAGGTCACATGTATTTATTACGTGATCATATGTGTGTCGAGGCCTGTCGTGGCCCAGGGGCACAAGAGTGTGACTGTAACCGACAGGTTCTGGGTTCGATCCCCAGTCGAGGAAATGAAATATTTAATATTTTCAATTTAAATATTTAATGTTTCATTTCTTCGCTCTGGTAAGGCAAAGCGCGGCGTTGAATTCCGCCACTCAACACGTAATGCCTCAAATTCGGCGGAAAGTGGTGAACGGAAGTGGAACGGAGTGTCTTTACACTAGGTTCCCAAGTTCCCTTTGCCTACCCTGCCTAGTGCGGGATACAGCGTGAAGCTATAAAAAAAAATATGTGTGTATGAATTATATGATACTTAAAGTAACTCTCTTAGAAAAGAAAAAAAATAAATTAATAAAATAGCATAATATATGTATATTATATATATTTTCATATAACATATAATTATAGTACTACCAAGTACCAACTTTTTAAAAAGTGAGAAGGAACATTACATATTAGTTTATTGTCTATATTTTACGTTTTATTAGCATAGAGCAAGAAGTTGCCGTTGTTGTAGTTATTACTTGCATCTACAGTGAATCTTACAATGTCAAATAAATCAATACAAATAATAACAATATATTCCTAACAATTAGTAGTTATTTTTACAACCGTTACACATGTGTGTTGTATCAATAAAACAAAGCTATTATAATAAGTTTTTTAACCTAGTGTTAAGACACTGATCTCACTGAGACATTTTCAGTCGCCATTATTCACTGAATTTGTCTAGATCACTTTTAGACCTCTGATTTCTAGTATTTAAAATCATATTCAAATTTTAAATTCATTCAAATGTTTAACTTGTTTATTCTCCTTTCAGAATATAAAACGTCCAGGTGTCTTATACACTGAAGTAATAGAAGTTGATTGCCGAGTCATACCAGCATTAGATAACTGTCAAATAGATAAATCTAATTTAAATTGGAAGGAAGTATATGGGACTACAGGCCAAAAAATGTTAGTTGTTAAGGATATTGATGAGAAAGCGGTACGGAAAGATCTAGAAGGTTTGAGGGAGAAAGGGATAGATAGCATTGCAGTGGTTCTGGCTCATAGCTATACATATAGGGATCACGAAGTAAGGATTGGCAAGATTGCTGAGGACTTGGGTAATGGTTTTTTGTATTTTGTTTTTTCTGTTAAATTTTATTTATTTACTAAGAAACTATTAATGTAATATTTTTATAATAATACTATATGTATAATAAAAAGGTAATTGTTGATTTACACATGGCAGTATGTCTGTCTGTTTGACTGTTAATGCACTGATTTAAGTGAATGATAAGGCTTTTGTTACATACATTTTTTGTTTTGTGTATTTGGTAACACAACATATAAAGCACATAGCTTGGTGCCTGTGTACAATATGTAATATTTTTTAACTAGGTCAAATTAATTTTTTTTAAGTACCTCCGAGCTGAACAGTCACTTTGTCATCTTAGAAAAAATATTATAGTTCTCTAAGTGTTCAAATCAGTTCATTCATTTAAAAGTTAATATTTACTATCTCTACTTGTGTAGAAAACGTAAAACAATTTTAACGCCTTGCACGAATACCAAGAGGGTTCAAAGTTTTATAAATTTTCTAAATAAGTATTTTTCTTTCCTAACATTTAAACTATTTCCATCTCTTTCGCACAGGTTTCAACCAAGTATCGTTATCTCACTCTGTCATGTCCATGATAAGGATGGTGCCGCGCGGCTTCACCGCGTCCGCCGACGCTTATTTGACGCCACATATAAAGGAATATTTAAAAGGATTTTCTAGTGGATTTAGCAATAAATTAAAGGGTTCTAATGTATTGTTCATGCAGTCTGATGGTGGACTGACGCCTATGGACTTGTAAGTTATATATAAATATATATATATATATATATATATATATATATATATATATATATATATATATATATATATATATATATATATATATATATATATATATATATATATATATATATATATATATATATATATATATATATATATATATATATATATATATATATATATATATATATATATATATATATATTATATATATATATTATATATATATATTCTTTATTGCATAACTACTACATTATAACAATAAAGTAAGAGCATGTTTACAATGGCGGGCTTATTTCTATGAGAAATGTCTTCCACCCAACCAATGTTCTCATGATGTGTTTTGAGATATTTTTTGTAGCTTTTTAGTTAAGAAATTTGTTTGAAAGACTGCTGAGATACTTTTGTTCTTTTTATATATATTTATTTTGTTACCAGAGCAAAGAAATGAAAATATTAATTAAATATTTGGTATTAAAATATTAAATATTCCACATCCTCGAGTGGAAATCGAAGCCATAACGTGTCGCTTTTACAGTCACACGCTTGTGCCCCTGTGCCACGACAGGCCTCTATTTATACTACTTATTTTAATTAAATTAAAAAGGCAGCCTTGGTATAGAGGCACAGGTGTGTGACTGTAAAGGTTGTAGATTCGATTCCTCCCCTATGAAATATTTATTTACTTAAGAGTGTAGTGTTCCGCAACTGAACATGCAATGCCTTATATATAGAATTTTTCGGGAAGTGGGTCAATGAGAGCAGTAGCGGAGTGATTTAACACTAAGTTTCCCATTCATGATTTAACATATTTACTTATTTTAAAAACCAATATATAAAAGTTAATGTTCTTTTAAGTGTACTTTTAGAAATGATCTTATTATTTAACCCTCTTTTGGATTACTCCATTGTTTGTTTAACATTTTTTGTTATTATTCAAGGTTTAACGGTTCTCGTGCTATTTTGTCTGGACCCGCTGGTGGAGTGGTTGGCTATGCAATGACTTCTTATAATAAGGAAACTGGGTTGCCAGTTATAGGTAAAGATAGTAAAAATTATATTTGTAATTTAATTAAAATATTGAGATTTTTGCCCTATTTTCTATACAAAGCCGCAAAATGTACAATTAAATTGGCAAATCTAATGACTTTATAATTCCGAAGACTCATAAGGAAATAGCATTGCTTCTGAAATTTATATTACGTTATAATTAGTAATTCTCAATTTTATATACAAAATGTATATAAAGTTGAGAATTACTGTATTGATGATGGCTTTAAGTTCGATGCCCACACGAGGCCATAATTAAATTGAAATATTACTTTAAATTGTAAAATCATTATATATGTTTTTGCGATCTAGGGCCCGGCATCTCCTTCCGCTACCATGCCATACATGAAAAATGCTAAACGGATAGTCTTACATTAGGTTTTCTCTGTTTCTCTTACTAAAGTGTCTTTTTACATACGAGTTTTAGGGTAGTTAAATGATGGTAGTTGATGATAAATTATTCATTATAAGACTGCATTTCAACGCGACTGGTTCTATGATCGATTGCTCTCTCTATATTTCATATCGATTGCTCCCTATATTTAATATCGATTGCTCTGTCTATATTTCATATCGATTGCTCTGTCTATATTTCATATCGATTACTCTCTATATTTAATATCGAATGCTCTGTCTATATTTCATATCGATTACTCTCTATATTTCATATCGATTGCTCTCTATATTTCATATCGATTGCTCTCTATATTTCATATCGATTGCTCTCTATATATTTCATATCGATTGCTCTCTATATTTCATATCGATTGCCCTTTCTATATTTCATACCGATTGCTCTCTCTATATTTCATATCGATTGCTCTCTATATTTCATATCGATGGCCCTTTCTATATTTCATACCGATTGTTCTCTCTATGTTTCATATCGATTGCTCTCTATATTTCATATCCTCGAGTGGGGATCGAACTCACACACTGTCGCGTATACAATCGCACGCTGGTGCTGCGCCATGATAGATCTCAAATAATATTCTCAAATTAACTATATTGTCTTTAATAAATATTAGGTTTCGACATGGGCGGAACTTCTACAGATGTTTCAAGGTACGCGGGAGCGCTGGAACATGTACATGAAGCCACTACCGCTGGTGTTACCATACAGGCTCCACAGCTAGGTAATATTTATTTTTAAATTGTTTTTATCAATTATTTATTTGTATATATTTATTTATTTATTTTACTCACTCACTCCGCTTAATGTATTATCTCGCATATAGCGGGGTAAGTAGAGGGAACTTAGGAACCGGGTGTTAAGACACTCCGTTCTGTTTCCCACTTTCTGCCGAATGTGAGGCGTTCGCGGAACTCAACGCTGCGCTTCACCTTGTTAGCAGAGCGAAGAAATGAAAATATTAAACATTTGATTTGAAAATATTAAATGTTTCAGTTCTTCCAGTGGGGATTGAACCCACAACCTGTCTTTAATAGCCACACGCTGCTGCGCCACTTATGCTTTTACTTACATATTTTCTCTATGCATTCCAGATATAAACACAGTGGCAGCCGGCGGTGGTTCAATGTTGACATTCAGATCGGGGTTGTTCGTAGCGGGGCCGGAGTCCGCGGGAGCCGAACCTGGACCCGCCTGCTATAGAAAAGGAGGCCCTCTCACCGTCACTGATGCCAATTTACTACTGGGTATAATTTTCTTTATTTTTTTAGCTTCACGCTGTATGCCGCACGAGGCAGGGTAGGCAGAGGGAACCCGGGAACCTAGTGTTAAGACACTCCGTTCCACTTCCCCACTTTCCGCCGCATTTGAGGCATTGCGTGTTGAGTGGCAAAACTCCACGCCGCGCTTTGTCTTATTACCAGAGGGAAGAAATGAAACATTAAATATTTAAAGTTAAAATATTAAATATTCATTTCCTCGAGTGGGGATCGTACCCAAAACCTGTCGGTTACAGTCACACGTTTGTGCCGCTGAGCCACGACAGGCCTCACTTAGTTTATTGATGTTATGTTTTTTAGCTCTGATAATAGAAAAATTATGGTTTTACAAGATAGGCAATATAACATGCATCTTTAATTATCAAACAAAACTTTTTTTGACTATTTTTGGAGTATTAATACACACTTTGGAAAAAAAATCTATTTTTTTTAAAATCAATTAGCGGAATTTGAACTTACGCCTTTTGGATGTGTTCCAAGTCTGAACCTTTTCTAAAACATACATCATGTTATATTAATAATTATTTTATTTTATTATAAACCAAATGTACGACTGTAACAGCAACAAGTTGTTGGTTCGACTCCACTCAATGAAATAAAAAGTTTAATATTTTCTTTTTCCTGGCTTTGTTAACGAGGTGAAACGCGGCGTTAAGCTACGCAACTGAACGCGTAATGCCTCCAATTCGGCGGAAAATGGAGAACGGAAGTGGCTTCCCAAGTTCTCTCCGCCTAACCTCATAAGTGTGGGATTTGTTTAAAGAAAATAATAATTACTATAACATTAAAAAAATTTTTTCAGGTCGTCTTCTACCTGACTATTTCCCTAAAATATTTGGACCTAACGAAAACGAGCCATTAGATAAAGAAGCGACTATAGAAGCTTTCAAAAAGTTAACAAATGAAATTAATATCTTTTTGCAACAGGACGGCGGCAAAGAGGTATATAAATTGTTGTATTTTTAGAATTAAAAATAAAAATACGAAAATGTAGAGCAAGGCGGACATACTATACTGTTGTGCCCCGACGACCTCCATATACTATTTCTAAATGCTAATAAAAGCAGAATTGTAAATTACTCTCTATAATTATATTAATAAAATATGATTTAACATTTCAGATGACTATGGAAGAAGTTGCAATGGGATTTATTATAATTGCTAACGAAGCAATGTGTCGGCCTATTAGGTAGTTGTTTAAGTATTTTATCACATTTATATAATCTGTATCTATTCCAGTCCGCTGGACGACCGCAAGGGGGCGCCCTTGTCGCCATGTAAAGTTGAGGCTATCGTCTATTCGCAGTTAATTGAAATTATAAATATTATTTATGTTAAAATAAAATATATATGTAAAACTTAAATAATATGTGAAATTTAGGTTTGGCTATGCCTTGAGGCAGAAACATAGTACTCTGTAGACACGGCAGGCCAACACTAGTGCCCTCTTTCGTAAATGTCTTTGTGGGAACGAAGTTTTTCTAAGGTTCCTAAGTCTCCTCTGCCGTGTTCCCAAAAGGGAATGGAGTGTTATCTTAATACTAGGTTGGCAAATTCCCTCTGCTTACTGCCATGTGCGGGATACAGCGGGAAGCTAAAAAGTAATAACAATTTCAGAGCGTTGACAACTTCCCGCGGCCACGATTCCCGCGATCACGCGTTGGCGTGTTTCGGGGGCGCCGGAGGGCAACACGCGTGTGCTGTCGCCAAACAACTTGGGATCTCTACTGTTTTCACACATAAATATGCAGGTGAATATTTATATATTAGCTTTTACGACTTTGTCCTCGTGGTCAAATATACTGTAGATAAATATATCACTATGTATTAGCTCTTACAGCTTGCTTTGCGCCCGTGGCCAGATAGACTGTGGTCAAAATGGCTGTTGCCAAATATTTTATTATACATTAGCTCCTACAGCCTGCTTCACCTGAGAAGATATATAGATTACTGTCTAATATAATAATATTATTATACTAGCTTTTACACCCTGTCTCGCCACTGTGGCTCAAGCTTATAGACATACTTGTCTAACTTCTCGGTATATATGACGCATGACATATTTATGTGTATAAGTGCTTTAGATAACTCTGATCGTAGATACATTATCTTTTTGATGTAATATAGTCCTAAGATGTACTTCTTCGATAAATGCACTATACCATACAGAAATATTTTTAACTTACTTACACTAGGTTTCGAGGTTTTCTCTTAGCCTACCCTGCCATGTGCGGGATTCAACGTCAAGTTGAATGAGTGAAAATGTAGTTCCTGTGATAAGCTCCATCATCATCATCACTCTGGTACTAATGGTGTCGTAAGAGGCGACTAAAGTACGTGTGGTAGAGTACCGCGGGCGACAGTGATCATTTACCGTCGGGTAACCCGTACGCTTGTTTGCCATCTTTTCCAAAAAAAAGCATTTTCAAGCCGAATTCTTCTTTACATTTTTTACCTGTAGTCGTGTGTTTGTTCAAATAAAAAAAATGAGATTTGTGAAAAAAGTGTCATTTTTTTTCAGCTTCACGCTGTATCCCGCACTAGGCAGAGTAGGCAGGGGGAACCCGGAAACCTAGTGTTAAGACACTCCGTTCCACTTTCGTTCCCCACTTTCCGCCGAATTTGAGGCATTGCGTGTTGAGTAGCAGAACTCAACACCGCGCTTTGCCTTATTACCAGAAATGAGAAATGAAAACATTAAACATTTAAATTGAAAATATTAAAAATTTCATTTCCTCGACTGGGGATCGAACCCAAACCTGTCGGTCGGAACTCTTGTGTAGCTGCGCCACGAAAGCAGGTGTATATACATCATAGGTTATATTGAAATTATTATATCAGTGAGTTAGGAAATAATTTTTCCATTATAGTAAGTAGTTCTTGAGATAACGTGTTAAAACAAAAAAACATTATAAATAATTTGTTCTTAAGTAATTAAATATAATATTAAAATGTTTTTCTTTTTAGGCATCCTCTCAGCGTACGGCATGGCGTTGGCGGACGTTGTGCAAGAAGCCCAAGAGCCTTGTGCTATGGAATACAATTCGGACAATTATAATAAACTGGATGAATTATTGGATAAATTGGCTGATGTTTGTAGAGATAAATTGAGAAGTCAGGTAAGGCGATTAAATTTATAGTAAAAATATACTTATTGAATATTAATTTATTTTCTGAGGCCAGTCCAGGCCAGTAAACGCGACGGGTTGTGGGTTCCATTCTCACTCGATGGATTGAAATATTTATGATTTTTATGTTTTCGTACTGTTAATAAGGCAAGGCGCGGCGTTGAGTTCCGCCACTCTACACGCAATGCCTCAAATTCGGCAGACAGTGAGAAACCGAACGGAGTGTTTTAAGTCTAGGTGCCCATGTTACCTCTGCCTGCCTTGCCATGTGCGAGATACAGTGTAAAGCTACAATAATAGTATAATAAAACATACTAATTGAACAAAGTTCAAAGTGTTGATATAGATTTTCTGAATAAATATTGTTCTTCCCTAAGTGTGGACTTGGATCCCACACATGGCAGGGTAGGCAGAGGGAACTTGGGAACCTAGTGTTAAGACACTCCGTTCCACTTCGGTTTCCCAATTATTTATTAATATTTAGAATACGTATGAAAATTTTATCGTAGCGGGATTTGAACTCGGTTCTTTTGGAAACCGTCCAAGCGCTCTGACCACTAAGCCATATGTTCTTATAATAATGTAAGCTTATTACTATTTTCAGGGTTTCAAAGACACACAAATAGTGGTAGAGCCATATCTGCATATGCGCTACTCGGGAACCGACTTTGCACTTATGGTGCCGCCTTCAGAAGGGAGTGGCACTAAACATGGGGACTTCTATGCTTCTTTTGTTAATAGGTACTTTATATTTATTATTAATTAAATTATTATTTAATTACAAGTAATTTTTCCTTAATATTTGTTGTTGTTGATGTTAAATTTGTCGTCGTCGCGAAAAAGCACGGCGTTGAGTTTCGCCACTCAACACGCAATGTCTAGAAAATCAGCGGGTCAGTCAGTGATTAACAAAGTGTGGAAGTACTTGTTTCCCTCTGTTTCCCCCTTACACGGAACACGTGAAGCTAAAAAAAGCAAAACAAAATAATAGTAATTGCATAATATTTATTTTTAACCTACGATACAAAAAGATATGTGCTTTAACCTCCTATACAAAAATAGGTGTGTGTATAAGTTAGACCTGTCTGTCTGTTCGTGACACAGAAGCTCTTGAATTAAATTGAACTACAAGCACTTTGCTAAGTGTTGTTATGGTATATGTGAGGTAGTGTTTCATTGGGTCGGTAGAGTTTTCAATTGATAATTTATTTGCTTGTTTTTTCATATTCTAGATATAAAAACGAGTTCGGTTTCACATTATCCAATAAAATATATGTGGATGATGTTCGAGTTAGGGGTATTGGTAAGAGCGAAGTGGCCCATGAAGTAGCACTATCTAGCGGTAAAGGGGTGAAACCTAGCGTGGAAAAGGTATCATATACTTTTTTTACTTCATTATGGTGTACGTACCCTTATTTGCTATTTTACAATTTTTTTTTTAATATTTTCTTTTAAATAAGTAGCTTCTTTTTCTTCTTTTTTCCTTTGCAAGCGATAGGTTTAATCCCCACTCGGGAAAGTATAAAGTATTTTAAAAGAATGGAGAAATCAAATTAATCTGTATAATAATATCTGTATAAATTAATCTCCCATTAGTATAAATTGAAAAACGAAAACCTAACACAGTAGTCATATTCGGATAAATGAAAGTAAGAAAACATTATCCGAATATCGGAGAAATTACTAGATTTAACTGGTAATTTCTATGAAATACATGATATATTTGATTTCCAACAGGTAGTGAAAGTATATTTCGAGGGTGGCTACCAAGACACTGCTATATATTTATTGGAGAAATTACTCCCGGAACAAGAGATACTTGGACCGGCGATAATAATGGACAAATTGTCCACTATACTTGTAGAACCAGGTGAGCGGAATGTAGTAAAATATCGTGGCGCAGCGGCACAAGGGTGTGACTGTAACCGACAGGTTCTGGGTTCGATCCCCAGTCGAGGATATAAAATTTTTAATATTTTCAATTTAAATATTTCATGTTTCATTTCTTCGCTCTGGTAATAAGGCAAAGCGCGGCGTTGAGTTCCGCCACTCTACACGCAATGCCTCAAATTCGGCGGAAAGTGGGGAACGGAGGGTCTTAACACTAGGTTCCCTCCGCCTACCCTACCATGTGCGGGATAAAGCGTGAAGCTGAGTATTCTTATTATGATTATTTTGCTATTTTCTGTTTAGATTGTAAAGCGGAAATAACAAAATATGGCGACATTCGTATCGCAATGGGCGCGGGAAAGCCTAAAATGGTGACTGCGGATCTGGATTCGATACAATTGAGTATATTCTCTCATCGTTTCATGTCGATCGCTGAACAAATGGGCAGGTGAATATATAAAAGTGATATCTTTGTAATTTATTGTTATAAACAAGTGTGCATAGTACGGTAGACGAGTTGTGGCCGCCTTGAAGTTAAAAGTGGCTGCGGAGACTTCATTTTAGTTTTTTTTTTATATTTGATTATTTTTAGTTCCCAAAACAAAAAGAGTCTTGTGTGTCCATCTGTATGTCTGTCGGTCTGCGGCACCGTAGCTCTAACAATGGTATATTTTTAATAAACTTATATAACTAATTATGTATAACTCTATCTCTACTTAGGGTGAACTGTTATTGAGTTCCATCCAGTTTATTAAACAAGTAATACGTTAAAATTGGGTTTAATATGTTATTTATCAACACGTTATATGTTATGACGAGGCCTGTCGTGGCTCAGGGGCACATGCATGTGACTAAACGTATGACAGGTTTTGGGTTCGATCCCCATTCGAGGAAAAGAAATATTTAATTTAAATATATATTTTTTTACCTTTGCTCTGGTAATAAGGCAAAGCGCGGCATTGAGTTCTGCCACACATACAGACAGACAATGCCTCAAATTCGGCGGAAAGTGGGGAATGGAACGGAGTGCTATAACACTAGCTTCACAAGTTCCCCCTGTCTATCCTGCCATGTGCGGGATACAGCGTGAAGCTGAGTGAGAGAGTGATAAACAACACGTTATATTGTTTGCGCAGAGTGTTACAAAGAACGTCAATATCGGTGAACATAAAAGAGAGGCTGGACTTCTCCTGTGCGCTGTTCGGTCCGGACGGAGGCCTGGTGTCCAACGCGCCTCACATCCCCGTACATTTGGGCGCCATGCAGGAGACCGTTCAGTATCAGGTGAGTTTTTTTTAGTTTATTTTCTCTCTCTTTCTCGCTAATCTCTTTTCACGCTGTATCCCGCATATATGCACTCTGTATGCCGTAGGCGTAGAGAATGTGAGAATGTAGTGTTAAGATACTTTATTTTATTTCCCACTTTATGCAAAAGGCGGCACTTTGCCCTGCTACTTAATATGTATATAGTGCTTCGTAATTTAAAATATGTTTTGTTACGCCACTTTATTTGATGAGTGCAGTATAAAAAAGAGGCTACGTTACATATCAAGATTAATGCAGTATTGATTTTTATATTAAAGTATACTCGTATATTGCGTGTTAGTAGACGAAAATTAACACCGCGCCATCTCTTTCTTCTAACACTAGCGACCCGTCCGCTACTTTGTCCACTTGAACTACATTATTTTATTTACTAATCTCAATTATAACTTTTTTCCAATAACAATATGACTTTTAAGACAATATCTATACATTGGAAACTAAAATTTCAGCTAATTGAAAAAAAAAAATGATATTGTGTGGCAATTATGTCAAACTGAATATTTTGAATTGACGTCAACTTTTTATTTACTAACATAAAATAAAATTTAAATAAAATAAACACTAAATATTGAAAGACGATTGTCAATATATAATAATAAAAACATGCATTTAAATTTAAGCCGTTTCTAAGGTTACAAACGCACAGACAAACAGATATAAAAATGTTATTGTATTACATTAATAAACGTCTCCTATTAGATATTTTAAATATATCTTCAATGTACAGACAGTGATCAGTTACAAATATATTATAAGTATAAAATTACAATTATTAGTATTAACGCTATATTCTTTTTGCCTTTCCAACAGATTAAAGTACGTGGCGATACACTAAAGCCAGGCGACGTGCTATTGGCGAATCATCCAAAAGCAGGTGGTTCGCATTTACCAGACCTGACTGTCATCACGCCTGTATTTCATAAGTACGTTGAAATCTATCGTTGAAAATCAGCTATAGAAATCTTAAGAACTATTGGTTTGGATTGAAAGATTGTTTTGGATTCTTATTTAATGAGCACTTATATATATATATACATATACATATACATATACATATACATATATATATACTTATACATATACTTATACATATACATATACATATACATATACATATACATATACATATACATATACATATACATATACATATACATATACATATACATATACATATACATATACATATACATATACATATACATATACATATACATATACATATACATATACATATACATATACATATACATATACATATACATATACATATACATATACATATACATATACATATACATATACATATACATATACATATACATATACATATACATATACATATACATATACATATACATATACATATACATATACATATACATATACATATACATATACATATACATATACATATACATATACATATACATATACATATACATATACATATACATATACATATACATATACATATACATATACATATACATATACATATACATATACATATACATATACATATACATATACATATACATATACATATACATATACATATACATATACATATACATATACATATACATATATATATATATATATATATATATATATATATATATATATATATATATATATATATATATATATATATATATATATATATATATTGGTGTACTTTTATATACATATATAGCTTTTTTTATTTATTTATTTTTAATTTTTACTTTTCTATTTCTTTTTTTATTTCTCAAATTTATCATGGCAATCAATAATGTTCCTGCTGACGACAGTTTCCTTTCCTTTTCGACTATTTCTGATGGATTGAGCAGTAATGACAGTTTTCTCAGCATTTATACGCTAAGTGAAACTTTAGATTTTACTTTCTCATAAATGTTGAAAAATTTTAATATAATTCATCTGAACGCACAGAGTATTCCTGCACACTTTCCAGATTTCTTGTCTTCTTTTAGTAATAAAAATGTCGATGCTATTTTATTGTCGGAGACTTGGTTGAAGCCTTCGGTTTCTTATTCTCTTCCAGGGTTTCACTTGATCCGTAACGATCGCATTTGCCGAGTGGGAGGTGGCGTTGCCATTTACCTACGCTCACATATTCCTTATAGATTTTTTTTTTATTCTAGAAAATTTAAAGGTCTTTAATCTTTAAAGATTATGCCAGACCCATCGTATCTCAAAAATCTTAAATACAACTAACTACACACTACTATATACATAGTTTAACCATTTCATTAAAAAATAACTTAGCTTCTATAGTTACAGGATTACTAAGTATTGTTCCTTATAGATTAGTAGACTTTTCTAAAAGTGATCCAAGCACAGGAGCAGAACACCGTTTTACTAATACCAAAAACCTTCTTGGTGTTTATTATAATCCTAGCCTTGCGGTCGACTACTTCTTATCATTTGAGACCTTGTTAGAGAATTACTAGCCTTTCTACGATCACTCTATTATAATGGGCGACTTTAACACTTGTATTTTGAAAAACAACCACCGTTCGTCCCGCTTAAAGTCTTTAGTAAACGGAGGTAATTTACATATACTTTCCCTATCCGCTACTCATAATTTACCGAATTGTGTTCTCTCGTTACTTGACCTTATGATCGTTTCTTCCATTGATCTTGTTGAAAAGCATGGTCAGCCCAGCTCCAGAATCCTTGTTAAAACTTATTTCTTGTAAATGTAAAAAAGGATGTCAGAAGGCCTGTGGATGCAGAAAAGCTGGGTTAAAATGCTCCGTTATTTGCACCAATTGCAGTGGTGCTTAAAAAATTCGCAAGTGCAATTGGATTACGATGATGAAGAAGAAACTGCGACTGCATTTTCAAGCAAACGTTTGATGAAATGGACAACGAAGAGGATTGTGAAGAGTAGTTCTAGATGTATATTTGTGTGTCTGTATTTATGTATGTATGTGCATCTATATATGTGGGTATGTATGTATGAATATTTGTATGTATATGTAATTTGAATACAGTATAATATTACGAGTGTGTCATATGGTATATACATAACGGTTTTTTATTTATTTTATAATCTATACATTTTGCACCCTGTCCCGGTCTTAATTGGCTATTTCCTTTGCCTTAAGTTTGCCTGGCAGAATTTGCTATTAAGCAATAAGGCCGCCTTTTGTACATGTATTTTTTTTTCTTGTTATTGTATTTCAGTGCTGTTTTTTTTTTCTCTGGGTGTACAATAAAGAATTATTATTATTATTATTATTATTATTAATCGCCAGGTCCAGCAAAAAGCCGATCTTCTTCGTGGCGTCCCGCGGCCACCACGCGGACATCGGCGGGCTCACGCCGGGCTCCATGCCGCCGCACTCCACCGCGCTGGCGCAGGAGGGCGCCGCCCTGCGCTCCCTGCTGCTGGTGGACGGAGGGGACTTCAGGGAGGCCGACTTGCTCGAGGGTAGGGATCAGTGTAGTGCTGTTGCCGAGTTGTGGTCGCTTTAGAACAGACAATTTTTATTTGTGAAATTGAGTGTAATATGATAATATTTATAAGTGTTTTGTTTAAGTAATATTGTGTACATATTTGTTTGTACATTTTATTGTTTGTATATAAAAAATCCCTTAGTCTACTCTGCCAAGTGTGACAGCGAAGCTGAGTGAATTAGTATATACTACATATATAATATGTTTTTTTTTCCAGAACTAATGAAGCCAGGGAAAGTACCGGGATGTTCTGGAACAAGAAATTTGAGTGACAATTTGTCAGATTTGAAAGCGCAAGTCGCTGCCAATCAACGGGTAAAACTGTGTAACTTTTTCGTTTAAGAAATTATTATAATTTTTGTGTGTACTAAGGTCATAAATAAAGCTGTAGAAAAATACTTGTAAACATTTATACACATAAATATTATAAATGTTTAATAGTAATAGACGGTGTGTGGCCTGTCGTGGCGCAGCGGCACAAGCGTGTGACTGCAACCGACAGGTTGTGGGTTCGATCCGCACTCGAGAAAATGAAATTGAAATAAATAATTTCATTTCTTCGCTCTGGAACAAGGCAAAATGCGGTGTTGAGTTCCGGCACTCAACACGCAATGCCTCAAATTCGGCGGAAACTGGGAAACGGAAGTGGAACGGAGTGTCTTAACAGTAGGTTCCTGGGCCTACCCTGCCTACCCTGCCTCGTGAGGGATACAGCATGAAATTGAAAAAAATAATTAAAATATTTAGTTTATTCATTTAGCTGAAATTAATGAAAAAATAATTAATGAAAAAAAAAAAATGTATAAAAGTGACGTGTTTTGAACAAGAAAGTAATTAGTTAAGTAAAATGGAGTAATTGAAGCGGGCGAAGTATTAAATAATATTATTTTTTCTATTTATAAAAGGGAATTCAACTAGTATCTGAATTGATAGACGAATACAATTTGGACGTGGTGCAAGCGTATATGGGACATATACAGAAGAATGCGGAATTAGCCGTTAGAGATATGTTGAAGGTATGTCTGTCTCTTTCTTTCAAATATTGCTTTCTCTTTCCATTCTTTTTAACTTCACACTAAACATTATCGTCTCCTTAAACGTTATTGTATAATTGAACCATGTGGGTTAGGTTAGGTTAGTTGGTGCTCAGAGGTAATCCTTTAATATTGTTATTTTCTCGCCATGCCATTCCAGTTAGGTTAGGTTAGGTTAGCCCTGCCGTGTGCGGGGTACAGCGTGGTGCTGAGAGTGAGAGAACACTGCGACGTTTCTGCCAGTTAACACGCGTAGGCAGAGAGAGCGGAGCGCCAAACGCTACGGTCTCGGCATACCTCTTCCGCCTCGTCCTCGTCATCAACCGCTTCATACATGCCCTCCGGGGGGTCTTCATGCTTTTTACATGACCTCCTCCAGTATCGTCGATACTGTGTTTTCGAAGGTCAACCGAGGTCGTCAACTTCGATTCGGAGTCAACCGAGGTCGTCCATCTACTTCACTTGCTAAATGCAAGACAACTTGAGTGCATTTTGTGACAACTTGAGTGCATTTTGTTTAGTGCTTTAAAATAATATTTTTTTTATATATATTTATGAGGTGAGGCATGTCATGGCGCGCAAGCACAAGCGTGCGACTGTAAACAGGTTGTGAGTTCGATCCACATTTGAAGAAATTATTATAAATATTTAATATTTTCATAAAGCGCGACTTTGAGTTCCGCCAATCAACGCGCAACGTCTCTCAAATTGCGCGTAAAGTATGGAACGGAAATGTATGATTGGAAACGGAGTGGCTTAACACTGAATCCAAAAAATCCCTCTCCTGGAATGAGCTTAATTTTATTATTTTACAGGAAATAGCTAAAAAAGCAATAGACAAAACAGGTTCAGCTGTGTTAAAGGCCACTGAATATATGGACAACGGTACTCCCATCACTCTGACTGTCACTCTTGATGAGGAACTGGGAAGTGCCGTATGCGATTTTACGTAAGTTTTTATATGATATATTGATTGATTTGTTATTTATATTTTTTATTAGACTTCGTTTATGTTAACTTTGCTTTAGTCCCTAATAAAAGTAGGGGTTTTTTTGTAGTTTTGTTATTTCTTTTTCTTACTTACTTAGGTTCATGCTGTATCCCGCACGGAACTTGGGAACCTAGTGTGAAGACATTCCGTTCCGTTCCCTACTTTCCGTGGAATTTGAGATATTGTGTGTTGATTGGCGTAGCTCAACGCTCGACATTTTTTTATTTCCTTTTTTGTCAAATACTATTTTACTCAGCAATAATATTCTCAGCTTTACGCTGTATTCCGCACATGGCAGGGTAGACGTTCCCCACTTTCCGCCGAGGCATTGAGTGTTGAGTGGCGGAATTCAACGCCGCGTTTTTGCCTTGTACCAGACCGAAGGAATGAAAATATTAAATATTTAAATTGAAAATATTAAATATTTCATTTCCTCGAGTGGGAATCGAACCCACAACCTGTCGGTTACAGTCACACGCTTGTGCCGCTATGCCACAACAGGCCTCAAATAAAATTTTAAAATATTATTTTCATATTATTATCTACATAAAAGAAAAATCTTTCATTGGGAACAATAAAGTAGTGGAGTTTCCATCACAAAATAATGTTTTTTTTTTTGGTAAACTTTATTTAACATTCAATGTGTTTTAATAAAATCAGTTCAGCTAGTAAAATTTCAAAGTTTTGTACAGACTCAATTGATCTTTTTTCCTTCTGTCTATATATAACAAATATTAATATATTTGTTGTGAACTATCGAAATGAAAAAAAAAACTATAATTATGTTTCTTTCATTTTCTATTTATATAACATAAAAATGACTTCCAGGGGTACTGGCGTGGAAGTATGGGGTAACCTGAACGCGCCTCGGGCGATTACACTGTCAGCTCTTATATATTGTCTGCGTTGTATGGTGGGATACGACGTGCCTTTGAATCAGGTGTGTTTGCTATTTTTAAATGGTTGGTTTTTTTTCATAGTTTTTTTTTTTTTTTTAGTTTTAACTATCTCGTATGAAACTTCAAAAATTTGAAGTAAAAGTTAAAAATATATATATTGTTGGGCATATTATTCGATTCAAGAATATTATTATGATAAGAGTGCGTGGGATTAAATGCTGTTGGTACCTACTCATTCAGGAAGCTAACTGTGTTATATATTTACTTTAATTGATATATTGAAAAGAGCAACTGTTGAGTTTGGTGACGGCTCTTCTCAGCAGACCCGCCTTCCGAGCCGGTGGTAGCTTCCTGTAGGACTGACACTACAGACAATTGTATGTAACTTGACGATTCAAAAGTGCTTCTAATGGCCTATTGGGATATAGAATATTTGTTTTTTTTTATTCTGAAAGTAGCGTGATTTGTGAGACAATGCAAGTGGAAAAACGTTAAAGTGAAAACGCGATGGTTGTAAATTCTATTCCCACGCAAGATAATTGTAACTATTTTTAAAATATTGTAACTATTTTCATTAATGCTCTGCCGCAGACGTACAAGCGTTTGTCTATAAAAGCGACAGATCGTGGGTTCGATCTCCACTCGAAGAAATTAAATATTTAATATGTTCATTTCTTCGCTCACTTACACGCATTGGTTCAAATTCAGCGGAAAGTGGGCAGTGGAATGGTGTGCCTGCAATTAATATCCCATTTTGGTAAACTTATCGCAGCGTTGAATTCCGCGGTGCGTGAGAAACTGGGTGTCAAAACACTAGTTTCCCACTGTTTACCCTACATTGCGGACGGAGCATAATGATGACATTTTTTTCAGTTTTTTTTTTTTAAATAAATACCTAATTTCTACCAACACAGGGCTGTTTAAACCCGGTCGATGTGATAATCCCGCAAGGCTCCATATTAGATCCTTCTGAAGACGCGGCAGTGGTGGGCGGCAACGTGTTGACATCGCAAAGGATTGTGGATGTTGTGCTGAAAGCTTTTCAGGTAATATCCATAATGCGGCTTCGCCCGCTTATATATTTATTTATGTGTTATAACCAAAAAAAAAATTTTTTTTTTCAAAAATGATGTGTTAATCTGCCTGTATTACTGTAAAGTTATATATAAATGAATTTTGGATTTTTTTTGTTATTGAAGAACACACATTGATATTCACAAAACAATATAGTCTAGATTAGGCTAAAAGCTTTTTTAAATATATTTTTTTTATTTTTGTAGAATAAAAAGTTTTGGCTCAACGACACAGTAGCTATAATCGCGACGGATATGATATCGAAATGATATCGAATTCCATCGGTGGAATTAAGTTGTTTAATCATAAAAACAAGGCGTTGAGTTTACAGTTAGCTGTTGATAATCTTACTTTAGGGAGGTCACATCTCGTTGACCGTACTGTAGTTCTGTAATAATTAATATTGCACCAGGTCTGTGCCGCGTCTCAAGGATGTATGAACAATTTAACTCTGGGAGAGACGAATTGGGGTTATTATGAAACAGTGGCTGGTGGTAGCGGTGCTGTAAGTAGAATTATAATTATTTTTTAAGAACGAGATTAATTTTTAGTGGAAAAGGAGTTTATATTTTTTTACTATGGCTTCAAGAAATATTGGTGAATATTGTTTTTGTTGTGAAATATTTTTTCACTCAGCTTCACGCTGTATCCCGCATACGGCAGTGTAGGCAGCGGGAACTTGGGAACCTAGTGTTAAGACACTCCGTTCCACTTCCGTTCCCCACTTTTCGAAGAATTTCAGTATTATTGAGTGGCGGATTTCAACGCCGCGCTTTGCCTTGTTACCAGAGCGAAGAAATAAAAACTTTGAATATTTAATTTGAAAATATTAAATATTTCATTTCTTCGAGTACGAATCGAACCCACAACCTGTCGTTTATAGTCACAAGCATAAGCCGCTGCGCCACGACAGGCCTCAAATATTTTTTATAGCCAAAAAAATATAAGTATAAAAATATCTAATTGAACTTAAAACCAATAGTTTAAATATGCATTGATGGGCACGTTTTTCCGTTTCTTTGAATAAAATAAGGCTTCAGGCTTTAAATAAGGCTTTTTAAAATGAGCAAAAGCTTATGTTAGTCTTATTGATAGATCGATTTATTAACATTTTTTTAAATATATTTTTTTAATAACAAGAAGTAGTGGTACATTTACAATTTTCCAGTATTTTCAATTTTACATCTCATAATTTACAAATTATTTTAATTTTTTTGAGAAAAAGGCCGAATTACGTCGAAATATCTAGATATAAACAATATTTGGCATATAAATATTTGTACGTCTCCAGGGCCCCGGCTACGACGGCGCGGGCGGCGTCCACACGCACATGACCAACACCCGCATCACTGACATTGAAATAGTCGAGACGCGATACCCGCTGCTGGTCACCGAGTTCAGCTTGCGGGACGGCTCTGGTGGGAGAGGTTAGTATATATAGTTAAAAGGCTGGTCTGAGATTTAAGATATATATTGTTGATCAGCTACGATGTATCCTGAACTTGATAGAGTAGGCAGAGGAAACTAGGAAACCTAGTGTTAAGACACTCCGCTCTGTTTACCATTTAAAAACATTATATATTTAATTTGAAAATATTACATATTTTATTTCGTCGAGTGGGCATCGAACCCACAATCTATCGTTTACAGTCACACGCTTGTGCCGCTGCGCCACGATAGGCCTCAATCTATAGTCGATTTGATTTCTTAATTTTTATTACTATGATTTGGATTTCAGACATCGACTTGGACTCCAAGGTGACTTAATTTTGTGTAAAAAATAATTTTATTATATCAGTGACTTTACTTTTAAATTTTTTTTAAATAATTTCTTATATCAATATATAATTTGTTTTAGGACAATGGAACGGTGGCGATGGTGTCACCAGAGAACTGGTGTTCAGAAGAACAGTACAGCTTTCAGTTCTGACTGAGAGAAGATCTTTCCAGCCTTATGGGATGAATGGTAATAGTGCATTCTTTGTTAAATCAGGCCTTTAGTGACCAGGAATTAGCTATAAAGTGATCTACAAGAACTGTTAATTCCGAAAATAATTACTGTTTTAGAGGCCTGTCGTGGCGCAGCGGCACAAGAGTGTGACTGCAACCGACAGGTTCTGGGTTCGATCCCCAGTCGAGGAAATGAAATATTTAATATTTTCAATTTAAATATTTAATGTTTCATTTCTTCGCTCTGGTAATAAGGCAAAGCGCGGCATTGAGTTCCGCCACTCAACACGGAATACCTCAAATTCGCCAGAAAGTGGGGAACGAAAGTGGAACGGAGTGTCTTAACACTCGGTTCCCGGGTTTACTTTGCCTACCCTGCCTCGTGCGGGATACAGCGTGAAGCTAAAAAAATATATACTGTTTTATAGAGGTAAAGTATTTAAATGTCTCGGTTTCTCACTTTCCACCCAAACAAAATTTGGCTAACAAAAATTGGTGTTGAGCATTTTTGCAACCTACCCTCAACATTTGGTTTTTGTGTTATTTAAATCGGTTTAGGATGTGCCGGCTTAGGTAAGTGGTAGACATTGCTGTAAACAGTTATTTCAAAAAAATTTCGTTCAAGCGCTCTGACCAACTAAGCCATCCGTTCTCAAGCAGACCAAGCTCCGTCGAAATTCTTATACGCTTGTTACAACTTATTTATGTAGCATCTCTTTAGGGAAATTTTTACAGATTTCCGCTACCCAGAGGCAACTCATAAGAATTATCGTTTGGCAAGAGAGAATACTATTTATTTAATATTTTCTGTCCTAACACTTTAAAAAATAGTAAAAATGTCATTTAATTATCCTAAAGGCGGTGAGCCAGGAGAGCGAGGACTTAACCTCCTTCAACGAGCTGACGGCAGATTGATCAATCTTGGAGGAAAGGCATCTATTGAAGCTAATCCAGGGGTAATGATGTCGAAATGCTATTTATTTATATTAAGTATAAAATAATTTCTAAAGGATATTGGTTCGATTTCGACTTTAAATAATTGTTTTTTTTTAATTTCTTTACAAACACAACAACTTTTAATTTCTTTTTTGGTAACAAGGCAAAACGCAGCGTTGTGATCCGCCATTCAACGAGCACAGATAAAGTTTAGTGGAGTGGAGAGTGGGGAACAGAACGAAGTGTCTTCACACTAGGTTCCCGAGTACCCTCTGCGTACCCTGCAATATGCGGGATATAGCTTGAAGCAAAACCAAGAGATATGTCGTGGCGCAAGAGTAATGACATGTGTAGCTTCGATTCCCGCACAAGGAAAAAAAATATTTTCATATATATTTATTTATTATTATATATATATATATATATATATATATATATATATATATATATATATATATATATATATATATATATATATATATATATATATATATATATATATATATATTTCAGGATAAATACATAATGAATTCACCAAGCGGAGGTGGTTATGGCCGTCCAGACACAAAACAAACGAACGCACAAACAAATCAAACATATAGTGGATTTCTGGAACGAGGCAGCGTTTTCGAGTATAGAAGTGCACAAGAATCTGTTTAATATAAGCTAAGTCTTTTTTTTTGTTATTGTTTTTCTTTTATCTTATAATGATTATTAATATATACTTATTTACACAATTATGTTGAAAAAAAAACATATTAATTTCTATGAAATGCTTTTATTAAATTGTTATATGTATTATAAGTCTTTCTGTAGTGTTTATATAAGGAATAGATACCTTTTTTTAAATGAGATTTATTACTTACTTTTTCAGCTATATGTTATTTTTATTACTGTTTTTACATATATTTATTTATGTCCAGTAAAAATGATTTTTCACAAAAGTTCTATGCTTTAAAATTAATTTGATACTAATATTTGTATGCATATATACACATATTTATGTATATATATGTATATATATATATATATATATATATATATATATATATATATATATATATATATATATATATATATATATATATATATATATATATATATATATATATATATATATATATACATACAAAAAAATATCAATGAAGTTATAGGAGCAATTTCGAATCCCGTTGAACCGTTATTATTACTTTTAAATGTTATATTTTTTAAATTATTTTTAATCTGTTTTTATTTTTTATTTCAATTTAAACTAATGAACTAAGCACAAAGTGTAAGTACAATAATGATATAGAATATTCTCGAATGTTCATTTGTTAATACATTTTTATGGGTGATGGTGTTCTTTTAATAGCTTTAAAGAGTAAGTACAATCGTATATAATATTATATACACATACAAGTTATTAAAGATGTTATTATATATACATTATATACATTATATATATTATGTATACATTTGTTATATAGGCTTTAGAAAAATATTTTTCTATTGTTTTAGTAGTTTTTACTTTTATTATATAATAATCTTGGTTATTGTTACTATATTTGATAATAAATGTTTAATCAGTGTACATGACTTTGGTTTTTTTCGTGTGTGTTTTTTATATTAAACAGTTAGTGTCAAAATTGTGATGTTTAGTGAACCAAATTTTAAATGCAGTTTTCACTATTATATATATATATATATATATATATATATATATATATATATATATATATATATATATATATATATATATACATATATATATATATATATATATATATATATATATATATATATATATATATATATATATATATATATATATATATATATATATATATACATGTAACTCCAGAGAACTCCAGAGAAGCTACAGGAGCGTCCTTTAAGGTGGATGGGCACCGGGGCCCGGCATTA
This sequence comes from Eueides isabella, assembly GCA_019049475.1. Taxonomy (NCBI): domain Eukaryota; kingdom Metazoa; phylum Arthropoda; class Insecta; order Lepidoptera; family Nymphalidae; genus Eueides; species Eueides isabella. The sequence continues at coordinate 3,262,876 of CM032407.1, forward strand.
CTTAATGCGAAACGCAGTGGCCAAAGCCACTACTTAACGCCGGTCTTAAATGCCGGGGGTGGTAACAATCTGGTCGAGTCGGCCCATGCGTGTTGCCATTACTGACCTACGACACCATCAGTAGCAGGGTGATCCTATTCTAAGCCGGAATCACACGGCTAGAATTATATTTTGACAACCTTCCTTTAACATTTATGGTTAATATAATTACTATAATTTAGTGTTAAAAATTCAATGAAAATATATAGTTTAAATTTTAATTTTCAAAGTATACATATTATCTTATGAGTGATTATTTTGTTAGAACAAGAAAGTAATTGAGGTTAGTTAATAAATTAGTATAGTTCAAGTGGATGAGAGAGATATAATTCAAGTGGCCCGGGCTGGTCGCTAGTATACAAAACAAAACCTGTGAGATACGGGTAAATAAAAATGCATTTGCATTGATTTAATTCTTTGATAAATAATATTATTGAACATTCATTATATATTTAAATATATCATCATTTAAGAATTATTTATACTATATTTGATACGAAAAAGGCACTTATGATGTTATAAAGTAAACTATAATACATTATATTTGGCAATATCATAATTGAATGTTAGCACTTATGCTTTAATAATGTTAGTCTTTTATTTCCCTTTCACGCTGTAACCCGTACTTGGGAGGGTAGACAGAGGGAACTTTGGAACCTAGTGTTAAGACTTTTCCACCAAATTTGAGGCATTGAGTGGCGGAACCTAACGCCGCGCTTGACCTTGTTACTATTATAACAATATTAAATATTTAATATCCTTGTGTAACGATCGAGCCCACAGGCTGTCCCGTTTGCAGTACACGTTTGTGCACCTGCGCCATGTAAAGCCTCAATCTCTTATATACTTAATTGCGTATAATATAAACGTCAGTGTTTATAAGTAGATGATATATGTTCGTTAATGGACTATTGTAAAATATGTATATGAATAGTAATTCCAAGACAAGAATATGACTACACGTGACTGGTTGTAGGTTTGATTCCCGGTCGAGAAAATGAAATATTTAATATTAACACATCCTTACTCTGGTAACGAGGCAAAGCGGGTTGTTCAGTTCCATTAGTCAACATGAAATGCTTCAAATTCGGCAAAGAGTGGGACCGGAAGTGTGTTGATGGGGGGGGAAGTTGCCATGCCACTAGGTTCCCTAGCCCCTTTGCTTATCTAGCTATAAGCCCGGAACACAGCATGAAAACATATCTAAATTGAAGCTAAATGTGTATTTAATTTAACTTATCAGTCTCGTATCTTGAACTATTTACACACATAATATTAAGGTAATTATTTAATATCGTAAAAGTTAATACTTGTAACTGTTTTATTTACGCTGCATCCCGCAAAAGGAGCCTAGTGTTAAATAAAACACGTACTCTTCCACCGTTCAATATTCAAGACATTTCATCTTACGGAGCTCAACGCCGCAGATTTTAAAATCTTCAAACAATTCATTTCAAATGAATGTCCACTTTCTTGTCAAACTTCATATGTCAGGCGTGATCTCCAGCCGCGGCCAACGCCTCCCTATTCTCGTATGCCCAAAACCCATGCAACTCCAGCAATATGGACACAGCGGTGTGCCCATGGCCGCTCCTCACTAGATCTTGTAACGTGATGCGGGAAGGGTGTTCAGGTCGGATCATATCGAATATTTCATCTTTGACGTCATCGAAGTTGACCGGCTCCGCGCCGTGGGCTAGCATTTGTTCTTGTATTGCCTGTACCAAAAAAATTTTTTTCTACATTAATATTTACATAATAATAATTTTTTTTAGTTGCTAATTACTTCGCTTTGTACCACATTATGGACGCACTTCTTATAATGCATTTTAATAAATATTAATCGTTTGCCTGGAAATGATCACTGTTAGTGATAAGGCTGCCTTTATATTTATTTTTTACAAATTAGTGTATTTTACCGATGAAGAATAAAAGAATAAAAGAAGAATGCAATAAAGAACATTTATGTTATGTTATTTTTCAATAAAACTGCGTAAAGCCAGTTCGTCGCAGAGGTACAAGAGTGAGACTGTAAACTCAACATTATTCTATATATATATATATGATAAAATGATATGATATGATTAAATATTTAATTCGTCACCGCTCTAATAAGGTGACAAAGCGCGGCGTTAACTTCCACCACTCAACACCAAAATACGGAAGAAAGTGATAAACGGACATGTCTTACTTAATTGGAATGGAGTATCGTAACACTAGATTACCAAACTCTCTGCCTACAATTGCCATCTTCGAGATGCAAAGTAAAACTAAAAATAAAGAAAAACTTAAAACACAATCCAATTGTACCAACCTTAAAGAAATAATTCAAAGTGAAAGCGTCCAAGTACCCCTGCGAGTTGATGTCCAGCACTCGGAAGAGGTAGGCGAGCGCGGCGGGCTGGCGCCTGTTCTCGAGCGCCAGCACCAGGTCCAGGTACGTCTTGTAGTCCATCTCGCCGTCGTACGTGAGGCACTGCTGGAACACGCGCTGCAGGAACGCGCGCGTCAGTGTGCCGGACCCGTAGCTGGAATTATCAATGTTCTATTATTTATACATATATTATATTAAATGTTATAATTTCTTCGCTCTGGTACATGGCTAAACGCGGCGTTGAGTTCCGTCACTTAAGACGCAATGCCTCAAATTCGGCGGAAAGTAGGGAATGGAAGTGGAACGGAGCGTCTTAACACTAGTTTCCTAAGATCCTTCTGCCTACCCTGCCACGTGCGGGATACAGCGTGAAGCTGAGAGTATTTACGTGTATCACACATACACATTATTATTTATTGTAAACATTTCATATTTTCAATTTAAATATTTATTGTTTACATTTCTCCGCTCTGGTAACAAGGCAAAGTGCGGCGTTGAGCTCCGCCACCTCGCCACACACGCAATGCCTGATTTTCGGCGGAAACTGGGGAACGGAACGGGGTGTGTTAGCACTAGATTCCTAAGATCCCTCTGCCTACCCTGCCATGTGTTGTGCTAAACATATACAATTAGCTAAAGCTAATTTTAATAATATTTAGGTCAAACGAATATTTCTCAAGAGGCCTACCTAGACTTTAGTTTCCAACAAATCTGTTTTTGTTAAGAGGATGTTTTTATTTTTCAGAGTTAATTTTTATTAAAAAAAAACTGGGGTGGGCACGGTTCACCTAGCCCCCCTCTTCCTATACGAATATATTCACTCACTCAGCTTCACGCTGTATCCCGCACGAGGCAGGGTAGGCAGAGGGAACCCGGGAACCTAGTGTAAAGACACTCCGTTCCACTTCCATTCCCCACTTTCCGCCGAATTTGAGGCATTGCGTGTTGAGTGGCGGAACTCAACGCCGCGCTTTGCCTTATTACCAGAGCGAAGAAAATGAAACATTAAATATTTAAATTGAAAATATTAAATATTTCATTTCCTCGACTGGGGATCGAACCCAGAACGGTACGGAATCGGTTACAGTCACACTCATGTGCCGCTGCGCCACGACAGACCTCGAATATATAATAATAAATATATAATAATAAATATATAATAATAATGACAAATATATCGTCCATGTATAAGCTTCTATAAGCTAAAAAACAACTTTGCAATCTATAAATCAGGCCCTATAGATTCTTTAAGGGAAAAAATTAAAGAAATTAATATAATGACCGTTGCATCGGAATACATTTTTGAAAATTTTATGTATGTTAAGAAAATTATTAATGAACTTAGCAAAATCGGGGATACACATAATATTAATATTAGAAATAAGTTTAATCTCAGTGCACCTATAACTCGATTGCATCGAGTCCGTAATTCTTTTATGGGACAGGGTACACTTGTACACTTTTACAATAGGATCCCAGAGAACGTCAGAGAATTTTCTATTTCACAATTTAAAAAAGTTGTGAAAAGATGTTTTTGTGTTGAAGGTTATTACCATATTAACGATTTTATAAGTGATAACACGCCTTGGGAATAAAATGCTCGCTTCAGGTTATTTAAAATGTGTCATTGTCACATAATAATTATATGATGTAAAATTTTGATAAAAGAAAAACACATGTCCCGCTGAGTTTCTTTCGCCGGTTCTTCTCAGGTCTGAGGCAGTAACTTTAGTGAACTGGTGGTACATTGTTTGACGTTCAAAAAACGAAGATTGTAAAATTTGAATTTTGAATATGAACTTACCCAGCCAACTCATTGATGCTCAACATGCCATTGTGGTCCCTGTCCAAGTTCAAGTACTGTCCGTACACGCGCAGCGCTGAGGCGGCGCTGAACCAGTTCTGTTCCTGCAGCTCCATCGGTAGATCCTCTTCACGCAGCTAGAATTAACAAAGCAGAAACATAGAGAGTAAAAAAAGAAAGAGCGTATCGTGGCGCAGCCGAACAAATACGAATTAAATATTTAATATTTACATTTCTACGATAACAAGGCAAAACGCGGCGTTGACTTCCGCCATTCAACACGCAACGCCTCAAATTCGACTGAAAGTGGAGAACGGAACAGAGTGTCTTAATGCTAGGTTTTCAAGTTTCCTCTGCCTATCATGTCGCTGAACTAAAAAAAAGGGTAAACAGAGAAAATAACAGAAAAAGCAGGATATATCCCTTGAATTTGATATTCAGGGAAGACTTATGTTATTCAAATTATACAATTTAAAATATAAAACCTCTATCTCTTTCCCACCTCAAGCAAATCATCCAAGAAAGAGCAGGACAGCACATCTCTAATCCTCACCCGTCCCACTCTCAGGGGATCTAGGAAGAAAAGGAACTTCCTTGCCGCAGTGCACACGTAGAACGACGTGAACGAGGAGTCCAGACCGTCCAGCGCCGCCAGCGATGGTACTAGTTCGGCTATGTAGCTTTCTAGATCCTGTGGAAATTGAAATGATGTTTGTCATCATTTATTTTAAAAAAATATACATATGTGTACTGTCGTTGCGCAGCGACACAAGCGTGTGACTGTGAACGATAGGTAGTCGGTTCGATTCCCACTCGAGGAAATGAAATATTTAATGTTTTCATTTCTTCGCTCTGGTATCAAGATTTGATTGTCTTAACACTAGGTTCCCAAGTTCCCTCTGATTACCCTGCCATGTGCGGGATACAGCGTGAAGCGGAGTATATATACAAATTTGGATGTAGGCCCTATATATTGAAGTATGTCGTGGCGCTGAGGCACAAGCATGTGACTAACCGTGACAGATATATGGGATATCCCATACAAGGCAGGGTAGACAGAGTGTAATTGGGAACCTAGTGTTAAGACACTCTGTTTCGATTCCCATTTTCCGCTGAAAACCGTTGAGGCATTATCTGGTGGGTGGCAGAACTCAACGCCGCATTATGCCTTGTTACCAGAGCGAAGAAATGTAAACATAAATATTTAATTTGAAAACATTAAAGATTTAATTTCTTCGAGTGGAGATCGAACCCACAACCTGTCGCGTTTAGACATGCTACTGCCCTTGCAGTCTCAACAACAACTAGAATGTATATTGTATACTCAGCTTCAAGCTGTATCGTGCACATGGCAGGGTAGACAGAGGAACTTAGGAACCTAGTGTTAAGACACTTCTGTTCCCCACTTTCCGCCGAATTTGAGGCATTGCGTGTTGAGTGATGGAACTCAACGCAGCGCTTTGCCTTGTAACCAGAGCCAAGAACAGAAAACATTAAATATTTAATTTGATAATTTTAAATATTTAATTTCTTCAAGTGGGGATCGAACCCACAACCTGTCGTTTACAGTTACACGTGTGTGCCGCTGCACCACAACAGGCCTCAATATACAATATATTGAGTATATATATAGTTATACATATTAAAAAAATACCCACATGTTCAGTAAGATACCCCTGTCCAGTAACATCATACAAGGACAGTCCGATTCTAGTTTGCTGTAACCAAACTCTGCGCATTACGTAGTTAAACAACGACACACCCCTCACTCGACCCACCCCTCCTTCTGCTGCTTGGAGACGACCAAATACTTCTGCTGTGAAGTATGGACTGGAAGAAATTTAATATAACAATGTTTAATGCTTTATTTTACACTGTCACATAAATTATTGTAAATCAATGAATTGTCGAAGATGGTTATGGTAGGATGCACTTATTTTCTTAGTTATAAAGTTGCAATAAGTTATGGATTCTATTCCAACTACATGAAATTAATCTTTTATATTTTTTTCCATTCTGAAAACTTGAGTCCTGTCATAGTACAGCGGCACTAGGGTGTGGCTGTAAAGGATAGGTTGTGGGTTCAATCCTTACTTGAGAAAATTAGAAAAATAATATTTTCAAATTAAACATTTAATGTTTTCATTTTATTCGTTCTGGTTATGGCTCTCAACACGCAATCGCAATTGGGAAGTGGAGAACGGAAGTGAAACGGAATGTCTTTACACCAGGTTCCGAAGTTCCCTCTGCCTACCCTGCCATGTGTGGGATACAGCGTAAAGCTGAGAGTGTTCTGAAAACTAGGCAAAGTGCAGCATTGAGTTTTGCCACTCAACATTCAATGCCCCAAATTTGACAGAATTAATACATGCACAAGCACATACTAGCTTATACCATACAGTGGGTTATATTGAAACCATAAACATCTAAGTTTATAGAGCCTTATAGGCTTTAGAGGTATTGTTCTTTGATAATTGGTAGTAAGAAAAATATTTTCAATTTGACCTATTGTAATAACTATTAAACATTAATGAGATAAGTATGATTATTTAAACAAACTTTTGAACTTTATAATATTAGTATAGATATTCTTTTCTTTTTCATTAGCTTCACATTTTATCCTGCATATGCAGAGTAGGCCAACAGAACCTAATATTGAAACACTTTATTCTTCATTTTTTGGCCAAATTAAAGACAGGAAGTTGACAGTTGATAGAACTTAACTACACACTGTGTCTGTTTAGATTATTAAATATACACTGCTCTGGGTTGATAACTGAGATTGCTCTCAGACAGTTCCAGCATCACAATAGAGACATATATAAAAATATTTTCTCTTCTTATTTAAATTGTTGATTTAGAATCTGGTAAAGAGGGGGTTTACAAGTTGAATAAATACAAAAAACATTGTGAAGTAGGAACCAAAATTTTAAAATGTATTAATTCTTTACCTATATTTTGGTCCAGCTTCTTCTCTAATCTTTTTAAACTGTAAATAATCAATTGTAAGTTCATCACTATTTGCCATACTGTAACTTCCATTTGATTTCTCAAGAAGGCTCCATAGAAATTTCAATTCACTATTATCTAACAATTCTTTGCTTTTCTTCTGTAAAAATTGGGCTCGTGTTTCTTCCCTTAGTTTTTGTGCTAATGTGTCATCAGGCCGTGGCAATTTAAAATAGAATTTTGGTATTTTTTTATAAGTGTTTTTATCACCTTCTAGTTTTGGTTTGTATAGTTGCTTAAATGTGTCCAGTTCGACTTTTTCACTTTCCTCTTTGGTAGTGCTTATATGAGTTTCTGTAATAAAATAGTTATCAATAAGAAATGTGTAAGGTTCTAAATGTGCCAAAATATTTGGATTTATCAAATTCGGTCAAGTTTGTAGTACATACCATCTAATTTTTTAATATACTTTCTCAAACGATTTTTTAACATTTCATTAACTTTTTTGGTTTCTTCATCTATTACTGGTGGACTGGCGCTTGGTAAATCGCACGTACCAGTCTCAACACTTTTGTTTTCTTTATTAGACATTGTTAGTTAAATATTTCTGAAGAGTGTGGTCTCATGTACATGTAAATTTATTATGTTTTATATTATGTATTTATAAAGAGTATTGTTGCTCGGGTAACTCAATTCAACTCAATTATTTATAAAAAGTATTGTTGCTGAAGTAAGTTATTTTATAGTATACAGCAAAATTATAGGATAAACTAAGTCGGTAAAAATTCTAATATTTTAATATTAATATATAAATAACAAACAAATAGTATCAACAATTTATTTTGACAGAACAAAAAGCGTTTTAAAACTCGCAATGTTCATTTTATTGAAACAGATAACTTTTATTGAAGTAAATTAACAAAATACAAAAATTTATATAATTCAATAAAGGATAATGAATATAATATAAAAATTATATTACATTTAGTATAAAGATAACTACAGTAAAAATATAATAATAAATGCGTTTCCGTAAAACGTAACGTATTTAATTTAGCACTGTATGTAACTGACTTAAAGATGGCGTTACTAGAGTTATAAAGAAATAAAAACGTCGAGCACGTTTATGTCTTTTGTATGCAACAACAGTTGGTTGGCATAAGTTGTTAGATTTTTTTAATTTCACAACATTAATATTGTCATAAAAATATTGTAATAAGCTATATACTTCTGTTATTATATCTGTATATCATATCTGTTGATTTTTTTTATTTTAATATAAACATTTTAAGAAATCTAAATACTCTATATTTTTTTTAATTTTCTAAATTTCACTTCCAAATTTGTGAAAAAGCGTGACAGTAGTCAATACGAAGTTTTTTCAAATATTCAGTTTTGGTTAAGTTTTATAAAATAATTTTATATCTAATTTTATGAACGATAAATTGATTTATAATCAATTACAGACAAAATATTACGTATTTACATTAACATATCTATTTACGTATAAATTAAATTGAAATAAAATCATCAGAGAATATAAATTAAAATGTGTGTTTTTTATTCTATTAGAAAAACTTATATGCCGTTTATTAATAATATTTGTTTACATAACACATAACATCTGTATTTATTTCTATAAACCTAAAAAGTTTCTTGAGTTGAACGCAAAAATCTCAAGAACTACTATGGAATAGACAACTCACTTTAGTGATAGAAATAGACAACTGCCAACTATGTCTATGTCTATTTCAACTTAAGTGTCAAGTGGCAAATAAAAACTAGTTTTCTGAAATGTCTTTATAATCTATTTTACAAGAAGCTACTCTATACATAAAAAAAAGTTATTTCTCAATATCGGATGCATTTATTCTATGTTAATTCAATAATTCCTGTACCTATAACATTGCAATGAATATTTTACGGCAACCAATTCACATTTTAAGATCTAGCAGTAAGCGTTTCAGGCTTTGTAAATAATTCGCGTTTTTTGTTGCTTATATGCCATAACATTAATGTTTTATGCACAGTTTTACGTGCGTTCGGTTATTTCACAGGCATAGAAAACGTGTAATACAAGTTGTATGAATCTAAATTACTTATTAAAAAGTTGCATGTGATTTTTTTTGAGTGGTGTACTTAACTTTAAGCACGTAGACAATGTAAACTGTTAAACTTAAAAGTACCGAAGTCAAAGGTAATATGGAATGTTAGGATTTGTATATCCTACAATATTATAAAAAAGAAAAGTATTCCACGTTCAAATTTTATAACGCAAGTAGTGGGGCAGGCAGTGAGAACCCTTATGTCAATACAATTCTCTCCCCAATTAGCATTCGACACTGCAGATTAAAAGGCGGAAATCAACGCTGACTTTTAAAATTAAAAAGCAGTCCAAATATACACCATTTTCAACTTAGAGGATATCATTATCATGTTAAAGGTCCATAGTTAAGTTTTCGGTCCCATCAATTAAAAATAAAAATAAATTTCGAAGAGGTACATAAGTTCCCCTGTATGAAAATTAAATAACAATTGCGTATATGCCCCATACACACGTACATATACTTTTTCTTTCGAGACTAACCGTTTATGTTATACTGTCCTCCACCAACGTACCAACATTAAGGTCACTTAAGGAGGGTCAGTATACCTGCCACTGAGTTTTACCCCAGTGGCAGGGACCATAAGACAGGTCTGGCTGACACCACTCTCGTGGTACTTCTAGGGGAAGTCGCCCCACGCCACCTCCAACCGCCAACCGGATGGAAGACGATCTATGATCACGCTGCCTCTTTTTCCAGATAGGTGCGATTGTGTACAGTAAGACAACCTAATATTCCACTAACGATGGGATAGACCTTTTATAGTTGTATTGGTACTTATAAATTAGGTAGCCTGTTGTGGCACCAGTGTGCGTAGTGTAAATTCGATACATTTAGAGTTTGAAGGCAGATATGATCTGACATGTATTGACCGGAAGTGTTTAAATAGAAACAAGGTGTCTTAATGTCATGAATACTTTATAGTTTCAAGCTAAAAATAATTGTTATTGACCTTTACTGTAGATTATAGATACTCAGCTTCACGCTGTATCCCTCGCATGGAGGAGTAGGCAGAGGGAACTTGAAAACTTAGTGTTAAAACACTAAAACTCCGTTCCACTTCTGTTTCCCACTTTCCGCCGAAATTAAGGAATTCTGTACTGCGTGGCGGAACTCAACTCAACGCCGCGCTTTGTACCAGAGCGAAGAGATAAAACATTAAATATTTAATTTGAAAATATGATATATTTCATTTCTTCGAGTGAGGATCGAATCTGTCGTTTACAGTCACACTTGCACCTCTGCGCCACGACATACCTCAATATAATAAATAGCATTTTGATAGAAAATACTATAATACATCAACAAGTTCTTTGTCAGTGAAAACTAAGAAAAGAAAGTATTTACGTAGGAATCCCTAATAGGTAGTTATATAGCAATAACTTTTATAAGTATAATTCTAGTACGTACTTTAATAGTCATAAAAGCCGCAAAACTTGATTTTACTATTCAAAGGGCCAATATCGCTAATGCTTTATTCTAGGACCCTTACGAATGGTTGTACTATTAACTTAAAAGGTATTATTTAGGATTTCATTGTATCACTTCTATGGTTAAGGCTAAACTAATAATATAAACTGTCATTTAGAAGAAAAAGAAAAAGTTTATTAAGTGTGCATCTGTACATGTGACAGGTTGTGGGTTCGATTCCCACTCGGGTAAATTATATATTTAATGTTTTCATTCCTGAGTCTTAAAGGAAAAATATATCTTAATATTAGATTCTGAAGTACCTCGTGCCTGGGACACAGCGTGAGTTACAAAAAATAATAAAAAAGTTATTATGTAATTGCTGCCTTCCTTTGATATCATTTCTAGTTTCTGTGTTCCTCTTCCTACTATGGATCTTTGTTGCGGTTTAATACAAAAGAAAAATTTTCTTTCAAACCATCTAAAGAGATTTCTAAGTGAAACGTCAATCATTTTCTTTTTATTTAAACTCGTATTCAAATATCTAAGCCTTTTAAAAATGTTAAGCTATAGTTTTAATATTTTTGGCATAGCCGAGAAAAGAAATTGTTAATATTAATATCGTCAAGGTGTTCCGACTAAAGATAATCTCTATAACGCTCTACCTATATAGAGCCAGGATTTTACTGAGCTTACCTATTTGGAAGAATTTCCTTCTGCAGGATACAAATTCAGGATTCTTACAAGATGCAAATTTGAAAATGTACAATCGTATATATGTAATTACACAATTGTATATACGTAGTTGTGACGCGACAGGTTGTGGACCTTGCTCGGGGAAATCAGGAAATGAAATATATTTTTAATTTCTTTGCTCTGGTAACAAGACTTAGCGTGGCGTTGAGCTCCGCAACTTAACACACAACGCCTCTAAAGTCGGCGTAAAGTGTAGAACGTCACGGAGTGTCTTAACACTTGGTTCTCAAGTTCTCTCTGCCTATCCTGCTATATGCGGGACACAGCGTGAAAAGAAGACGCAGTCTAAGAAGAGTCTAAGAAGATGTTGAATATGTCAATTGAAATTTTTACAACATAACTAAAGTATTTATAATTTTACATAGGAGTATTTCTAGAATTTGAGTTAAGGCTGTCGTAGCACAATGGGAAAACGTTGAACTGTAAACGTGATTGTTTTGGATATGATCCTCAATCGTAGTCATATTTAATTGTATTTTTATCTTTAATTATTTTTATTTCTCCACTATTCGATCGATCGAAAAGGCGTGAAGTTCCATTTTCGTTCAATATATGAACAAAGTTACGCTTTACCCTGATGTAACCAAAAACGTTTTACATACTATACAAAATTCAAATGAATACACTAACATGTGTACGATACATCGGTTTCCTCACTACAACGATGCACGTAATCGTATTATCACTCATTAAATTTACCTGCAATATTTTTTTTCATATTGAAAATTATTTCATCCGTTCTGCGTTACGTTAATGACGCGAGTAATTATATAAGGTTGTTAATTGTTACACAATTTGCTTTACGATTCCAATTTCAGATACGATTGGGTGGAAGTTTTCTATTATTTTTAATTGTATCGTCCTACATTGAAGCTGAGGGCTGTAATACTCAATTATTCATTATGCATCAATGGTATTGCAAAGTAGTGAGTGACAAAGCGTTTGTTATTGTGTTACGGTTAATGTGAATGTAATCTTTTACGTTGGTCGGAGCTTCCATTTCCATTGGAATTAATAATGTCTTTTGGATGCCCAAAAATATTACGATGGATTAATTTTTCTACTTAATGTGGGAAACATGATATCTAAGCCTACGTTAAAAAGTTTATACTGTTCTTGTTATAAGCTTTTTCATTATTTTATTAATACAATCGTCAATTCATTTATAAACAATATTTCAAAGAAGTTTTGAATTAAGTCGTCTCATGTTAGTTCAACAGAATAGAATAATGGAAACCATCTAGGATTTCTTGATAAGAAATATTTTATATAACTATTGTTTATTATGTAATTTATCATATTTTATTATGTGAAAGCTCCAATAAATAGCAATAATGTTTAACTATGCTTTATGCTTGTCACACGACTACAACATGGTTGGGACCAAAGTTACCGTTAAATGTTCTGAAACTCTAAAACGGTATTTATAAATGAGTGGAGCAGGCTTCAGAGTTGAGTTTTTATCACCGTCATCGATATCGATGAAAGGGTCAAATAGCTTAAACGATTTTGCAGTTAATTATAATTACTACCGAGCTACAGCCTGCAGTGTGTCAGCGGATTGATCTTTCTTGTGTACTTGAGATGAGTATGATTTAATGGACGTTTATGGTTTTCCAGGTATAATGCGATAAATTGGTTACAGGAACATGCTGTCATTTCATTGACATACATGTAAAAACTCATTCTGGCGTCTGTTTTCTTAGTCTGTGGGATTCCTTAACTCATATAATTTTATTTAAATGAATTTAGAGCTAAATTTTCTTATTTTATGGTTTTTCAATATCAGGGCCATTACGCATAAGCTCGGAAAATGCTTCGATAATAGCATATATCGTAGTTAATATAGGATGTAGGAAGGACTCAATGTATCAAGGGATATTTTATAACATATTTTTAACTACATATATATATTTTTAATTTTATCTTATATTATACGTAGATAATATGTATGATGGTAAAATATTTCTTTATACTTCTATGTAAGTGTAGTAGTACTAAATACGTGTTAATATAGCAGTTACTATAATTATAATTTTTAGTTTCAGCTTTCCATTGTATCCCGCACATATATGGGTAGGCAGAGGGAACTCGGGAACCTAGTTTTAAGATACTACATTCTGTTCCCCACTTTCCACCGAATTTTAAATAAATATTTGTTTTTAAAAACATTAAACATATCATTTCCTCGGTTGGGGACCAAACCCACATCCTGTCGCGTTTACAGTATACATATGCTTGTGTCGCAGCGTCACAATAGACATTAATTATAATTACAATCACTAACAAAACTATCATAATGTCCGTTTTTAGTATTTTTCATTTTAGAGACGAATAGATAGATTTTTTTAAACATATGCTAAATTTGTACGCTATTAATATTACAAAATATTTTGTTTATTTAAATATGTAGGGCGTTGGGTGTCGAAATTCGACGCTATATTTCGATTATTCAGGGCAAGGATAGATCTATAACCATATTATTTTTTCTGAGATTCTTAATTACTCGCGTAACATGTTATAGCTTATCTATTTTTTCCACGTTTTTTCTCACATGACTTGATAGTAAATGAAAACCTAGAACTAAGATACTTTGCCCTTTTAAATTTGAAATGAGAATTGAATAAGTATTAAAAACATTACATCAACGACAGTAAAAACTCTTATAAATTAAATAAATATCGATTAATTATTTGCATAAACATAAATAATAGTAGCATGATTTGTATATATAGAAGAAACATCAATATTCAACATTATTTGCATTATAATTTTAATTTACTAAATTTAGCTAATATGTATTGTAATATTTAATGTACTAATTACTACAAAACTTCTTAGTATCGTGTTACGAATTCGATTAACTTCTATTCTCATACAGTTTACATGCAATATGTATATTTATATAACTTATGAAATTGTTAACTATGCACAAACATGCTTACTATGCAAAAATAATCATAAGCCAACAAAGCAGATCATTATAAATGTTAGTATACAATGACATATAGCTATTTCAAATTATGAAACTCTACTGAAGTAAAGATCTAACGATTGGGGCAATTGAGGCAGTTACATTAAAATATTTGATTCATTAAGAAAGAACAAATAAAAATAATCAATCAATAATCCAAAATATTACATAATTTAAAATAAACTGATATATTCTTATGACAAAAGGTAAACGAAACAACTAACAAGCGTAAACCGGACCATCCGTTGGGTGCGCGAGCGCAACTCGCAACCGCCCCGGCCAGTTTCTTAGCTCAGGCCTCAGTTATGCTTGAAACTCCGTCGGGGGCACACGTGTGCACAGTCAGTGTCGATGTTTAGTGTTCAAACAATTGGTTGATAAAGTTTTACAGAGCTTTGTGATTTAAATATGGTCGGATAAATTTAATTATTATTGGTAAGTTAGTTTCAATTTTATATGTGATTTAATCATGTAGAGTCAATAACAATATATCCTCTATTTTTTCTTACAAATGTATAGTACAAGCTATGAAAAACATTATTTTATAGATTCGATGTTGTAATTGAAGTGTTTTATTATGGTTTAAATCTCTCCGACCTTGTGGGTTGGTGGAATGTTAGGCGGTCAAAGAAAATGTGAACGTCGATTTAGGCGCTGTTCAGATCCGGTACTATGCTGTATATAAATGTATCGTAAGGGCACAAATACTCGGAATTTTGCATATATTCATGTATTAGTAGTAATATTTTATTAATAAGCTCTATGACACATTGGAAAACCGTATGGTTAAAGTATTTTATTTAATTTATTTTGCTCTTTGGATTTACTAAAAAAACTACTTTTTTTTCCTGAATAGGTTGTGTTAATATTACATAATGATGAAAAATTCTTATTATTGACATTATTTGGTAAGTATTATACAATTATTGTATAAACAAATCTTACTTTTTAATTATTTATTATATATATTTTTTAAATAAATATAAATTAAAAAAAATATAAATAGTATATTTAAAAATAATAAGCACATGTGTTTGATGTTAAATTTAACAAATGACAACAATATAATATAAAACTAATATTTCAATTTTCCAAGAGGATTCGTCATTTAAAATGTTAGTCTCTACATCACAATAAGTTTATGTAAGTCATTTGAATTCAAAGCATGCGTGCTCCCTTTAATAAGTTATGAACGGCACTGGAACAGTTGGTCTAGGTATATGAAATATTGCTTTAAATCTTATATATATTTTTTTATAATAATATAAATTATTAGAAAAAAAAAAACATTGCATAATAACATTTAAAACCCCAAACCCTTTTATTTTATTTGCCTTAGCCAGTCAAAGCGCAATATTAAGCGTACCGTTGACTTTCGTCACTTACTACGCAATGCCATATTTGGCGGAGAGTAAAGAACAGAAGAACCTTAATGAGAATGGAATTACCAAGTTTCCATTGTCTACCTTACCACGTGTGATCTACAAATAGGTACAAGGGCTTTATATATATATATATATATATATATATATATATATATATATATATATATATTTATATATATATATATATATATATATATATATATATATATATATATATATATATATATATATATATATATATATATATATATATATATATATATATATATATATATATATATATATATATATATATATATATATATATATATATAACTTAAAAATAACACTATTCCTTAAGAGTTCAGTATTATACATTATTTATTCATACAAACTGCCAACATAACGCATATTTATTTACCTATTATAATTTTTTAAATAGTCTTTTTGGTTTGAACTATAAACAAATTTTAAGCAATAATTCCTCCTCAGCTTCACGCTGTATCCCGCACATGGCAAGGTAGGCAGAGGGAACTTGGGAACCTAGTGTTCAGACACTCCGTTCCACTTCTGTTCCACACATTCCGCCAAATTTGAGGCATTGTGTGTTGAGTGGCGGAATTCAATGCCGCGTTTTGCCTTGTTCCAGAGCGAAGAAATGAAAACAATAAATATTTAAATTGAAAATATTAAATATTTCATTTCTTCGAATGGGAATCGAACCCATTACCTGTCGGTTATATTCACACGTTTTTGCCGCTGCGCCATGACTACAATACTTAAATTAATAATTAATCAAGCTAATAACAAAATAGCTCCACATATCTCTATATTGTATAAGAAACATATCTATTGCATATTGGTAAAATCACGTCAACTGGACCCCCTATTTACCACTTGATCATAAAAATTTAATCTATATATATTTTTTATTAGTACTTATGATGGAAAATTGATCCCCCAAACAATTTTTCAAAATTTCGATTTTAACAATTTTTTTTTTTATAATGAAAATTTTAAGCACTTTTAATTGAAAAATGGATTAAAAATCAACCGCAAGAGATAAATTTGTGAAATTTTCAGGATCCATGGTCAAATGTCTATATTTTAAGAATATCTTTATGACTTAAAATTATTTATTTATTTTCATATTGTTAATTAACTTTTAAGTTAACAAATGAAAATTTAACTGACTTCTCGGGCAGAAAATGCACTTTTTTTTCATCGGTCACATGCTTTATCCATTTAAGTTTAAAATTCCGAAAGAGAATTTCACTGCTCGCCATTTAGTTTAAATAAAATTAATTTATTTATGACAGCGCGCCAGGCGCCGAGCGCTGTGGAAATGCCGCGCTGCCGAGCGTCTTGAACTACACTAACGCTTTTATCAATGATAATTTATAATAACATTACAAAATATTATTATAAAACAAATTTTATTATTATTTATCTTATAATTCATTATAATTATTATTAATAATTTTTTTTTTTAACAATGTTATAAGGAATGTAATCAAAATTTCTTCTTATTTTTACCAAACAGCGGAAATTAAAAAAAAATATTCAATTTTAAATTTTTAAAACTGTTTCGGTCTATGTGTATTTTCTTTTAGGTAATTTAGTAAATTATTATTTTTTAATTTATCAAAATTATATTATATTTTATATATAAGTGTCTTTTATTATATTTTTTATGTTTTAAATTGATAGGATTTTTGAAAACTAAATTTGGTGCTGAAAAAATTAAAAAAATCAAGTATTTTTCCGATGGAGCAGCTCCACAATATAAAAATAAATATAATTTTGCCAATTTAGTTAATCATAAAAATGATTTTGGTGTTGATGCTGATTGGACTCTTTTCGCTACATCTCATGGCAAAGGAGCGTGTGATGGCTTGGCAGGAAGTGTAAAGAGACAAGCTTATCGTGCTAGTCTTCAACGTGATAAGAATAACCACATAACAACAGCACTTTCCTTTTTTCAGTGGGCCGAAACTTCTTTTAAGAAAATTAATTTTGCTTTCTGCAAGATGAAACAGTGTTTATTAACAGAGTTTTTAAAAAAAAATAAAAATAACTGACTACATAATTTATTATTTAATAATTTAAGCTTGTTTCTTCTATTCAGTATATTATCATTGTATTCTTTATAACAATGTTAAAAAAAATAAATTTTATTAATAATATAATTAATAATAATGAATTATAAGATAAATAATAATAAAATTTGTTTTATAATAATATTTTGTAATGTTATTATAAATTATCATTGATAAAAGCGTTAGTGTAGTTCAAGACGCTCGGCAGCGCGGCATTTCCACAGCGCTCGGCGCCTGGCGCGCTGTCATAAATAAATTAATTTTATTTAAACTAATGGCGAGCAGTGAAATTCTCTTCCGGAATTTTAAACTTAAATGGATAAAGCATGTGACCGATGAAAAAAAAGTGCATTTTCTGCCCGAGAAGTCAGTTAAATTTTCATTTGTTAACTTAAAAGTTAATTAACAATATGAAAATAAATAAATAATTTTAAGTCATAAAGATATTCTTAAAATATAGACATTTGACCATGGATCCTGAAAATTTCACAAATTTATCTCTTGCGGTTGATTTTTAATCCATTTTTCAATTAAAAGTGCTTAAAATTTTCATTATAAAAAAAAAAATTGTTAAAATCGAAATTTTGAAAAATTGTTTGGGGGATCAATTTTCCATCATAAGTACTAATAAAAAATATATATACATTAAATTTTTATGATCAAGTGGTAAATAGGGGGTCCAGTTGACGTGATTTTACCAATATGTAATACAAAATGCAAATTATGAATCATGTTATGCAAAATAATTAAAGTCAGTGTAGATATGCGAATTGTTTACACTAGATTGCTTGCACCGAGTTACATGCTGTGTCTATTAAGAAGTATATTTATTAAAGCGTCTCTTTTTGCCTTATTTTCATATTAAAAAGATATTTTATATTACAATCTGAATATGATTATTTTATACATTCTTCAACAGTAATAAGTAGGGAACGGAGGTGGAACGGAGTGTCTTAGCACTAGGTTCCCATGTTCCCTCTGCCTACCCTGCCATGTGCGGGATACAGCGTGAAGCTGAGTATATATTCTTCATACATAAGATATGTAAATATAATATAGGTAGCACTAAGTTTTTATATAACAGTATATGTTTTTAAGGTTTGGTCTCTACTTTGCATAGAAGAGGATATGCAGATGAAATTTTGTGCTAAGATAGTATGTTTCTGCTTAATTTTAGAGATATTCCGTAAACAGTGGCGGAACTCAACGCCACGTTATGTATGTACCAACTGGGGAAATTAATTAGTTAGTTATTTTCACTAAGTGAAAATCGAACGTAAAGGTATCGTATATGACTATCAGACACTGCCACGGCAACTTGCAACTGCAACATTACTATAAAAATATTAGCCTAACAATCATAAGATTAGTGGCAAAGAGCTAATCAATTGAAATTCGCAGACCAAAATTGCGAGCTATGCGTTTCATAATGCAATTATTCTGAACTGGTTTTGTTCTATGAAATTTTGTTGGCCAGGTGTTGCGTGTTCGATCCTCTACAGTACTAACT